>VZRN01001105.1:315037-342475 GCA_013397935.1 Dasyornis broadbenti | reverse complement strand
CCCCATGCCGTAGCAGTTTTGGGGAGACTGCTTGCCTGTGTGGGGACCAGCGTCACTGTAGCAGTGTCGGGCGGGCTGCCGACGGTGAGACCCATGGCTACGCAGAGGAAAAGAACCTCTCCCTGGGCAGGAGAAGAAGATCTGGGTGATGAACTGACCTAACCCTCCCCCCATACCTTGTTCCCTTGTGCAGCTGCTGGGAAGGAGGGAGGGGGGTGAGCGAAGAAACGGTGGCCTTGAAGGGTTTATTTTACCTCTCATTTACTCCTCTGACTCTGTTAGTAATAAATTAGATCACTTTGCAACCTAAGTTAGTCCTGTTTTGCCTATTCTAAGTGCGTCTTCTCCCGGGTTTCCTTATCTCAACTCATGAGCCCTGAGTGTGGGTGTGTTAATTTGGGGGTACCTGGCATTTGGCCGGGCTCAAACCCTGACAACCTGTTATCTCCTGAGCGGCTACACAGAAACATCAACTGGCATGGGACCAGGGGATGCATCCGCTTGTCTAAAAACTCCAGAGAAGCCGTGCAGCAAGAGGAAAGCATTGTCACGTGGCAGAAGACTATCACAAAACCAGGTAGCTGAGGCATGGAAGTGCAGCTCCTGAGGCCCTGCATGTGCCTAAAAACTCTCCTAGACCATCGTTTCTGCCCACAAACGGATTCCCCTTTCCATTCTTAACTTGGCAATAGGGTTTCCTAAGTACTTCTGCAAGTGTGGGAAGTAGTGAGAAACATAGCATATTTACATGTTTGAGGATGTTAATAGAAAAAAGCCATACAAAAGAGAAAAAAATAATCTAGTACTCAACGGTCTTTAAAGCTTTCCATTGTCAAAAATTATAATTTGTATAAATTATGAATTATTTAAAAAGTTCAAGCCTACTCTGCACCACTTGCTGCTTTAGCTTTATCTCAGAAGGTATCTACCATGCAACACAGCCATAATAACTCTGTATGCAATTACTAAGCTGAACTCAAGCTTTTTAAAAATACAATTATTTAACCCAACATGAAACTTAAGGAGCAGCAGATTAAACAGATACAAATATACACACACAAAACATCCCCACAAAAATCCTATGGATACCTTGTATCCTTTCACAGATACTGTAAAAAAACCTACTTGAGTGCTAGCCACATAGGATTTTTCAAAACAGAACAGAAATCAAACTCTGCTCCAAGTTTTGGGCTCCTTTGCAATGTTCGGGGTAAATCCATGTGTCACAAATCAACAGATATGAAAACCTTCAATCGTAGCACTATGGAAATACACTTCCTTTCTCTGCATTTTTAATCCAAACTTGACAAAGCTGAAAGCAATGACTACTTGTCATGAAGAATGGTACAATAACAAGTTCTCTGCATTCACGCCCATGACAAGGCAGTAGATGAGGTACTTAACATAAGTTTTAAGTCTACCATACACAATTGCAAACCAGCTTATACAATGACTATTTGTTTAGTTCTCTTCAAACAAATAATGTCTGTTCCTGTCAAGGTTACTTAAATTTAATCTAAACTTTATTTCACTCTCTCTGCACTGGCAGCTTGCCTAATTCAAGGTAAATTACTTCCAGCTCTAACTTTTTTTTGGTCACAAAAAGGTTTAAATAAAGAAAAAAAAAGCAAATCCAAATAGCTATCTCTGGGCTTAGCATTACACTAGAGATGCATAAAAATCCCCCACACTGGAGAAAAACACACATTGAGATGCACAAGTGAAATGCCACAAACAAAAGAACGCTGCTTTGAAATCCTCACTCGATCTCTGTGTAGATCATATTATTAAAATGGTTCTGTGCTTCACATTTAAGAAAATGCTGCACCATCTATAGCACCAGAGAGACTGCTGCAGAAACTGCAAAGGCAAACCATGCTGCTCTTGTGATCCACTTGTCTTTGACAATCTCACAAGACAATTTTAAGAGTCAAAAGAAAAGATGAAAAAGGAACGGATGAGCCATTTGGCCTTTTGGAAAAAAAGGAAAAACAGAGGCTTGAAATGCTGCAGAAGGGGAACTTGATTTCTAGCACAGATAAGAGAAGACCATCAAAGATTACACCACTGAAGATTGTGGGAAGGAGGAAAAGCAGAAGAGTGGGAAAAATCTGGCTTGTTTGTTTCTTAATGCAGGAGAGGAGGAGTTAAGAATATCCCACAGAAAACAGTTTAGTGACAGCAGAAGGAGGTAATACTGGGGGAGTGGCTAAAAGAACAATCTCATGATCCTTTTTATACCTGATTCTCACCTTGGTGGAGATTCAGCTTACACAAAAAAAGTGGTCTGTGCTTACTTCCCAAATGTTTCTACTAAATTTCATACATTCTAAAGAGAGAATAATGGATATCCTATTACAGGAAGATTATGTACCAGCTGGAAGAAGTTACTGACTGAGATCAAAACTCCATAAAAGCTGTTTCAGGAACCTACAGTTCGTAATACTTGTAAGGAAAGTATATGTTAAACCAGCATAAACTCTTACCGTTGTAGGACAGTGTTGAACAAATAGTGATGCACTGAATAGGTGAAAAATGAACGGCATGAACCTGCAGCATTTACAGGCACAATTTTCGGCAATTAGAATCCATCTTACTCCCATTTTCCATCACAGTCTTGACTTCCAAAAGTAAAAGCAGGTCCAGTTCTATCCAAGTATTTCAACCACCACAGGTATACGAGAACTCAGCTCTGATGCCCATGTTTTAACACTGTAAACTCTTTGATTATGAAAAGCATATCTACATAAACTCATAAAAATATGAGCTGGTAGAGTGCAAAGTTTTAATTATTGAAATTTCAAAAGAACCTGAAGTTCACTGTATGCAGAGTCAATGACGTCAAAGTAATATCTACTGAAAATATACACTTGAAATTCTGGTCCTTTTATCCACAGCGTCTTTTACAAAAATAGAAACTCCTAAGTGATGAAGTAACATAAACTCTGATTAAAAATCAAAGTGACATTTAGATCACAGTTTTAACTCTAGAGGCATGCAGAAATCCCCTCCTGCTATTACCAGAGAAAAATTCGAGAGAAGTTATTTTCTATAATCTTAAATACTCATGCTATCCAAGCCCTTTCAAAGCAAGAAGAAAAGTCTTATAATCCACATCTAAAAGACAATCAGGAAGCACTGCAGGAACGAGCGATTGCGGCTACAAGAAAGTAAAACCACAGGAAGAGTTCCTGCTTTGGTGCAGACACTTTCTCAGCTCCTTGCTTTCCCGAAGCCCCTTCTGTCCCCTACACCAAAGCCATCCCGCTCATGGGCCAGTTTCAGACAAGTGTTGAGACACAATGGTGGTCTTACACAAAGTATGTGCCACTAAGTCTCATCAAAGCTGTTGGACGGTAGAAGAGACAAGCCCACACTCCCCACTAGTAAAGAGCTGCTCTGAGCTCAGGCCCTTGTTTTCTGCCTAGTCCCCTGAGCAAGCTAAGCAACACCAAACTGGCCACTGCACCACACTTCTTTTTGGCCAAATGGTAATTACGGATCAAGGAAAGATGCCAACTACTGCAGAGCTGTCAGGAATGGTTTAGCAGATGCAGGAGCTGGGGCGGGCATTGGAGATAGAGGGCTGGGAGGGAGAAGAGGGATGGAGTCCTTCTGATGGCAGAAAAAAGAAGACACAAGACAACTCCTCAAGACACCAGGCGAACTAGTTCTGTTGCACTTGGAACAATTTTTTCATTAGAGGACTGCCAAGAGAGCAGATTTCATTTTCATATAAAAGGCACATGCCCACCTGTCCCTATAAACTAATATGACCAATACAGTGCAAGGCACAATAGAAGATAATTTTTCTCCTCAAGCTGAGCACTTAGTTTTCCAATAATTTGTATCCAGTCTGAGCACTTCAACAGGAATTCTAATTATTTATAATAACAGAAAAGGTTCTTGTTTAAGATGATAATATGCATGCTTATGCTGAGGGATTACAACAAAATGAAGTGTATGCAGAGTGGTTCATTTCTGTATTTTTAAATTCATGAGGGCCATGTAAACATAGTTAACTGTAACTAATGATCTAACCTGATTAATTTGCTTTCCTTTTCTTGAAAGGTAACTCTCTTTTCCTATGGGAATGCTTTATGTTTAACACGCAAATGTCGTACCTCAGTGCAGATACTTCAGCTCTTCCTGTAGTCTGAAACCAGAAGTTACTGACACACTGCTGTTGGTATCAGCTTGCCATTGCTTGAAAGATATTGCATTAGCATTTTCAGCAGAGATTTCTTCTGGAGGAGGCAGATGGAATTACCTTCTCTCTGTTTATGCAACAGACTCTTCAAATGGGAACATTACAACAGATCACCATGTGTTTCCCGTAAGGGCTGTGCTTTGGGGAAATCAGAGCTAGCTCCCTACTGACAAGCGACATTGCAGTCTCCTGGAACAGCAAGGAGTAAAATTTGTACTATTAACATGAAGTTATGCATTCTAAAGCAAACTACTTTGTTTGCCAGGATTTTAGACCCCCTAGACATTACACTGTATCAAAAAAGAAACCAAGCCTTCTGCAACTAGATGCTATGAAAACAATACACAACTAGTTGCTCCCATAGCTTTCAAAATCACAGTTTTCCATCCTTTGCAGAGCCTGAGGCATGAAAACACTCATACATTCACAAGCCTATGAAATATGTAAAACAAGTCATTATCCTTAAAACTCTTGGCCCAGGAGAAGAGTCAGGACTGTGATTTTTAGAAAATATAGTTTTTATTACAGAAGTAAAAAGCTAACCTGACCAGGGTTTTTAGTTGATTTTTTACTTTTTAATAACACCAACCAATACATTTTAGTTAGGAGCTGCAGACAACTCAAATTTAACTTCTTCCTTTTCTCAGTGCAAGACTGCACTACCAAAGTCTGCTAGTGTTTTAGCAAAAGGGCTGCCTGTAAGAAACAAGCTGGTTTCACCCACCAACTCTGAATATGTGTGTCAAAATAGTGTCTTCTGACCACCCTCTGACCAGTCTGTACTACAGCCCTTCACCTACAAAAATGTTAGGGATAGACAGTAAGATACAAGTCAGCCAAAAACGAAAGCGAACCACGAGAGAAGTGCTTCACTCTTTCCGACCATCTGAGGGATGTGGTAAGCAAACACAATCAGTCCAATTCAGCAACAGCATAATATAGCCATTGTTTACAAAAGCAATGTTAAAAGCAAAACATGTTTTGATAACAAGAAGGAACACATGAAATGGTTTTAAATGAACAAAAAACTATTTTACAACACCCTTTATGTATTGCTAGGTGTGTTTTCTTGCAAACGGAGCTCTCGGCAAGTTATGTGTGAAAAGAAGAAATAATCTAGCAAGAAAGTGTTCATTCAGATTTTTCTACTTCAAAGCACTTTAAAAAGCCCTCTGAACGAGATGTTGCCTTGAGTCTTTCACAGTTCCTTTGGTTACACATGTTCACTGAATTTTTACTCTGCTGACATTCCCTCAACTTACACATATTTGGCTGTTTTCACCTTTCCAATTAGTTTGATAGCTAACTTACTTGATGGATCACAACTACACAGCAATAGCGGTCTAAAAAAGCCAGTGTTCAACATCTTCAGAGAGATATAACGATGCCAGCAGTTCCAGTGGGAGGAAAACAATAGACAAGCTCATGAGTCTCCTTTTATCTTACCCACACCAGTCCTCCTCAGTGTTCACAGCCAGTATGTAATATAATTTAGGGTTATAGAAGAGGCATAACCCAGTAAATACACACTAGCAGTGAATTACAGAGTAAGCGTGAGTCCATCAGACTACAAAAGACATTGAGCAATATGTGAGCACTTCATCAGAGGAGGGTGGGGCAAGCAGCACAGAGAAGCAAAACTGAAAGGGTGATGTGACGAAAGAAGCAGCCCCAACGTTACCATTTTGTACTTTATTAGGAATATTTTATGATACTACACTGACCTTGGCTTCCCACTTGATCTACGAACTGGATATATGTCTAACCTTAAATAAATGACGAAGTACTACAAGTGGAAAAAAAATTAGGAAGAAGTAGTAACTGGGGAAATAAAAGCTTTCTCTTTTCCTGTTTCCTTGTTATTGTCACATCTTAACAGTTGCCAAATTTTTAATAATAACCTTTGAAAAAACACTGGTGTCTGTGGGGTTTCAATTTCTCTTTCACCCAGTATTTACTCAAAATTTTCTATTATGTCTCCTCTTTTCTAAAGCTTCCCTTCCTCCATCTCTCATTCCTTTATGAGGCACACCTCAGCCTCTTACCAAAGCCGTAAGTCCTACTTCTGCACCCGCCCCATGTGAACATCTGCAAAGGCCAGTGTTGCCTCATTCATTAGCCATGTGCTGGAGGCATATCCTTGCTCTTCTTCTTCATTGTATATAGTGCAGTAGTTCCCAAAACAAATAGAACATAGGGAGCACCGGGAGAAAGAAAACATACCCACCAAGACAAACAGAAAATCCTGTATTTTGCTATAAATACTCTCTATCCTGGTTTGAACTTAAATGCAGAGTAAAAACACGCAAAGGAAGAAAACCCACAGTGCAACAAAGACCCAAACACAAAATCCCTTTCCTCTCTCTTGACGAGATGACTTTTTCTCAAGAGCGTAAACAAAATTCAATGGAATAAAAATAAACAAACAACAAAAACCCCAAATTCACAGCAGAAAAAGCTCACAGACAAATAAAACCCTTGGTCATCAAGCATGATTTAGACAAGTAACAACTGAAAAATTCAGGGACAGCAATAGAAGTCAATAAGTAATTTGCTTATTAAATGACACTTTTACTTAATAGCCTGTATGCGCAGAGCTGATTCGTGAGCAAAAAGCAGCAGTCGTCTAGAAGCCAGACTCAGAGATGCAGAAGTTCTTGCATCAACAGGAGCCAACCTTCTCAATAATTTTCACACAAATGAAACCCAATGAACTCAGAAGGGCTCTTTGCAGCTTCTCTATGTCTGAGATAGAGAAGTCATTTACCAGTACCCAGTCCTGACCCACTCTTCGATCAAAACACAAAGCTGGGACTCAGAGCTTGTTTCCAATTCAAGCAGAGACCACCTGTGCGACCCTAGGCAAGTCCCTTAATCTCTGAGGTTTTGTTCTTTGCTTAAGAATAGACCTAATCTGCCTTTTGTCATACTAATTAGACTGTAGTGGGTACAGAAAACCTGTAAAATGTGAGTCTATAACCTCACACAGCACCTTTCAGGAATACTGTTACAGCTACCCATGCTCCAGACCTCCAGTAGACTGACTCAAATTTGTTTTCAAATGTTTACAGTTTTAAGCATGGTTTCCCAGAAAACCTATTTATTCACACAGACAACTGAACAATAGTAATTTGGCAAGTTTGGATACACTGTCATGTTTGCAACTATCTCATGTCAACATTTCACAGAGTACCTCAACAAGTATTATTTTGCAGCTATGTCTCTACTATTTAAATTTCAAATAACACTTTTGCCAGTGGTTCATGTTTCGGTCCAAACCTCTAAATACAAAAGGCTGTGAAATAACATCAGCATACAGAAAAATGATCCAAAATACAAAGTCATTGCAGAAAAAAACCCCTAAATTATTATTTCTAATGGAAGGCTGTCTTTACCAGTTTACCCAGATAAAAAGTACATGTGAATCTTTTTTAAATCTAGCTAGGGATATTAAAGCAGATAGTTTACACAAATAACAAGTAATACCAGGACCTACAGATACTAGGCAGACCGATATGTAGCTTAAAATAGTTCTTTGTACTTTTGAGATTCTTCTTCATTTCAGTTTCCTTACTTAAACACACCAAATGCTCGGTAACCTGTTCCTTCGTTTTCCTATGCTGCTTGCAAGTTTCAGCAAGTCTGAGGAATACTGCACATCACAGCTCCCCCCTGCCCAGAGAAAGCCAACATCCTCCTGAAGACAGTAAAGGGTAAATATCACTCTGACCGACATGGGCTGCAAGTCAGATTTATATAAAGACAAGCCCTCGTCCAGAAAGCCTGGACACGGCCTGACAAAACCCCGTAAGCCCTAAATCCTTTCCCCAGCCCGCTTAAGTTGGATGTTTCCAGCCTCATAATGCTTCAATGGCACCCGGCTTCTTAATTAAAAGGAGGGAGGGGACCCCCCCCATACACCCATACGGAGTTATTTGATCTATTAGATGGATGAAAAACAGTAAAATAGAGGGCAAACTCCTCCCGGGATGGCACGAGGGGCTGTGCCCTCGAGAAGTCCCTGTTCCCAGACGAAACACCCCGGACCCCCCGCCTGGGCCTCCTTCTCTCGCCCGAACCCGCTCCCGGCGTCTCCATAGGTGGCCTCGGGCCGGGACCTCGCCGCCATGAGGCGCGGGAGGACAACAGGTAAACCCGGCGCAGCGGGCGAGAGGGAGCGCCCGAGCAGGGTCTCCTCTCGCCGCCGGAGGGAAAGCCTGGGGCGAGCTCAGGGAGAAGCGAGCCCACCGGGGCGCAGGGGAGGAGCCGGCCGGCGGAGGGTCCTGCCGGCCGGCCGGCAGCTCCAGGCGCCCGCGACCCTTCCAGTCCACTCACACACACACAGCTCCACCACGTAGGCGTAGTAGGACCAGGCCACGACCAGGGCGATGAAGGCCACGGGCACCCAGGCCAGCACCTTCTGGCAGCACTTGAGGACGTGGGACGGCGCCATCTTCCCTGCCGGGCACCGCGGCAGCGCCGGCGCNNNNCGGAGCCGGCCCCGGGTGGGCTCTGGGCGGGCCGCAGTGGGCGGGAGAGGGGCGGCCCCAGCGGCCGCCACCGCCTCCTTCTCGGGGTGCTGGAACGCCTCACTGGATCACAGAATGGTTAGGGTTGGAAAGGACCTCCGGACATCAGCCGGTCCAGCCCCGCCTTGCCAGAGCAGGGTCACCTAGAGCAGGTGACACAGGAACGCGTCCGGTGGGTTTGGAATGTCGCCAGAGAGGGAGACTCCACAACCTGCTGGGCCGCCTGTTCCAGTGCTCTGCCACCCTCCAAGGAAAGAAGTTCTTCCTCATATTAAGGTTTCTTCCTGTGTTTTAGGTTATAGCCATTGCCTCTTGTTCTGTTATTGGGCACCACCGAAAAGCACCTAGCACCATCTCTTTGGCTCCCGCCTTGCATATTTATATGCATTGATGGGATCCCCACTCAGTCTTCTCTTCTCTAGACTAAACAGGCCCAGCTCCCGGAGTCTCTCCTCATGAGAGAGATACTCCAGATCCTTAATCATCCCTGTGGTCCTCCACTGGACCCTCTCCAGTAGCAACTTGTCTTTCTTGCACTTAGGAGCCCAGAACTGGACACAGCGTTCCAAAAGTGCCTCAGTGGGGCTGAGTAGTGGGGGAGGATCCCCTCCCTCGGCCTGCTGGCCACACTTCCTGGTGTATCGCCATGCACTTCGGGGATCCGCCGTCCTCCGCTTTCCCCTGTTCGCACCGCCACGGCCGTCTCGGGGCAGGATTCTCCTCCAGCCATAAAAACTGGTCTTAAACTTCCAAGCTTTGCCCTTTTCTGCTGTCCTGGCCAGACGGGTCGGTGTCGGGCGGGAAGGCGGTGGGACAGGTCCGGGCGGTCGTCCCCGGGCTCTGCCGGGCTGCTGCCTCCCCCTGCTCGCCGAGCACTTACACCGCCCAGACAGCCCGTTGGGTGCCGCAAAGGGAATTTATAAATAACTTCCTGCTATTTGTTTTATCGGTTGTTTCCTGAACCACGGTGAGCGCCTGACAGCTGCGGGCACACCGCGACCACGGGCGGACACCGCCGCCGGCGCTGCCGTGCGGGGCTCAGCCTCCGGAGCGCCTAACAGCTTAGGCCTTACTCTGGCATTGCTGTCTGTGGGATCCCGGGGTCGGAACGGGCCGTGCCACGACAAAAATCCCCGTTTCCCTGCCGAGCCAGAGGGTGCTCGCACCGGCTGCGCGGCCCCGGCCCCTGGCGGCTCCCGCGGCGCTCCGGCGCCACCTGGCGGCGGCGGGAGGAGCCGCCCGAGAGCGAACCGGGGCTGCCCCGCCCCGAGGGAAACAGGCACCATCCGCAGGGTACAGACAGCATCCAGACGGGAACAGGCACCATCCGCAGGGTACAGACAGCATCCAGACGGGAACAGGCACCATCCGCAGGGTACAGACAGCATCCAGACGGGAACAGGCACCATCCGCAGGGTACAGACAGCATCCAGACGGGAACAGGCACCATCCGCAGGGTACAGACAGCATCCAGACGGGAACAGGCACCATCCGCAGGGTACAGACAGCATCCAGACGGGAACAGGCACCATCCGCAGGGTACAGACAGCATCCAGACGGGAACAGGCACCATCCGCAGGGTACAGACAGCATCCAGACGGGAACAGGCACCATCCGCAGGGTACAGACAGCATCCAGACGGGAACAGGCACCATCCGCAGGGTACAGACAGCATCCAGACGGGAACAGGCACCATCCGCAGGGTACAGACAGCATCCAGACGGGAACAGGCACCATCCGCAGGGTACAGACAGCATCCAGACGGGAACAGGCACCATCCGCAGGGTACAGACAGCATCCAGACGGGAACAGGCACCATCCGCAGGGTACAGACAGCATCCAGACGGGAACAGGCACCATCCGCAGGGTACAGACAGCATCCAGACGGGAACAGGCACCATCCGCAGGGTACAGACAGCATCCAGACGGGAACAGGCACCATCCGCAGGGTACAGACAGCATCCAGACGGGAACAGGCACCATCCGCAGGGTACAGACAGCATCCAGAGGGAAATAGGCACCATCCAGAGGGTACAGACAGCATCCAATCCACAGGCTATGAACAGCATCTATAGGGCAAGGGGTGAGGCTGGAACAGCTCAGAGGGGTGCCCCTAAAGGAGAAGGTTTGGATACAACAGGACTGGGGGGTAACTGATGTCTCATAGTCCCTGTGAGCCCCTGGACCTGGTGTGGTGAGTGCCAAGATTGCCTTGGCAGGGATAGGGGCAGTTGCTACAGCCTTGCCTGTTCACAGAATCATCGAGGTTGGAAGAGACTTTCAACATAACTGTCAACCCAGCACCAGCATAATCACCCCCAAACCACTTCCCCAAGTGCCACATCTGGATTCCCCTAGAACACTTCCAGAGACAGTGACCCCACCACCTCCCTCGGCAACTTATTCCAATGCCTGACTACTCTTTGAGTGAAAAAAAAAAAATTGTTCAAATATCTAATCTGAACCTTCTCTCATGCAACTTAAAGCCATTTCCTCTCATCCTCACCTGTTGGTGAGATGACATAACCAATACTAAGAAGAGTGATTGGGAATGCAGAAGCTTGTGAGACTTTTACAGCCCCATCCCTGGAAGTGTTCAAGGTCAGACTAGATGGGGCCATGAGCAATCTGATCTAGTGGAAGGTGTCCCTGCCCATGGCAGAGGGGTTGAAACTAAACGATCTTTAAGGTCCCTTCCAACACAAATCATTCTGTGATCCTCTTATCCTATGAACAGCTAACAGGGAGGGGACACCCTGGCCAAATGCCCAAGACGCATCCTCTGTATGTGTGGGAACGTGTGTGTGTGTGTGTATTCATCTGGGTATCAGAACAGAGGAATGAAGCAGTGACCTCTGGTCCTGGTGTGCAGAGTTAACTATGGAGCACAGAGATGTGCCAAAGGATCATGGAAAAATGAAGATCAGTCTGGGATCAACTTGTGAACGGGCATGCTTGTGCATGCTGTGTATGGGAGCAGGACCAGGACAGTATGCAAGGGGATTGCAGGATTGTATGCAGCAATGCAAGGGCTGTAAAAGAAAGGGATTGCAGGAGAGAGAGAAGGCTGGTGTAAGAACTCGGTCTGGCCCATTCCTAATGGAGAGCTGTAAGGCAAGGGAGGAGTGACTGATTACATGGACAGCATCTTGGTTAGAGAGTCTAGTAACTCTTGAGAAGTACTGACAAAACTGGAAGCTGTGACAGGGCCAGTATTTCAGTTCCAGGTCAGACAGATGCCTTGGGGAGGATGGAAAGCCAGTGGCAGCAGCATAAACCTAGGACAGGACAAACTCTTTTTAACCAGCAATTATCCAGCAATATTTCCGTGTAATGTTTCTATAATGACAGGAACTGAAGTGAAACCGAATTAAACAAGGACAACACCAAGGTTGTGAGGTGGCGGAGAGGGACTATTTATCCCCAGATAGTGCCCCTGACTGAGGAGTTCCGCTGCATGACAAGCCCCTTGGCTCAGCTGGCAGGAACTATCACCTTCTGCTTCTGAAAGCCACCTGGGATGTTTCTACAAGGAGCTCTTGAGAAGAAATCAGCTCCTTGAATAGAAGCCAAGCAGGATAGAAGGAAGGTCTGCTAGAAATCACAGAGCACCTGTTTGGCTTCAAATGGCTGCAGCGCAGCTTGTGCGAACTTTGCTGTCTCATTTGTGGGGAGGGATAAGTGATGACACTTGGAGCAGACTCTGGGAAGCTGAAGAGCAACTCAGAACGCCATGTTGTGGGAATAGCTGCTTACCACACTCTTGCTGGATCCCATGACTGTCAAATACTGAAAAAAAAAAAGGCATCTCCTGTTCATTTTTACATCACACCTCCATTTCTGGCTGCCCACCTGCTTTAGCCACATTAAAAAATGCGTAAGGGAAACATCTCCCTTCACAGCCTCAGGGTCTGTTGCCGTCTTCCAGATGTTTGTTGGTCCTACAGCAAGGCACTGAAAACACTCCAGTTACT
Source organism: Dasyornis broadbenti (assembly GCA_013397935.1). Taxonomy (NCBI): domain Eukaryota; kingdom Metazoa; phylum Chordata; class Aves; order Passeriformes; family Dasyornithidae; genus Dasyornis; species Dasyornis broadbenti. The sequence continues at coordinate 329,762 of VZRN01001105.1, read as the reverse complement.
TAGAATTTCTCTCTTTACTGTTTAGACCTTATAATCTACAACAATTTCATCTCCATTTTGCTTCTGTATTTTCTCCCTCTCAAAGTAGCTCGTCCTTAATTCCAGGAATATGCAATCCCCAGGCAGAAGCATCCTGACCTCTTAGATGGAAATTGATGCAAAACCAGTAATTTGTCTCATTTATTCCTTGTAATGTGAGACAAATCAGTTTTTTGGAGGCTTTGTGTTTCTGATGTACACATAAAACCAAGCGAGACTGTGTTATGTATTTGCTCTTCACATTCCAGTACAGATCATATAATCTTGTACACCCCAACTACAAGAAGCCCCAAGAAGCTGTTTTTGGTAAAATCGCATTTAAAAAAACCTAGTTTCAGCCATATTGATTTATTCCTTGCTTTCCTAGCATCCTTTTATTCAGGCATATTCATGTTTCCTAAATTTTTCATTTATTCGAATAGCATTCTGTTTCTTATAGTAACATTGTTTCTTTTAACTTTAGGATTTATTTAATTAGTCTCCTTTTCTAAAGAGTAGTGGCAAAGCATCACATTTTGGTATCCTTTCTTTTCGGTAGTGAATATAATCGGCTACCCTGTGACTCATCTGCCATTGCTCTAGGAATTACCTTCTGTGCAGTATTTAAAGAAACAATGTTTTCAGTAATGTTTGCTCATTACAATAGTATCAATTTCAAAGTAGATTAAAACACAGAAGCCACATAGTTAAAAAAAAAAAAAAAATCTGCATCCTGAAAAAAGAAGAGAATTTTAAAACACTTTATTGGCAAGTCTTAAATGAAAACAATTGGTTTTCTTTGGGGTGATTTAGAGTTGCGTCATGGTAACATTAAAACTGACAAGTTTCTTCTAAAGCAGTGGACCTAAGGCATAGTGTTGTGGTAGAACACGTCTGTAGAACATCCTTTCGCCAGAAATTGCTCATTGGATGGTTCTGATTTCAGAATCTACTTCCTTTAGGTCCAAATCCTTAAGTTTTAAACCAGTTCCTTCTCTAAGAGTTTTCACCCTTCACATAAAACAGCAGATCCATTTAGCAAAAAAATGGCCAAATGCAAGTACTTGTATCCAGAGGCCCTTAAGGACAATGAAGAAACGAGGCATTCACAAAGTACACGTTTACTCCAGCATGGCTCATCTTCTGTTCTCCCTCTGTAATCCATGGAGAAAGGCCAGGCCCTCCAAGGCTGTTCCAGAGCAGTGAGCTTGCATCTGAAATCCCAGGAGAAACCCCCCCTGCCACATTCCTCTGAATTACCTATGGAATACTCCTTTTCAAATCTGCGAGAAGAAATGTGGCCAACATAAACCCAGTCATAAACAGCGTTCTGTAAGGTGTTGTGTCCATCCTCCCACAGCTTGGTGCCGTCTATGTTACTTCCACCACTTGGTCAGCCTGAAAAGGCAGGCCACCTTCTGCCAGAGGCAGAAGAGAATCACAGAATTATTTAAAAAAGACCTCCAAGATCATCAAATCCAACCATTAACTCAGCACTGCCATGTCTACCACCACTAAACCACGTTCCCAAGTGCCACATCCACACATCTTTTCAACACCTCCAGGGATGGTGACACAACTGCCTCCCTGGGCAGCCGGTTCCAGTGCTTGACAACCCTTCAAGTACTTTTCCCTAGTATCCAATCTAGACTCACATTGGGCACACAGGTGAGTAAAACCATGGCCTTTTGCTTCTCAGGGCAGGAGGTGTTGTGCCTAAGCCCATGCAGGTGGGTACACTGCTGAGCAGGCTCTGCAGATGCTGGAGTTCAGGAGCAGCAGCCGGGCTGCCGAGGATAGCGAGCAGAGCTCTGTGTTAGGGCACTCCAGTTAATGAACTGAAAACATTACTAACTAAGCCAATACCATCCTAATGGGAAATCTGTCTCCACATATGTTGCACATTTTTTTTAATTATTGAACCGACTAGGAATTGTTTAATCAACAAAGCCAACAAGAAACATTCAAACAGCAGGAGAGTGAAGAGACATACACTTGTTTGCTGATTAATTTTATGCACACTCAAGTCTCTCAGGTTTTCTGTCCTGCAAAGGGCTTTTGGCTTCTTGTTGGGTGACATCTTCAGATTCTGTAAGAGGAACTTCTGTGGCCAGCTGGGCACCAGAAGTGTGTGTCTATGTCCACCATGTTCATCTTCATGCTTCCCTTGTGATCAGATGCATTACAGGAGCTGTTGTTGGGTCAACTTGGATCTCACTAATAATGACCACAATGGGACATATCTGGGCACATATTTTCTGTTTAGAATGACTGAAGATTTTTTTCTGCATTGGAATAGTTTCCTGACCCAGCTGTGACTGTTTTACAGGAAACATTAAAACTGAAGGCATGAGACATGCTTGCCCTCTCCTGTGAGAACTCCAGCATGAGAAGCAAGCCGTATTTTAAAATTCTGATGCACATTTATTGATCCATTTCTATGTTTCAGTCAAAGTATGATCAATACACCTGAATTTTATACTACTTCCTCTAAGCAACAGGGTTGTTCCCATTCTTAAAGTAAACAGACAAAGAAATGTAAAAAGTGTTATTATTAAAACTAAAATTTTGCAAAGAAGTTATATACTGTGATTGCTTTTGCTTTTGTGTATCCTTTTGATATATGTTATATAAACTTTTGAGACTTCTGCAATGTGTTTACTCCACATAACATTCAGATGCAATGTGGTAGATTTAAAAAAAACCAATTTTATTTAGTTTTTCTATATATTTCTGTTCAGAGGAAGAATTCCTAACGTTAAAGCAAGTAATAATTGATATGTTTAGATAGGCAGCTGGCATAAACCTTAAACTAAATTGTGTTGAGTAATGCTGACACACAGACTGCAAATACCATACAGTGACTAAAAGGAACTAAAACATCAAACACTGAAACCATGATGAATTCTTTAAAAACCAGTTTATCTAAACACATAAACAGGTCTTTCAATCTAAGATACTAAAAATGAGAAATTATTTTAAGACTGTTTTATAAAGCATTTTAGTTGACAAATAACAATAAACTACAAATTAAGCACAGAGTCTGGTTCTTCAAGCCTGATGGTCAAGTCATCCCTGGCCTTTAAAGGAGTTCGTTCCTGGCTGCACTTTCAGGATAACTTCTGAAAAATATTCACAACTCTATTCTAATTCCTAATCAATCTTTTTTTTTTTTAATTATAGACACAAAATTATTATAAAAACCAAGCATACCTCCTTGCTTTTCCTCTAAACTTGACACTAAAGCTTTTGCTAAAAAATACAACCTGAAATCCCTGAAAGCAGATACTGCTGATTGCACAACCCCAGCTACAAATGAGCATTGAGGAACTAAACTTCTAGATACACTAAAACTAAATGAGTTGATTTTTCCAAAAGAAAACCAAACAGCTTGTAAGAAGGAAGCAATTAGTAAACAAATGAAACCACAAAAGCAATAAAAAACATCATAAACCTATTAACTTCACACAGAATAAAATGTTAGGGAATAAACTCCATTCCAAAGTAAAAATGATTTGCCAAAATATTAACAACAAATAAAAGGCAGACTTGCATTAACGCCAGAGCTGGCACAAGGCACACTTTGGGTGAACACACACACACTTTTGTGACATGGAATTTTTTAATAGTGTAATTTTTTGTATAGTTTGGTGATGGTGATTCGCAGCTGGCCATGGTACTCTGATGCCAGTCCCACTACCCCATCTTCGCTCCCACCACCAGAAGCAACAAGTAATTTCCAAACACACAAAGTAAACCAGCCACCCGGTATCCTGCTGCCCACAGAGCACTGCAGGAGTTCAGTTTGAGGGGAGGAGGCTGAGGTGTTTACTGGATTTGCATTGTTTCCATATGGTTTCATTTATTTGAATTGTTTCCTGGGGGGAAGAAGGATCCTTAATGGTCACTGGTGCTTGATCTTCCAGACAGTCTCAGGACATCCCCACAGGCATGGTCTTGTTCTGGGTGCATGTCCATGACAGGACTACAAGCAGTTTCTTTTCAACACTATTTACGTTAAAGCTCCAAGCTGAGGCCATGGAGGGAGGAGTTGCTTTGCTGGCCTCTCACTCTGTTCCCTAGGAGAGATCACCTTGCCAAGGCTCAGGCAGTTGGACTTCTCCTCAGCACAAACCTGCCTGACAGCTACTGACACACCAAACACATTCTCAGTAATCTCAGTATTCCTTAGGTGGGATCTTTAGGGTTTCCCAGTGCATTCTTTCCTGTCCTTGCTCCGAATGAAAGCTGCTCTGATGTTTTACTATCATGGAAGTTTCCCCTCTTCTCATAAAAGCCAAAGAAAAGACAACCAAGCACTACATGCTGAGCTTATTTACAACTTTGCAAACAACATAGATGATGTCATGCAAAAAAGGGATGGATATTTCCTCACTGAGTGGTGAAATTTCTTGGTTATTTTTATTGAGACATTTCCCTAGTCCACCTTTTGAGGCTATTACCTCTGTTATCACAAACCTGTCTTGCAGGGTTAAGCTTTCACCTCAGCCAAGACCAAGACAAGTCAGACAACTGAGAGGAGGAAAGAGGAAGAACCTTGACAGTTTTACAGGTAAGTCTATCTCCTATATATCATGGTCAACCAGGAAGAGTGATATGGACCTGTGACTATTGGCTCCTGGGATTGTGAGAACGACAACTCGTAATGTGCACACCTGCGTACACAGAGATGAACCCTATGTTATTACTAAAAAATGTTCATCTGTAATTGCTAAGTGTTAGTCTTGATTTGTTCCTCATTTTACTGTTTAAGATCTTAGGTCTAACTTTGCATTTGGAGTAATAAACATTTGTATTTGGTTTTTTACTGGACATACTATTACCTCAACACTTGCTTTTTATAACCTTGAATTCCTGAGATACTTCAGCTTTCCCTGTCACAACCTTTAGTAAGATAAAACAACTACTTGTTACACAGTCATCTGCAATACAATTAAAGTAAAATAGTCATGAGCCACATTGCAGCTACCACTGTGTTTGACAGAATGAGGATTTTTTCTTCTCATTTATACTATGTGGAAGAGGTTGGAGACACTCAATGTACACTCATTGATCAATGATGAACTTTTAAAGCCTGCATCAAGCCTATCAGTCTTCTATTTCCAGTTTAATATCATCACCTTGAAAGTAGACAAACCAGACATCCACAAAGGAACTGGTGACATCAAGCACCAGGAACCAGCACATGAGAAGATCCCTATAACTAAGTGTGAATTTTCCTTTGTGATATAGGATAACTTGATTTGAAATGCATTGTGCAAGTGATTTTGCCCTGTGGACCTCTGCCCTTGCTGGAGAAGGAGAGTTGCTGTGTTAGTGGCTAAGTGAGATGATGTCCACTCCTTCAACAGGAGATGATACTGCTGTGACATTCCTGCCTGGGGCCATTATTAAATCCTGTGTGTTCTGTATCCTACAGTGCAGGGTCAGACTCCACAGAGCAGTAAACAGCACTATTCCCTGGAACAAGAGTACTTCTGTATGGAGGTCAAAAGTGATACCAGTTCTGTAAACCAAACTGATTGCACTGGAACAATTATAGAACTATTGCATTAGAGTCTGGGCTAATTAAACATTAGTTATAGCTAAAAAAGAATATTTTTGATTCAGTTATCATGTAAACAGGGCAGACAAACTCCCCTAGAGAAAAACCACTTAAGCAAAAGAACAATGGATTGCTTTAAAAAGGACTTTTGCCAGTTTGCTTCCACACTTCTTTGGCTCCTTTAATGCTTTCTTTTTTCACACACTTCCAGTAACCTTGAATGCCTTGCTGCTGCGGTACCTGTTAATAAAGTTAAAGTGTGTTTAGCATTTACACAAAAAAGACTCCTATTCCCAGCCTGTGTAAATACAATATATATGTATAATGTTGTGCTGCTGCTTCCATAGTTCACATGTGTAATAATAAATTCTTAGTGGCAGCACTCCTCCCACCTTCATATGCAGTAAGGACTATCCAGTTTAAAATATGTATCTTTTTCTATTCAGTAACTCTACCTGTGTTTCTACAAGCATTTAAAAGACAGTTGTAGCAATCATCTGTGGTATTGACAAACAATTATATCAGCTTGTTACCCTCAAACCTCGATGCATTCGGTTCCTCAGGACGCCAAGAAATTCGCTGTGGCTGAGGCAGTCATCTCCATCTAGATCAAAAATCTTGAAGATGGTATCCAAAACATTATCTGACAGATCCTGTCCTGTTGCCACCTTCACTGCTCTCTTGAACTCAGCTAATAAAGACATAACAGTACATCACAGGTGACTGAATTTGTAAAGAAAATGGAAAGCACATAAATAGCAGGATTCTGTCCAATTTACAATGTCTCATGGGTGTCCTAACAGAAGAATTTGAGATGTGTAAACTAGTAAACTATTAGGAGACCTCAGTTCATGTGTTCTTGAGCTTGCTTCATCTTTTCTGACTCTGTCTTTATTAATTTTACAAGCTTTTGCAATGCACTACTTCTCAAGCAATAGTATGAGTGATAATTTTTGGTAGAAATAGCTGAAAACTTACATACTTTTGGCTGTTACCTGTTCATAGGAATAGTAAGTGTTTGTCTCACTACGCTCTCATAAAAAACCTTACAATTTTATCTCAAGCCAGTTTCATGACAATTCATTTTGCAAGAAAACTCTTCTCCTCAGAGAACAGTATGTTATGATATGCTCCACCTCAACCAACATTCTCCTCAGCAACTCTGCAGAAATACAGACCGTCAAATGCACTGCTTACAGCACATGGCTTTATATACCTGTAGTTCTGGTTTTCAGAGAAGTTTAGTTTTTTTCCTACCTCCTCTTACATGATGTGGAAGAGTTAATGAGGATTTGTGGCAGAAAAAGCTGCCATACCTCTCTGGAGACGTACTTCATCTTCAGCTTTTTTTTCTTCTCTCTTTACACCACCATGTGAACTACAGAAACCTATCCCCACTTTTGGTCCTGTGCTGCACAGATTTGGAGTCCTGACTCAAGGAAGATGCGGAAGCGTGTGGGGTTGCCACAAAACAGCAGCTTGTAAGAGCGAAAGGATTATTGTTTATTATAACAAGCACAATTGCAACACATTAATTGGATGCATTTTTGAAGGCATCATGGAAGTGTAAATTTCAAAAAGGAACTGGAGGTTATTGAAGTATAGCAGTGTTGTAGATTATTACAGCAAGTTGTCCAGCGAAGTCATAAATGCAGTATTAATGTGGTTCTGCTTTCATAAACAAGTGCTGTTTATAAATAGCACTATAAATATCATTAGTTCTGAAGGTTTCTAGAGGGAATAGCATTCCTGACTTAGCTCTCATCGTTGTCTCTTTCAACAAGTCCTGTATAAATGTAGTCGATTATTTCACAGTTGGTTTAAATAAAATTAAGTTGAAAATCCTGCTTTAAAAGGATATATCACAACTTGAAAAAGGCATAAAACATGGGATGCTTCTAGTAGTCTTAATTTTGTCTTTGAAAAGTTCTTAACCGTTTCATCTCTTGAAGTCGAATTTAAATACAGACATGGCCCTGTAGTTTTTTTGAATATAACATGAAAAAAAGGAGAAAGATCTTCTACAACAGTGAAGCATAACAATCTTCAAACCAAGAAGGGGCACTTTATCATAGAGAAACGATGAGTTGTGAACTTAGAAGAAAAAGAAGTCTAGAATAAAAGGAAGGACTAAATGACTGTCTTATTTTTAGATAAATGTTTGTATGTGTGTGAATATACACATGTACACACACGCAAGAACTCAGCCAGATTCAGGAGACATGTAGACATGTAACATCTGTGAGTTACCTCAGCAGCTGACTGCTTTTGACCACAGTGTGGTTCACTGCATAAACAGAGTAGTAATGGAAGTCACAAGTTGTAAATCCCCCGAAGTTTTCTTTGGTTCAAATCCCATCTAAACATTTCTCTTTAAGAATATGTATTTCTCTTTCTGTCTTCTCACATCTCTCACCTTTTTTCACATGAGCCCATCAAATAATAATTTCAATGAATGTTAACACCTCATCACATTTCCTAGGAACTTTTTATGTTGTTATTTTGAAATAACTTCTGAGAGTTGTCCTTCAAGTGTAACACCTAAGTAACAACCTTGTGATTAGAATAAAATGCATTTGTATGTCCATGAAACTTATGTTGCATTGCTCCTGTTTCTCCAATATGGGAAGGAAGCAACTTCCCTCCTCCAAATCTTTATTTTAAACCCCACTTTACTATATTGTTTCTTTTTGATAGACATAATTGCATGACACTAGATAAGCACATGGAGAAAGCAAGATAGGCAAAATAAGAGATTGCTACTGTTTAGTTTCCTCAGGAAACTAGTTTTGCTATAAGGGAAAGACTTTGTTATTACAAACTGTAACTACAGCATATATTGTTTCAGTAAATCCTTCCTCATCTAGAATTACCTTGGACTGAGAGCAGCCCTGTGGAGAAGGACTTGGGGATATTGATGGATGAAAAACTGGACATGACCCACCAATGTATGCTCACATCCCAGAAAGCCAACTGCATCCTAAGCAGCGTGGGCAGCAGGGCCAGAGAGGGGATTCTGCCCCTCTGCTCTGCTCTGCTCTGGTGAGACCCCACCTGCAGTGCTGCATCCAGATCTGGGCCCCAGCATAGGGAGGACATAGAGTGAGTCCAGAGGAGGCCACAGAAATTTTCACAGGGATAGAGCACCTCTTCAGTGAAGAAAGGCCAAGAGAGCTGGGGTTGTTCAGCCCGGAGAAGAGATACCTCAGGGCAGACTTTATTGTGAACTTTCACTATATCAAGGCAGCTTATAAGAGAGAGCGAGAGAGAGTTTTTACCAAGGCCTGTAGTGACAGGACAAGGCAAAATGCTTTCAAACTGAAAAACGGTAAATTAAGACTGGACATAAGAAAGAAACTGTACAAAGTTGTGGACGACCCATCACTGAATGTGTTCAAGGTCTGGTTGAGTAGGGATTTGAACAACCTCATCCAGTGACAGATTTCCCTGCCTATGGCAGATTTCCCTGCCTAAGGCAGAGGACTTGGAAAAATGACCTTTAAAGGTCCATTTGAACCAAAACCATTTCATGATAATGCTTTAGTCTGCTGTGGCTGTGATTAATCCACATATGACAGTACATTAGAACTTATAAATGAAAACATTTTGGAAACTTTATTTTATTATTTTTTCATGAAATAGAACTATGTACAAATACAGATCAGTATAATATTTTTGGACTTCACTGTGGTACTTGGGATAACTTATTTACATTAATTCCATACTAAAAATTAATTTCTTTCCTTTAAAAAAACCCATATGAAAGGTGTACAGCACTTACCCCGCTTAACAGGACGATTGGCTACAGTAAACATCTGCATGGCAATAGAAAAGTCTTCCAGGTTATTTGTAAACTTGCAAAAAGTCTTGAATTCTTCCAAACTGATGTTCTAGAGCATCACAAAATTCAGATGATATATAATGAATAATACATTCAAATCCCAATTATTCTATGTCATTAAATCTGGTGAGACTTGGTGTTCAGATTTGATTGCCTACTCATTGTTGATATTTGTATTTCTCAGTTGGAAAATTATCATTGCTCTTATTTATATAAAATTCAAGGGCTGCAATAATTCATTAGGAAACTGGTTACCTCATTACATAACATTCAAATGAAAACTGGTGCATACAAAGGAGGAAGCAGAACAAAGCATACTTTGGGTACCAACCTCTCCTGCTTCGATTCTGTCTTTCACATTCTGCCAGTAAATTTCATTGTTTTCCTCATCAGTGAAGTACAGCAACCATGCTGCAAAGTCTTCTTTTCTCATGACGCTCAAACCCTTGGAAAACTTTATGAATTCCATTTCCTGGACTTCTGTTTGCAGATTTTCCATGAATCTAAGTGTAAACAGATATTATCCAACAGTTAATACTTCCATTCCTGTATCACTACTATTACGTTAGCTACTAAGTGCAGCAGACACCAGCTCTGAGCCGTAGCCACTTTCCACATCCTTGTCAAAAATAACACCGGTTTAATTTTCCCGGTGCTCGCGGATGTTTCCAGGACTGCATTTCCACAAGGACACCAGCAGGGCGCGCTCTCGGCCCGCAGAGGCGGCGACTGCCCGCAGAACTTGGGGACACACTGGCCACGTCGGTTCTACTCGTGTTTAAAAATGCGCAGATAAGGAGACAAAAGGATCGGTAAGACACAGCAGCATAATGAGCGAATGAAAAAGGACATGGTAACTGAGGGCCCGACACGTGATTTATGAAGTTTCATATTAATAAGAGAGGTATGACAAGATTGGACAGTGCCTAGAAAGATGAGGCCATAATAACCACAAAGGTGAAAGAGGAAACTTGAAATCATTGCTGTAGAAGATGACTGAAAATCTCGAAGATTATAACTACACAGAGGTTTGGCAAATCAGTTCTGTGCTCACTAGAGGACAGATTAACGAGGATTACAATTGACTTGTACAGAGTTCGGAAGAGCACAGAAAATTACATTGCAGGGGGTTGGGAAGGTAAGAAGAGAGCTGTCTGAAAAAGGAAAGAGTCAACATAAAGGTTTTTAGGAGACACCCATTCTTTTGGGAAGGAAAGAAAAAAGGTATTACAAGAAGCAAGTAACAACCTGCAGGTAGAGAGCTGGAACTGTAAGGTGAGCTGCAGCTTTTAGTTTCCCCAGTTTGGTCTACATGGCTAGTATTCATTTTGAAAAAATTAACACAGATCCATTTGATATTTTCCACTTCAGAAATGGGGCAATCCAAAAACAAGTGATGATTTTTAAGTAAAGGCTAAAACCAGTGGTGCTTACCAGAATCCCTTTAGTATTTCGAAAGAACCCTGCTCTACTGAGTTGCAGAAATTATTGACAGGAGGGAATGAAATACTCCTATATTGGGACAAAGCAATTAGTTGGAGGAGAGGACAGCTAAGGGTCTCTGTAGCCAATATCAGCAGAGGCTCATTTGCTCATCAGTGTTTGCATGGCCTCACTGGGTTTGAATTCTTTCCCTTGAAATTATGGCATTTGAGTCCACACAGCTATCTTTAGTTCTTTAATGAGATCACTTGGACAATTAGTAGCTCGAAGCTCTGTGAAGTCTATAAGGGCTTAGCTGAAGATTGCTGTTGCAGCATAAGCTCTCTCCTGTATTTTTTTCTGTAACAGGTAGAGCTGCACATAAAAATAAAGGGCCAATAAATGCTCCACAGCTCAGGACATGCAGTTAAATGAAAGCCAGACAGTGGAGGTGAATTTAAGTTCCAGGCTAGAGCTAAATTAGGGTAATACTGAGGAAAGGTACAATGCTGTCACATTTTATATGTGCATTTTTCTGGTCTGGTAAAGAGGATTCCACAGGATAGCCAAACATTAAGGCATACGTCCACAGTCCACCTTAAGATCTGACACACTTTCAACTTCCCTGACTCTCCCTCTCAGAAGTGGATGAAAACATCAAAGGACCAGTTAGTGCAACCAGTGTGATTGGGCAGCCCCTTTTCTTGCAGAGCAGTGAGAGCTGGCCTTGCACAGCTTGCACTCTTCTGTTTTCAGGCCCAGCTCCTGCCCTTGTAACTCATGAGCAGACCACTGCCTCTGGCCAGCAGCACAGCCAGCGTGTGACACGGAGACCAGCTCCATGGGCTGGCACAAACAGCCCTGCTGCATCCATAGCACCCAAGAGTCTCCCCAGGTCTTGGGGAGGGAGGTCAAGGTGCAGAGGGAGAGAACAGCATGGACCTGGCATGCAGACCAGACATGGAGGCATCCCAGCTGAGACTGACTAGGGCCACTTGGCTGCATTTTGAGGCAAGGAGTAGATGGTATCTGGGATGTGTGGTTTGTACTTGGCTGGAAGTCACAGCCAAGACTGTGCAGAACAGTACCTTTGACTGTAGTTTCCAACCCATGTAACATCTGGCCTGGAGGAGGAGAAGTTGCTGAAATTGAGGTCACTTACAGAAATATGCTGAAACCTTGGATGCAGGGAAACGAGACAACATGTGTTTTATTTTCTTGGATTTTTATCTATGAAAGGTAGCCATATATTGGAACAGACTTAAGGTCTTCAGCTATTTATCTTGGGGAGCAAGGTCTCAGTCATTTGCTTCACTGGTTGCTAGCCACAGGCGATGACATAGAAACAGATTCTTCCACTTTTTTTGAATATTGTTTTTCCTTAAGCAGAAAAGCTTTGGTGACCTGCCCTCTAGCCACACTCAATAAAGGCAGAAGAGCTGAAAGAGCAATCATTTCTACATGGTGAGGAAGGAGCCCACCAAGCTGCACACATCAGCCTGCTGAAAGCCAGAGCACACAGTGAAGCGCTGGGCTGAGGCATTTTCATGGTGTTCTTGCGTCTGCACCCTCTTCTAATTGAAGTTCACTTCAATTTGTAGGCTTGCTCCTGGCAAACCAGAGTGGGAAGATTTCCTGCTGTATCAAATGCTACTTAGAGCAATAGCTGATATGTACAATTTAAAATTTATGTGATAGTTTCCCATAATACAAAAATTAAAATACTATGAATCATCGCATCAGCATTCTAGGTCACTCTTATTCCCAGATGTGAGAGTTAAAAATCCTAATGAGTTTTTTTTTAAGTGAAAGTTATTAAAAGTTATTAAAAATAACTTTCTGGTTAGGAAGTAAAACTTGATACATAAATGTCAAATCACCACTAGGGATACTTGCTTTGGATCTTCTGGATCACAGTGGAATGAATTTCAGCTGTAAAGTCCTCAAAATGTATCCAGATATTAGGAAAAACAAACACAGGAATGAAATTTCTGCTCTCCCAAAGTCAGTGGGATCTTGGCTGGGGGCTTTGTAGGGAGTCTGAATTCAAGTACAGGAACAGGATTCTGATTGTAGACATGCTCTACAATCAAAAAATAATTACACTGGGAATACTCTTATGCTATAGTAGGTAGAAAAAACCAGAAAGTTCTAAGTTTCCAAGTAACAAAAAGGTGAGGTAAACCATAAATTTATAAGATGGGGAAAAGGTTAGGAACAGAGAGCACTTTCTTTAAGACAGCTCACTTTATCCACACTCTCTAAAACACCCACGTTGAAGGCCAATGGCCAAATTCATTATCGTGTTACAACAGCATCCAGAAACCTTATCAGGATCTATTCCTCATTTTGTAATGTGCTCTACTATAGAAAGAGGGAGTATCCCAAGGCTTTTTGGCAACTCAGCTGTAAGTGTTAATCCACCCCAAGTAGAAGTGAAAATGTAGCAAAAGAGGGGAGGCCTCAGGAATGCAACTATTTCCCCTCCAAGTGGGGAAGTGCTAGCATCGTATACTTTATGGCACACAAAGCAGTAGATTGAAACACTAAGGGAATGTTAGAAAAAGGGTTTTTTCCCACCTCTTGACCTGAACTGTCTGTACAGTGCTTTAACACTCTTAATACAGAACTGCCCAGTTCCTGTTGCACTCATTTATAGGAGAGAAATCTAACGACAAAGACAGTAGAGCATCTACCACCCCAGCATTTGTACCATGCTTTGGCTCCTCTTCAGACACTGAAGTCCTTTTAAAGAATTCATAACCCTCTCTGCACCAAAAGACTGTGGCAAACCAGCTGTGAGTTGCCTTTTTGTGATCTGACTTTCAAACCAGAATACAGAAAATCTAGTAAAGGCTTGACCATTAACCTTTAGAGGACATTTAGAGCTATGCTTGTAAATTCAGGTTTGCAAGCATTAAGACATTTAATCAATCTCACCATTTTCAGAGTTACAGGCAAAACCCTCTTTGATTTACTATCCTTAGCATTTCCAAACCAAACAACTCACTTTCACTTATAAAAGTTCTGTAGAAACTAACTAAGCTATTCTTTAGCTAAGCTTACAGAAAAGGAAGAAAAGTATTTTTCTCAGCCTCCTTACTAAGTATTTGGGAAATATTCAGATTGAATTATGACAGCAATATCATGAAGCCAGATTTTGTTGCCACTCTCCACTTCCTCACTGCCTGATCTTGGCTGTATTTGATGTAATTTCTGTGGGTATTAGGGCTCTGTCTCTATATACACACATACAGATAAAGTGTAGGAACAGATTCAAGTAAGGAGGCAATCATACTCTGTTTCTGCAAAGCAATTCCAAATTCCCAGATGAAAGTCACTGAAAATGTGCAAGCTGTCATCACAGAAAAGCACTGCTTGCTGGCTGATGTTACCTGAAAGAGATCCTGCATCCATGCAGTGGGACACACACAGCATAGCACCCATAAAATGTCAGCACTAGCAGTGGGGTTCAGCCTGGATCATTCTGGCTTCTTAAATGAAAGGTTTCAAATCAAATGTTTCAAGGAATTAAAAATACTGAAGGAAAGAAACAGGATAGGTAGGGAAAAGCCATGATTTGTGTATGTTTATACAATTTGTGACCTTCAATCTAAAGAAGAAATTAAAAAAAAACCCCATAATTAAAGAATATTTCTGGTACAAAATTCTATTAACAGATGAAAAGTCTGGAAGCAAGAAATCAGGTAAGAATAAACTGGATTTCAAACATTAATTTTCCTCATATGATTAAAAGATGCCCATTGTTTAACCATACTGGGAAGTACCTTTTTTGTAAGAATCCCAGGAAAAAATACAACAATCAGAGAGTTTTTTGAATATCCTTTCCATACCCTCTGTGCTGTTTTTTTTTTTTT
>VZRN01001105.1:241279-315022 GCA_013397935.1 Dasyornis broadbenti | reverse complement strand
TTTTTTTTTTCCCCTTAAAGGAGACTTTGAGAGATTTAAGCTTGCTTGGGGACAGATTACAGAAAAAAACCCACAGCAGTCATAAACTGTTTAAGGAGTGAAATACTGTCTCCTCTTTTATTTGGGATTAGACATACTTAAACAAGATCAGTAAAGGACTTTTTTCAGGGAAAAAAGCCCCCCAGTGTCTGTCAGGAAGAAATATTTCCTATGCCTAGAAAACGAAATAGTTTTCTACTCAGAATAAAAGATAGTACATATGATATAGCTGGAAATTAAAGCACAAGTTAAATTTTTTTTGAAGGAAAAGACCAAGAATTATTTCTGTATTAAAAACCAGGAGAAATCCATACAAAAGAATAAAAAAGCCTTGAATTCTGGGGATATTTTCTAAGACAGGACTTGGTAATAGAAGATGACATTATTGTTGAGGTGTAAAACTGAGTGGTGGTCATCTGAAACAGAAACCTGTTCAGATCTTCTGAGGAGAAAGTCTCACCTGAATACAGCTTCCTGTATTATTCCTTCTTTGTTACATGGTTTTAGGCTTACTGCATATTCTTGTATATTTTCTTAAAATGTTACAGGAGAATACTATTCTAGCTGCATTTGACTAAAAGGCCACACCTTTAGTAGTGATATCCATAAACATACTCCAGAAATTTAAATTTCCTAACATTTGCCAGGGAAACAAGCTCTCACTTTTGAAATTGTAGTCTTATTAACAATTACTATATTGTCCATATGTTAAGGACAATACCACTAACAAGAACTCACCTAGTAGCCTGGAGATGAACGTGTTTTCCCTGAGTCCTACCTTAAGGAGCCTGAAGATCTCTGAAACTACCTTCAAATTTGACGAAAACACCGCTTGAGGATTGTCTGTGTGTGTATCAATACCTGTGATCTCCCAAGAAGAAAGCACCAGCTGAAGACAGATGTCTAGCCATTTTCCCTCCCTATACTCAGCATGCCTCCTGTGTTCAGGGCAGTAGGAAGGGAGACACAAGAACAGGTTTACATCAGACTCATTGCCCCAAGAGATGTGGACAGTTTCCATTTCCTTTGTGCCGTCTGAATGCAAAGAAAGGAGAACAGGGCAAATTAATTGCCCTGATATATTGACTGTGACTGTCTGACATTTTTAAAATGTTTGGACTGTGGGCTAAAAGGGTTGGACAATACTGGTGTACAGGTAGATACAGATGGTTGCACACCTACAAAAGGATTTTTTTAATGCCAGACAAACCGAAAAGAGGGATCATGAAAAAAATAAATGTAAAGTAATGAGATGAGAACAGTAGTCTCAGCTTTCAGAATTCCCACGTAAGTACAGTGAAATTTCACAATGAAAGCATTCCTGTTTTTTTGGGGGGGTTTTGGGTTTTTTGTGTGGTTTTATTTTTCCCTTGTGGGTGTTTTTTGTTTTTTTTTTTTTTTTTTAAATTTTAAGGACCACAGCACATCAGTATCTGTGTATTTTACTAATGTGACAAGTTTTAGTGCGTCCTAATCAAACTTAATCACCTCTACTTTCTACTAGGTACTACACTGATCAATGGAAAAGCTTTCTAGGCAAGAACTTGGAAAATGATAAAAGCATTTACCATCATTATTTTCTGCTTTTGACAATGATCTATGTCTGTACAGCTCATCAGTCATCTCTTGTAAAAACAGTGTGGCACTTTGATCAAACAGCCAACAATAGCTTTCCGCATAAGGTAAAGTGTTATGAGAGGCCATCAGATAGAAATCACATTTTCTCTGAACAATAGGAACCCAGAAATGATGTGCTTGATTTACTTGCAAATAAAATCATGTGAAAGGTGATATCCTCACAGAGGTTAAAAAGACAGCGATCCTTTTATTCACCTTTCTGCATGTTAAACAAACTCCACTGTCACGCTGCAGCTGAGATGAAGTGTCTACGCAGTGATAAAGAGGCACATTCCAGCCCTACGAAACATAACTGCCACTGTTGAAAAATTACCTGCATTAAACCTTACACTTATCCCACAAATTTTAAGAGCAAGATGGGGGAGTTTGATTTTGATTACAGGCCTCTATCTGTGTGGCAGGCAAAGGTCTTTAACCTATGCGTTCTGAATGTACTGGGTACATAGTTTCATCAATGTCATGCCTCATTGGGTCAATGCAGGATTTTATCTAAAACCTGAGGCTTTTCAGTTTACACTGTATATGCAAACACAACCTTTTACTGGTGCTCTCTGCCTTTTGTTTCATTGAGAGGATCTATGGTATTTATAGAAAAGAAAGCTTGAGACATCTTAAACTTATTTTACTCACTTAGATTCCTATTGAGCTGAGGTCTTCAAAAGGGAAAGGTTGTTTATTTGAAGACTGGTATGTACCAGAGCCACTGCAGCCAAACACTTTTTAGTCTACTGATTGCAAAAACATTCATTTTTAAGAGGGCTGCCACACATTCTCCACTTCTGAATATAAACTGAAGTAAAACACGATTCTACTTTATTTTTGCAGTCTGCAAATGACTGATTATTTTTGTAGAAAAGGTAATACTGATGCAGATAATCTTCTCTTGATGCCATGCTACAAGACGTGTGTCAAGATTCAAACAAGTATCTGCATAGTCCCATTGCAAAATTGTTCAAAGGGTAAAGGAAAAGGCACAGGGAAAGTTTCAACAGAAGCTGGAATGTGAAGCAAGTGTAGAAGTGCCTGTAGCTTACCATAACAGCTGTAATGGGGAAGGAGGTATCTCAGCTCAGAAAATATTTTTTAATTGATTAGAAGTCACTTTTTTTGTGATTTGGTCACAAAAAATACTCATGAATCACATTGTTGTAGGGTATGCCACCACCCAGCTGCCAAGAATGGGAAGCTCAACCCTCCTGGCCCATTGCTGCTCTGGAGTCATCACGGTGCTCAGAACCCACAGACAGCAGACTCTAGGAGCTAAATGGAGAATTCAATCATGCAAAATCATTAATAATCTCCAGTTCATTGCTTAATTTTCTGAATCAGATCAGTGTGATGTATGATGAATGACAGCATTGGTGTAAAGTATGGGCGGTAGGAACAAGACTGATTCCTGTTAGGCTTGCACAGCTGAAAAAGTACCTGAAAAACTCGGAAAAGCGAAGTTTTTGCTTTCCTTCTTTTCCAAAGAAATGTACCAGCAACACGGTATTAACACCACAGCTGTCCAGTTCTGTTTCCTATAGAACAAAAGAACTGTATGATTGTTATGCATTTCATGATCATTAATATTCACCATAAATCTAAAAATATTTATTTGAACTAGAATTTCACAAGAAATACTTGAAATTTAACTACTGTTCCCAAAGCTATCACACAGGATCTCAGAGTTGAACATCTCTTCCACACCAACTGCTAACAGTGTATTATAAATTCTGCTTCTAAATACTCTGTATGAAAGATAAGAACAATTTCCAACCGCCATCAACGCATTTTATTATTAAAGTGGACAAGGCTGCAAATGAAATCTTTAAGAACCTTTATTCTTAGGTGAATAGAAAGCTTAAATAAAGTTAATATCTGTAAGGAAGTTTTTAGTTAGGTATTTCTTACACGTTACAGCCACTTAAAAACATTCACGATAGTCTAATAAATGAATCTAGGAAAATACAAACACTGATAATGCTCTATTATAACATGGTCTTACAAGGCTTCTTGGAAATTTTCAGTGTTAGTGACTTTTCTAAATATTTTTAAAATCTGAAGAAGAAATTTCTGCAGAGAAGGGATACACACTATTTCAACTCAACCGCATCTTTAACAAGCCTAAACCCACACATAATGGTGGATTTCTGCTCTATTCTTTCAGCACTAGCATACTGGCATTTCTTTGACTGCAACAAAACACTAAGCAACATGAAGAGAAAATTTCTTTTCAGTCTGTAGGGATTTCACCAAACTATTCTTATGACATCTTAAATAGCCTCTGTGTCTTTTATCTGGTTGAAGAGGTAAGATGAAAGACAAGAGTCTATTCATAAGATTTAATACTAATGGTTATTTAGCTTTCAGCATCATCAATAACAAGTCCCATTAGTCCACTGTGTTTCATGCTTACTGCATACATGACACAGTTATTTTATAGTTAAAGCAGTAACATTCCTCATTTCTACTACAAGCTACAGTTCACTAAATGCCAGTGATATGAGTTATGCATGAGTGAACCTAGGAAAAAAAACTTTTCAAGCCATATGCAAACTGTACTTACTGAACTTTTATCATTTAATTGCAGGCAAAGAATATTTAAATACCCAGAAGATCCATCCTTCTGAAGTTTAAACACTTCAGATTACTGTGAAGACTGATGCATAAACATTGGTATATGCTTTTTTGAAAGCCAAAAGTCAAACATTCATGTATGCTTATTTGAAATTCAAACCCAAACTATTTATATCAGAATGCAAAGTTTTCTAAGAAGAAACAGAGAAGAATCCACATATCCCTCACTGCAGCTAGATTCTAACCTGCTTTTTGTGGGTTTTGCTTACGTGTTTAAAGAAGGCTTGAAAAATGCAAAAAATAAATGCGCTGATGTAATTTTAAAAACTAAATTCATGACTACACAATTTAATGTTTCCAATTTAATTACTCCATATTATAATCAGTGTTGTATTGAAAATAAACTGAAAAATGAAGTTTAAAATAACCTTTTAAAACTAAGTCTGTGACAGAAAAAGCTTTTTTCTTCTATTCATATTTCTCTAGTTACAAGCTAGAAGAAGGCATACAAACAATACCTACCTCATCTTATCTAAGATGACAAAGCCTATCCCTGGATTTATAACAAATATGCACCTACTTGCTGGCTACCTTCTTTATCAGTTGAAATTCCACAGTGAAATTGGCAGATGTCCAAACACTATCTTAGTGAGAGTTAAATGTATTTTAAAACTACAAAACAGTACACTTCTTTAAAGCATAAAATGCAATAGGAGACCACAGAGACTACAGCTTAAGGGTAAGATGGCAAAAAAATTGCTTTTCCTAGAGTTAATGCTATTAAATAAAGTACATGTTAGTGCATAATTCCTTTTTGTCCACAGAATCATTAGGAGCTTTAGCTGCTGATCTGTATAAATTAGTACTGACATGACAAATCTTTGTTAGAAGATAATGAGAATTCTATTAATATTTCCAACACCTCACCCTCTTGAGCTTGGGTAAAAGAGTAACTTACACTAGGAATGTCTCTCTTAGCAATGAGAATGAAATGGTAACCAACTCCTGCGCTGTAAAGCGGACCAGACTGGTAGCTTTGAGTCACTGTCTAAACGGAGTGAAAGTTTGTATTCTGCTGTATCTGGCTGCTTCAACCCTGGGAGGGTGCACCATAGAAACCTTTTGAGCTGTGCATTTTACAGAAAGCTGAGGCACAGAGTGGAAAAAGGATCACAATGGTCTGAGTTTCATCTTGATACAAGCGCGGGATGGGGCAGAGACGTATCACAACTGGGGAAGTCAGACATATTCCAGGGTCCACTGGTTCAGACAAAGAATCCTGAAGACCACACAATCTGATGCCACACAAGTTTATGAACTAATGAACATGTGTGTACATATTACAAACACAGACTAATTTTCCTAGAGTAATGTTAACGCCTCCTACACTTTTCAAAAGCATCACGAACTGCTGAATTATGCAATTATTCCTTTTTAAGCAAGATCAGATAACACAAGTTATTTCCTTATTACATTACACAGGCTGTTAACATAAGAGGCCTGATGCTGCAAACACTGAGTCATGGGCAAAGACCTACCTAATCCTGTAGCTCCCCACATGAGCTTTTGACATTTAGGACCTGATACTGCAGCAAGTACCAACAAGTGCCACTGAAAAGAAACTTATCACACAGTGAGATGGGATTTTCAGAATAATGTACCTAACTGATTTTCAAAACTCATCTGAAATGTTAATAGACTTACTGTCTCTAGATTCTTACCACCTTTCCTTGCAGAATTTGCCTGAGGCATGACTGGAAAGCATTCATCATGATTAAAATCTGCAATTCGTTTCTTGTTCTCTTGCTTGCTTCCTGAGAAATGGTATTTGCTGTGCTACGTGTTATTTCAACTGAAATTGTAAAAATAATACATATTTTGGATTGAATATTTTTTTTAATTTAAGACAGAGAGTGAGTAGATGGAAGAATGGGCAGAGAAGTGAGGTTGAGCAAGGAGAACAATACCTTAGTTTCTGTCTGCTAGTGACATCCCAAATATTTTCAAAGGTAAGACTAAATCTTTGCAATTTTTTCTGAGTCCATTTCTCTGTAATGCTCTTTGTTTTTAACCTGCTAGCTCCGCCATGCCAGGCTTCTACCCCAGCCTGGCTTCACACACTGCTCAAGAGAATTCAAGCTTTCTGTTATTTGGAGAGTCTCCAAGATACTGGGATACATCCTACAACCCAGTTCTGGTAAGAAGGTTTAAAAGACGCGTCCATTATGAAATTAATCCCACCAGTTACAGTCAGTCAAAAGAACTGTTAACAGGCCAGCTAGTGGGACCAGGAGATCCAGATCTCCAAAAGCAGTCCTTTTTGGCAAAGCCCAGACAGTCTCAAGTGGGCTCCAAAATGTAACATTTCATCATAATGCAAATCCATACTAAAGTTTTTTAGTGTTTTGCAATGTACTTTCTTACTAGGTAGGATTCAAGAACACCTCAGGTCTAATGCAGAAGGGCTAAAATGTGCACAGTTGATTCTACAGAGGATATAACAGACAATATTTGAGAAGTCTGATAGAAATCTAAACAATAAACAGCATCCAATAACACCCGTTATTCCTATTACTGGGAGGATTAGCTGTTTTTTAATGACAGCTAATGCCATGGAGTCTCTCTGCTGTACAATTAGGCCTTTAGAAATGACAAACATGCAACTTTTTGGACATCCTCAGATTCCAGTGCATCACCCACAGTTCTGAATCAATTCATAAGGAGATAGAGAAAAAAAATGGTTTCCAGCCAAAGAGGCTAAAATGAATCGGGGACTAGATGCTGCAGGAGATACTTTATAGCACCCAGAAATAGAATAGGTTGGAACTTACTGCGAGCAGGCTGACTGTGTCAAGGAGTCAGGGAATGGCACTGTTGCACTGCACAAAGCCTGAGGCTGCCTGACCGATGCCCTCCTGGCAGCCTGGGAAAGCAGCTCCTACATGCATCTGAGGACAGCTTCTCACAGGAACTCAGGCCCTGCCTCTCTGTTGTGGCATACTTTAAGAACATTACTTTGCACCAAAAGAAGAGATTCCATAATGAGGAACCCCTTGGGAGATGTGATGTGCTATGAAGCAGCACACTCTTTTGATCAAGGCAGATTTGGCCTTGAAGGCTGGGCACATCCATTCTCAGTACATGCAAACCTCCTTGCTCTGAGTGCTGAAAATAGCTCAGGTGGCCTGTGACCAACTCCCCAGCCCCCTGTTCAAACATGTTTCTTTCTCTCTCTCTTGGTTACAATGTCACCAGGTCATATGGAAAAATAAAATTATTTCTTTGTCTATGAGGTAAAAAATAACCCAGCACTTTTTAAATAGACAAATATTTTTGTTATCAGACAATTTGGTTCTTTAGGGGGTTTACCTGCCTGGAGAGCTTTCTTTAAAGCACACAGGAACATCACACTGCTCCTTGGTTTAAAGCATCCAAAAGCTTTTCAACAGAATTCAATGTTAAATTGCTGATACAAAACATATTTATGTTGGAGAAGATTGGTCAAGAAAAAATGTGCATTCCATCTGAACTGAGAGGTTACAAGACTAATGACAGACTCATTGGGGAGGGATATTAATTTTAGTCTTGGACTAGACTCTGGTAAAATTTGATGTGTTGCACCCCTGTTACAGAGTAGTACTGCACTAGAAGAGCATTAGCTCCCAACCACCACCTTCCTTCAGTTTTAGGCAGTCTTCAGTTATACTGAGCTATGCAGACTTTGAAGCACTGGGCAGAAAACTTAAAACCAATTAAAGATTTTTAGGGAGTAGATGGGCAAGTTATGATGACCTGCACAGTTCTTGTGGCCGAGGAGATGCAACACAATTCTGCAATGTCCGAAGGTCTAAGTGTAAAACCTTGTTTTGACCAGGTAAGCAGTAATAAATGTGAGAATGACTAATGTCATTTACCTCTTTCAGACCCACAGGAAAAAAAAAATTAAAAAAGAGAAGTAGACAGGTTAAAACAACTGATACACAAATAATAGGAAATTATTAATGTGTGAGTCTAAAAGTGCACTGCACTGCACAGTCAGACTCGATTTTATTTCCAAAGTTTTCTGTTCAAAAGAGATTAGTAGCTATGTCCCCAACTACTAGTTAAATGTTAAAAAAACCCCAATCATACTTTTCACACTTTGTATGAAAATGTATTCACTAGGGAATCCAGAGGCATATGTTTAATCATTTGGAAGTGAGACAATGCACTTATTTCCCAACAGTAATTTCATTTCAAGAACAAATATAGAACATTCTGTATTGTTCTTCCTTTTCTAACAGTAGCTAAAACTGTTTTATAAGTTTACCCATTACATAATGCACATTAAATGAGAGGTATTGAAAGTACTTGATAATTCATTAATCTAAATTGAAGGGCCTGAGAGCAAAGTCCCTGATCTAGACAACTGGTCTGTCCAGTAGATATTTGCCACCATTAGCACCGTTTTCACTGCCAGAACACTAAAGTATTCCTACTATAATCTAGACCACTTCCAGGCAGGGAGTTTGGCTCTCCTCTTCCATAAACCATGGTCATGTGTTCAGCTCAATGTTTCATATGAAGAACAGTTCTGCCAGGAAGCCAGATGGAGCACATCCTTTGCCCTGTGGGGAGGGTGCTTGAGCTGAGGCAGTCACTGCCTCTCTTGACTTCTGCACCATTTTCTCTAGTCTGATTAGAAAGAACCAGGTTCCAGTCTTCCGAGTCTGCCTGCGGCACTCCTTCACCATGTGTACCTCTGCTACGAGATTGCCAGATTGCCTGCTTTACAAAATCCAGCATGGAACTTCCCAAAAATGGGGCCAGTTAAGGCTAGGCAGATTTTTTTTCTTTTCTTCCAGCATCAATTATAATACTGGAAAAAGAAAAGCCTTCAAATGAAATACATGTATCTGGATAACCAATTCCACTGTAATCCCAATCAAGGGCCATTATCAAGTGATGAAAATTTGAATTTTAGGTGTGTAAGTCAAAGTCTCAGTAAAAAAGGCAAAGATACAAGCACCCTTTGAGCACAGGAAACTGCTTTTTCTTTTCCTCATATAGTAGTTCGACGAGTATTAAATGGTATCACCATACAGTAAATAAATGACTGGGACCTTTGTCTACACGCTGTACAGGGAACACACCTGGATATACCTGCTGGTTAAACAAAGCTGTAGACTACCATTTAAATCGTATTTTCCTAGGCTGGTGACATTTGCCATCTGGTATCAGGGACTGGGTTTATTCTGAAAAACCAGCAAACTCATATGCAAATTGAGAAAGTGTCGTGAAAATTAAGAACCATTCCAAACACGAAAATTCTGTTGCAGTATTTCAACTTTCAAAAACCATAGTCAACTTAAACCCCATATTTTTATGCTTCATCTGCTTTGCTTAAAAGTAATATTATGACTACTATAATTATTAAAAATAAAGGGTGAAAATATAGCCACATTGTATAGTCAGATTCACTGCTTACAAAGATAACAAATTTCTTTTGTGAGACGCTGAGAAAGAAAGAAAAATAAAAATTAGGAGAAATGTGATAATTTCAATTTTGCCAAGTAGAAATATAAAGACCAGAATAATTTCAAGTTAGCTGTACTCCCCAAACCTATTTAATTCTTCTTTCATACTATAATTGCATTTATAATCTTCTAAGAAACTGTATTAAATAACATTTTCTGGTTACGATAACTTCAGATTTTTCTCAATGGAGAACTCTGAAGACAAATTTTGAAGCAAGAAAAAACAAAATAGAGACATTCCGGCTTAGGTATTTAATTAGCTCACAATAAGCTTATGTGTTTATAACTAATCTGTCCAACTGTATCAAAGTTTCTCTGGAAATTTTATACTATAGCTGTGCATTCATGCAGAATAAAGATCCTTTTTCTTTCACTGTCATGGCAGTTAAGTCTCAATTGAAATAGGTTTTGAGGAGCAGACAACCCTATTAATCTGAGCTATTTTAATCTGGTGATTGATGAAAAGATTCAAAAAAGGAGATGGTTGTTAGTCAGTCAAACAATTTTTAACTGAACTCTGAATACACATTGAGGGAGGAAAACTTTTGTGAATCAGAAGACAGTTTATGCCTAATAAATTTCAAGGGTGTTAGCAATAGCCACTTCCACTTTTGCCTTAGACAGGTGAAAAAGTAAAGAACATGAGCAACTCTTTGTAGAAACTGCTGATGCATGATAGGTTTACAAAGCAGAGCCCTGTATAAACTCCTTATTGAACGCTTCCAACATGAGCTGCCTCTGCCTCATGCCCAGTGTAAATTGGAAGTTTACAGCTGAAAGCAAATTGCTGATAGAAGCTGCATCTCATACTAATAGATGGAGATAATCCAGCTGTAGTCTCCCCTTTCTTAGAATCATAGAATCATTCAGATTGGAAAAGCTCTCTAAGATCATTAAGTCCAACCATCAACCCAGTACTGCCAAGTCCATCACTAAACCATGTCTCTGAGCATCACATCCACATGTGTTTTGAACACTTTTAGGGATGGTGACTCCACCACCTCCCCAGGTTTAACCACCCCTTTCAGTGAAAACTTTTTTCCTAACATCCAATCTAAACCTCTGCCGCTGCAACCTGAGGCCATCTCTGCTTGTCCTATTGCTTGTTCCACAGCTCATCAGCTTCTTCTGAGGTGTTGTCAGTATGCTCAGAATTTCCCCTCTCTATTTTCAGTCTCACCAAACGTCACCCAGGCTACGGAATATTGTCTCTAAGCTGACTACAAGACTGAAGAAGAGACTCAATCTGAGAAGAAGGGAGATTGCAGGTGGCTGGATTCAGTGGAAAATAGACAGAAGAGAGCAGGAATTTACCTGTCTCTTTCATTGATGGCATCCATTTACCATTTGCTAGTGGTCTGCAAAACAGTCAAATTTCTTTCCCAGCTGCAAGATCACACTCTAGGATTTTTTCTTCTGGTCTGCATCTGTGCTGTCTCTTTCTGGAAGTAGACTTCACTGAAGCAATCCTTGCCTTTGTCACCTCAGTGACAATAACCACATTTCAAACCAATTCAGAATAAGCTGATATTACTGCAACAGCGGCACTTAGGTAAGCTTAAGCTATCAATTTCTGTTTGGAAAGCCTTCTACTCTCATATAGCAATACAGAGTTTTTTCTGATTTTTTCATAAATAGAAGAGAGTTACTTTGAAAGAGAGGATCATAGAAACCAAATAACCAAGTGAGTACACAGTCCTGAAACACACTGAATGCACACATTTCATCAGAAGGTTTTGAAATGACAAACATTTTTCTTCCCCAGTTAGAAAGCAGTGGACAAACTATGCTCTTTCATTGGATTAAAGCACTAATACTGAGGCTTACATACTTACCTGAAAACTCTGAAAAATAACAAAGGTCATGGGAAACATGACAATGTTTTTGTAAGGAAAATATATCTCTATTTCATACCCGTAGTACTGTTTCGTCTCCAGCTGCTTTCAAGTCATCTTCCTTCCCAATGATTCTCTGTAGCTATATTTGTTAAAACATGAGAAAAGAACAGGAAAATTATAAATTTGATCTTATAAGCATCTTCTTTTTCCAAACCTTGCTTTAATTGCACCTTTTCTTAATTATACATTTCTGCAAGGTTCTCTAGCCATGACAAAATATTTGCATACTTGAGGATATTTTGCTAATCAGACACACTTTTTCCCAGGAATGTCTTATCTACTGTGGTTAATTTAACCATACATGAATCTATCTCTTGCAGCCCAGTGCTTACTCTATTTTTAGATGAGATTTTCTTGCACTAGAAGCTTAGCTTTCACTTCAGAAGATTTTTGAAACTCTGGGGTATAACATCAAGGATCATTCCAGAAATAAAAATTACCCTGATTTTCATGCTGTTCTTCTAGATAGCTTTACATAGTTCTCTTACAGACACAATCTTCTAGACATGAAAGACATACCTGTTCAAATGAGGTACTATACAACTAACAATAAACAATAATTTAATTAAATAAGAAAACATTTTTTTCAGAACTGGCATTAGGCAGAATGTGGTTGGAGTTTTCCCCTCCACCCCCAGAATAAATTAATCTTGAATGTATTAGCTAAGAAGATTTTTAGAATTACTGAAATGACTCACATTTAAAAACATAACTTCCAGTGTCCCAAATACAGCATTGAGGTAATATAAACAGTATATTAGTTTGCATAAGCATATCTGAGCTGCAAGGTTTCTTCGACTGCATTTCAGCTTCAGAGATGAACACTGCCACAAGAACAAGTGATTTAATACAGCACGAAGTACACCTACCTTTCAGACATTTGCATGAATCCTCAAAAGGACAGCAGAAATGAAAGAACAAGGGACTTAATACATTCCAGGTAGAGATACGGACTTACACTGATTACTCTGGATTTGGAGACTTTAGAAAAGATGCTTTTGAAGCTGAAGGATTTCAAAATTGCTCGTTTGCTTCTCAGACATTTCTGAGTGATTCCTCAACCTGCCCATTAAAACTAGGAAGAAAATCCATTACCAAATTTCCACCACCATTATTTTGAGGAGTTTTAAAATCTCTCCTTTGGGCTTTTTTTTTTTTTTTTTTAAATTTTAATTTTTTGGAAAATTTTTTATTCTTCAGAGCAGCAGTATGGGCTTGTAAACAGTAAGAAAAACAGACTGTGTTGTCAAATGTCATCCCTTGACCTTCAAATTTTGAGTAATTCACCTGTTCTGGGTTTGTTTGTTTGTCTGTTTGACCTCATTTTTTCAGTTTCTCAGGACAGTTATTTTCTATTATTAGTTTTGAACAGCATGTCTTAATAGTATTTATGCAAAGAAATGCTATAAAACAAGGCAATTAAACAGCATTTGTTCCTCCAAATTATCTTAATTTTTCATTTACAAAACAAATGACTAGTACAGTAAAAGCATTATGAATTTCTTCGTAACAAAATAGCATTATAGAGCTCTCGATAAAACGACAACTGCTTGTCCATTTTCTCACAGAAAGATCACATTTTTACTTACCTGAAAAATCAATCTTCTCATCACACGTAAGAAATACAACTGTTAATACTTTCCAAACAAGAAAAAATATTATTATTTCTTCTTTTCTTTTGGATTTTATTTCTAAAGGTACCTTAAAAAAAATCTGCAGAGGCTACTAAAGAGCACAGACACATAGAATAATTATTTTCACAAGTATTCTGAAAGATGTCACTTATTGTTTACTTACACTCTATGTAAATTCTTAGAGTGCTTGAAACTACTTCCAGAAGTTTGTTAATTTTTTCCAGTACAGTGCAGCAACTACTCACAGAGGGAGAAGAATTCTGCCTTCAAGAAATGGACTCCTCCATGTAATGTTTATTTTTATTTAATATTTATATCTGTTCACCACTTACGATACTAATGGCTAATTCAAAGATAATGAGACCTATTATGCACAAGTGAAGCCTCTACTAAAGACAGAATGAATCTGTTCTGAACAAGACAAGACCTGGCAGAAAGGCTATGTCAGTTTTAAAACAAAAACAAAGAGGGTGATCTTGCATCTTCCAGTGGATTGAGAGAGAGCAGTGCTTGTGGATGCTCTAGGACTACAAAAGTGCTCTGTGCCAAACCACCACAACCGCTGAGTGTCGGGTGCTGTTTCGTTCAGCCCTAGGTGAAGCTCTACAGGTACTTTGTGGTATCTGCTCTCCAGGATAAGTTTACAAGATAGTCTACTTAGAAAGTCTAAGTCACATAGCTCTTGCATGTGACATCAGAGCTAGTCTGCCTTCATTCCCAATAGTTTTGAACTGTCATTAATTTTACTTAGACATTTTTAATCAGGACGGAGTTAGAGAGTTAGGGAAATTCCGTACTTGCTGGGGATTTTGGGAACTTTGGTAGCCTTATTCTTGGTGGGAGGTCTCATCTTAATGTGCATGGGTTATTATGTGTCTGGAAATCCCCCTCACCAAGTCTCAAGTGAATGTCTTGGAAGTGCACGGTTCATGGAAGTATCTTACTGTCCTCACAGAGATGCAGAAAACGTGGCTCTGAGAAATGGTTTTGCACTCTGACAGGGGCTGATTAAAGAGTGGCAACCAGCATCTGTGAACATGCCATTTCTACCTCGTCTTCTTCACCCTAGAGTTGCAGGGCAAAGCAACAAAACCTTCTTGGCCCTAATACTGAAATATCTCTTGTATCGTGACTGTTTACCACTGAAATGTGGATGAAGGAGAATTACACAGGCTTCAACACAAAGACATTAGGAAGAGAGGGAACAAGAGTATCCCTGTGAAGGGAGAGACTTTTACAGGAAATGAGCAAAATGTGCACTGAAATGGAAAGGCTACGGAGCACAAGAGAAACTCTCTTATTGAAAACATGGGATTGCATTCAAGATCTCCTTTCCCGAATATCCATTTTTGTTAGCAGAGAACAGTTGGAAATTCTGCATCTCGCACTCCTTAAGTGTCTGATCCATACAGGTTTGAACAGCCTCTATCCATCACATTATGCAGGCACTGAGGACTGGGATTGGAGTTTCTTGTCACCCATTTCCCTTTCCTGAATGACCTGCTTGACACATCTTGTGCCTGTTCATCCAGGAACATGCGAGAATTGAGATATACACAATTCAAAGAATGATGGACATTTTGCAGACCAAAAGGCAAGGTCTTACCTCAAAGACTCTGCAGTCTAGATCAGCAGTCAGACTCTACAGTCAGACAACACAGGAATACATAGATATCTAATCAGTAGATAGTGATGGGAAGTAGGGAGAACAAGAGGTGACAAAGCAAGAGAATGAAGTAGCAATGAAATTTCTTTTCCCACTGCACCCTGCTTACAGACGCTGCCTCCTAATTACTGCTTCTTCACTATCCTTTTCCACTGTATTTTCCTTACATACATTTCCAGATGTTATTGTCAAATATAGTGTGGAAATCACTGTAGAATCGTTCAGATATATTTTCCTAAGATGCCAACCGGGACAAGATGAATGACAGATTAGCCACACAATTTACTAATTTAATAGTAATCTAGAAACTTTCTATGATGCATACAGAACTAGAGAATACAGATTAACATGCACACTTTTCCCACATTTTTACATTCCAAAAGTTTTATTT
The DNA here is from genome assembly GCA_013397935.1 of Dasyornis broadbenti. Taxonomy (NCBI): domain Eukaryota; kingdom Metazoa; phylum Chordata; class Aves; order Passeriformes; family Dasyornithidae; genus Dasyornis; species Dasyornis broadbenti. The sequence continues at coordinate 299,678 of VZRN01001105.1, read as the reverse complement.
TTAAACCTAATCTATAAAAATAAAGTTTTGCTTGAAAATAGTCTCCTCTGTAAATGTTACGCAAACAGTCATAAGAGAAAACTCATCTTCTGACTAACCTGCATCCTGTGGGACTTATTTGAATTTAATGATTCTTGTGAATTGACAGAGTAATTTATATGGGGTTTTTTTACCACTCGATATTATTTTATCAATCTAGGCCGAAAAGGAAATGCAAAGTAACAATCTATCTAACTAGAATAATTTGCATTTAACTTGATTGCCTCTACAGAAATCAAATTATTTTTAATGATTTATATAATGCTTTCACCACTACATTTGATGACTTTCTGTTGTTCATACTGGCTGATTCAATTAGTTACCTGAAATGGATAATCAATATTAAACATACTGCAACATTATTGCATCCTCTTGGGGGAATTAAATAAACACCCCCTCAAGAAAGCTGTGCTGTGTTTCTGTAAGAATCTCCTTATTTGCTTAACTGACAGTACCTATTTAAAGGAAGCACTGCTAAAGTGGCATTTTGGTGCAGAGGCACTGCAAATTGAACATGTTCACTTGTGTTCATGGCGTTACTTTCCCTGGTTACGAATTGCTTGGTAGATGAATCATACAGCCATAACAGACTTATTTTGGTAATCAGAGCACTGCTAGTCTGAAAACAATTCACTATGATTGCCTCTGGTTTAGTAGGTTAAAAATACAGGCTTTACTAGAATTTGATTTCTTATTAATCCGCAGAATAATTAACATTTGAACAGAACAAATTCTTCAAAATTAAAAGATCTTATGTAGCAACAAATGAGTGTAGGGTTGTGCTGGTTTTGGCTGGGGTAGAGTTATTTTCCTTCACAGTGGCTGGTGTGTGTTTTAGATTTGTGCTGAACAGAGTGCTGATAATACAGAGATGTTTTTGTTATTGCGTAGCACAGAGTCAAGGCCTTTTCTGCTTTTGTACTGCCACACTGGGAAGGGGACTGGGGCTGCATGGGAGCGGGGTAGGAGACACACTCAGCACAGGTGACCCCCAACTGACCAAAGGGATATTCCAGACCATGTGGCATCATGCTCAGTGTATAAAGGGGGCGGAAGGAGGAAGGTGGGTGACATTTGCAGTTATGATATTTGTCTTTCCAAGTCACCATTACATGTGGTGGGTCCCTACACTCCTGGGGATGGCTGAACACCTGCCTGTGGGAAGCAGTGAATTAATTCCTTGTTTTACTTTGCTTGTGTGCATGGCTTTTGCTTTCCCTATTAACCTGTCTATCTCGGTCCAGGAGTTTTCCATCTCTTACCCTTCTGATTCTCTCCCTGATCCAACTGAGAGGGAGAGAACAAGCAGCTGCCTGGGGCTTGGTTGCTGGCTGGGGTTACATCATGACAAGGATATCTGCAGGCTCAACTAGGGGCTTCTGAGAACATTGTCTTGGAAAATGATCTTATTTCAAGTCTTATTTTCACATAGTACTACTAAGTCTAAAAGGATTTTTACAACATTTTAAAGTAGATTTAAAGTATGACTCATCAATCATAACCTTGTTAAGAGACAATTCACTGAAAAAAAGGAGATCAGTGCAAAACACGTGAACAGCTATTGTATCATTAATTCAGAGTTTAAGGCTATGAAAGTACACCTAAATACCTTTTTGCTAATTTCTCTATCAACAGGTCCATCTTTAAAAGTTTTAGATTTTAAGGTTCTCTAGAATTGTGCATTCATAACCAGCTTTAACTTTATCCTAGTGACAGAAAACAATTTGAATTGTAGTAGCCATGTCGGCTTCTTATAAAATTGTCTCTCCAGTTACCTCCAATATGAATTAAGGATCAGAATTAAGTTGAGGGATTCTATTGAAAATTGTGAATGTTAATTCTGCATTCAACTTTTGACAAGAAGTACTTAGTTAGTCTCTTGTTAAACATTTAAAAGTTGGATAAGCTATATAATTAAGCCCATTCTTCTTTAAAACAACAGAGCAAGATTTTCTTACTCTGTAAAGCAACTACCTTTCTCCCTGATAGTTTATATAAAATATGGGAAAAAACCTGCTATTTCTCTTCAAGGTGTGAATTGATAAAAACCTTTCTGCAACAGCAAGTAAAATTAATAAAAACCAAAAGAGAATGGTGAATTAAAGAAATTATTCAAAATATTTAGAAAACAGAAGACTCTTCTAGATTATTATTTAAATTAGCTCATGGGATTAAGGGATGTACACTACGTCCTACCTTCCCAGTAACAGATTTTAAAATAAAATTCAAAGTTAATATTTATAAAAGTGGATTCAAATATGATAAGTACTCCTATCACAATACTTTGGTATGTGCTCCTTTCATATAAAATATTTTAGTAAGTATGTGATCATAGACTGGACTGAAAAATGGGCTCGATGACTTTAATGAATCTTCATTTAGCAAATATAACCCATGGATCTATTTAAATGCTTTAAAATTCACATTCATGTAAATAGACTTACCTTAAAGAATTCTTTCTTTTCAACTTGTTCATTGCCATCTGCATCCAACATTTTAAAGGCAATCTGAAGTCCAGTCTGGGGTTCTGCAACAAATTGCAAAAGAAATTTATTGAAATATCACATGCTTACACTAGTACTCAAATATCGAACGTAAAATGAATATGGACTATGGTTGAGTTCTCCATTGTTATGTACATATATGATATTTCCAGTGAACCATACACACCTCTTCCAATATAAGCAAACCTTTAAGTATCTTTTTATTACCATTTCAAGGGATAATTAATGCAATGGCAAAGTAAGAAATGCCTGCAGTGCTTAAGTACAGCTGTGAATGTCCATCTGATCCCAACGACAATACTGTATCTCCTACTGGCTGGGTCTTAAGATATTCCCAAAGGATGTCTCTATATGCCCATGCCACTTCTGCAGTCAAGCTCTGCTTTGTTTATTAGAGCTCCTTTTCAGGTGAGAAGAGTGGAAATTGCCTTCAGAAGCCAGTAATTACTCCCACACTGGGTGAAAGAGCTAGTGTACTCCTCAGGCACTCCTCAGTGCATGCATGAGTGTGTGCCAGCATTTGCAGTCTCCCTAGCAGAAAGACTGATGTTGTGAAGGTAGCCAGCTCTCCTGGCTCCTGCTTCTGCTATGTTAGTCCAAAGCCTTTTTCTCCCTTCACTTCTCCTTCCTCCCTAAACAATGTTCTCAGATGTTACTGCGATGTAATAAACTACTCTTTTTGGCTGTTTTTGACAAAAGCATTTTTTGTATGACTCCCATCAAGCTGATTTTTTTCAGGAATTCTGCACAAGTTCACCATGCATTTCCTTCACTGAGTGGATGTTCCTTTTCAACACAAAAATGTAATGAGTTCTGCATCTTGAAGGCGCTATAGAAGCATGGTGTGTTTCGAGCTCCTTCCCACAATTTCCTGATCTTATTTCGCTTACAGGAGGTGGCCTTGATCATTAGTGAGCCCACACAGGAGCAGCATGCTGCTGAAATATAGTTACAGTTCACTGCAGTAGCAAGCCCTTATCCCAGTAATCTCTGGAGCACGTGAATTAATTCCACAACCCAGTCATGTCAGGCATTATTATGAAAGCCATGGACTTATTGTCTCTGGAACATATTGATGCCTCCAAGAACAATGCTGGACTCATGAGGGCAGCAAAGCAGTATCTCTAAAATAATGCCTTCAGAGTTGTGCTTTTGGAAATATATTCTTCTAGTTGAATTCAGTGAAGTTTTAAGCCTTGGTTTTTTTTTTTTTTAGAGAATCTTTCTGCAAAGGGAACAAGTTAAAGGAATATCCCATTCCTTTTAAGTCATAACAAGATGTTTAAAGGAAGTACTACTTTTACATTTTAGAAATAACTACATCTTCAGCAATCAACTAATGTTCCATGTGAAACAATCTTGTGATGCAGGGATATTTTATAAATATCACTGCAGTCTGCACAGCAGAGCTGTCCCCAGCAACTGGATTGATTCAATAATCAAAACTGTCTTCCTTTCCATGCAAATGCCACATGCTAAATTTGTGTTACTAGTTACAAAAGCAAGAAAAGGCTATCCAATAACATATTTAGATAATAAATATAACTGATGTATTTAATAGCAATTCATACCATCTGTGTTCCAATTTTCAGATAAGAGAGCTGTTAGCGAAAATATAGACCTAAAGCTGCTTATACTGTTCAGAGGTGACATACTTAATCTGATATGATGTAACCCCAAAGGTATGTGTTTGTAAAATAAGCATAGTTCAAAGACTACCAAAGATATATTTGTATTTAATTAGAATCAGGCAAAATTCCAAAATCTGAACAGAAGAGCTTCATCCTGGCTGTGAGTGCAGATTAGACCTAGATGCTTCCTCTCCTACTATCCCTGCGTTGACCAAGCTGTCAACTTGTGTGACTGGGTAACTGAAACAAAGCTCTAAGTAAAGGTGACAACTTCAGTTCCTGGGCTTCTTCACCAGGCAGGGCTCTATTAACCTATTGCTAGAAATGAAATTCAATACACCAGTGGAGGAAAAAAGATAGTGATGATACAAGGCACACAGAAAAGAGAAAAGAAGGTCATGGGGGAAAAATAAAACCTTTGTCTGCCACAAAATTACATTTTCAAGTTCAATTTTGTTACAGACTCTGATTTTGTAAGACAGGCAGCATGGTCTGGTCAGTAGTCTTGGAACCAGGGTCTGATGACTCTCTTCCCATCTCCCTATTGCTCTGTTGGCAACTTAGAAGTAATTTAAATAATAAAGACTGCTTTTAGAAATCTCACGCTAATTCTCACTAGTGAGAGACAGGTTGTGCAGCTTGGGGCTGACTGACACGGGATACTTGTTAAGCAAAGATAGAGGCACTAACACTTGTTGACATTTGCTTTCAAATTGATCAGTATGATAACCCTCTGTGTAACAAAAGCAGCAACATTACCACTGCATTTTTATTCTGCATCAAAAGGTGCCTTTGTTTTTTCAGTTCAATGCATTCCTATACAAATTTTGTGAAAAATAATGTTACTTGATTGTTTAGAGAAGTGGAACAACTTGCTCTGATACTGCTTCAATTTTCTAATTGTTTCAACCAATAATTCAGCATGAATTCACCTTCAGCTGCCATAAATTTATAAAGAAATAGAATCTTTGGCACCTATTTCTGCAACTTTAAGGTATTCTTCTTAAGTTATAATTTGGCTGTCATGGTTATCCTTTTTTAACATAAATCTGTCTTTTTTGAGTTGCAACAAATATTTTAAAATCAGTATCCTAACTGGGCTAAACTGCTATTTCAGATTTTAAAAGCCACTTGAATGCATCGTATAACTCATGTTCAGGCAGCCTGTAGCACGGGACAGTCACCACTGCTGAAGCAGTGTATTTGTATGTTAAATAGGTTATCTTAATGCACATATATACACACATACATAATTTAATGCTGTGAACTAGCTAAAGTTGCCAAAGAGATTACCCACTCTACAAGTCATGTAACAGGAACTAATACAGTTCTGCTGAGAAACGAGGTAAACTGCAGAAGGGCCACCTGAACTGTGCAAGAGGTGTGTACTGATGGAAGGCTGGACATACTCGCTCCACTCTCTGGAGATGAACGTTACTCATTCATACTGCACCCTGAGAAGGTGGATTTCCAGAGCCAGAAAAGTTTGTCAATTTATTTAAGCCCCAGCCATAGACCCTGCAGCCATGGAAGTGATGAGGGTCATGTGAGGGTCATGCCTCTACAGTGTGTCAGGAAAGAAGTTTCCTTCTCTCCTTTCCCTGTCCACTGATACCAGAAATCTACTATGCCTGGCTTTGCCCCTTGCTGAAAATGTTAGACGTGTATAAATCAGTCAGACAAGCCTGTATGTGGACTATTCCACGGACATGCACATGGACTACTTCACTACTGCTCAAGAATATCACCATGTAATGCTCATTGCACACATCTTGAATCTTAGTATTTTTCAGCATCGCCTGCACATCTAAACAGAACGGAGGGGCAGCAAGCAAGGCACAGAGTAAATACCAGACAATCTCAGATCACTTCCACGCACAAAGCAAAAAAATGCCTGTTGTTTGTCGATAAAGCAAGTACAAAACAAAAGCTGCTTCAAAAAAAAAGTGCCTGAGAGAAAAAGGAAGGAAACAAAGGAGGGGGCAGAAATACTTGTACAATACTTGGAGAAAATAAAGTCAAAAGGAACAGAGGATAAAGAAAAAGGTTTCAAAAATCAGACAAAAAGACAATGAAGAATTCTGCTGTTTATGTATTACATCCATTGTATACCTGAACACAAGAAAAATGGGCAACAATCTTTTGAGACACTACAACAGCTTTACACACCGCTGTATGAGCTATACTGTTAATGTCTCACTGTCCAAAATGAGTAAAACTACCATCCAGAAGAAACATTATTTATCTTCCCGTCCTGTTCTTCTTATCCTTATTATGTGGTTCTGTAACCAATGTCTCCCACCTCTCAAGTATTTCAAAAGACTTTTCTGATCCCATAGTGCAGGGAGTACCATGATTTTTGAAATGTTGCTATGGACCAATGATGACACTGATATCCATTTATATGAATGCATTATCACTCTCTATATAATAGTATATCATTTAATATACAATTGTTTTTTATGTTTTACTATAATGCAGAATTTGAGAAGCTAAAAAATAGCAGAAAAAAGTTCCTGGTAAGATGTTAGTAGCTGACTATTTGTGTCTATGTATTTTAAATATATAATACTTACTTGTAAGAATTGTCAGCAAAAACAGGTACTCTGCATAAGATATCAACCCTGAAAAAAAAGTTAAAAAATTACTTGTGAAAAATGCCAAAATCTTACAGCAAGGCTTGACAGATCAAATTTTACAAATATAAAAAATGTAGTCTGACATTGTATTAAATACATTTATTACAGTAAGCCACGTTATATTTTAATAAAGCTTTTACTTCTGTTTTCAGTACTCTGAAGGTAAAATTCCCTAACCTGAGACTCATCAATGTTCATGTCTAACCAAGAAAGTAAGGTTTATTTGGTATTAACAAAAGGCCTACACTAAATCTTTGGATTCTCACTGAAAACATTCAATGTTTATATAAAAGGCAAATAAATTAAATGTGCTTTGTCACATTTAGTACCTGGGAGGAGAACTACTCTAACATTACCCTGAAGGATCAAAGTCCTCCATCCTTTGGCAGGCTTGCAAAAGGCGGAGAATAGCTTCCCTCTAATTCTCAAGGGAACATGGCAACACGCAAAGCTGCCAAGCTGGTAGATTGTGCTGATAGTACTGCTGGGCCAAGTGCCAAGAGGAGGCTCCTTATTTTTTTTTTAAATAGGAACATGTCCTTTCTACAAGGTGAAAGTATTTTCCCCCCTTTTGAAGGAAAATTCCAGTGTTTTCCTTTGAAATACCGCCTTAAGTGAAAAGCCTGAACAAACAAAAAGATGTGATAGCGTCAAAATAGAGTGTGCAAGCTAAAGATAGAGAGCACAAAATGAGGGTGGCTAAACAACAGAATCTGAACCATCTGCCCTGCAATAATGTTTGGGGAAAAAAATGTAAAGGGCTTTTTTATAAATCACTTTTCAAAATAACTGAGCTACTTTTAACTTGTGAGCTAAACATTGTATAATGCTGAAGCTGCTTAAAATAATGAAGTTCAAACATGCCTATCTGTGCAAAGATAAACTATTTTTGTAATTTATATTTAGTTAATTGATAGATAAGAAATCCACTTAAGCTTCAGTGATAAACAATTAACTTCTGATAAACTACTATGCAGAAGTAACAGCATTTGTATTTGACCTTAGATAGTGACTTAACACTTCTAAGTACCAGAGCTTAGAAATATTAAATTGCTAAATGCAAGAGTCTGAAAATCAAAGAACAAGTCTTAGCTAAAGGGACGTCTAATGCTGATCCTGTTGCCAACTCACTGTGGTTCCATATCTCAGCTTTTCTCTCCATCGAAATAGGGCTATTTACCCTATTATCCAACATGAATCACATAAATCAGCACAAGATTACAATCATACAATACATAGTGAAAATAAAAAATACTTTCATCTCAAAGACTCAGTCTTGCTTACAAGTTTTAGCGTTTCTGCCATTGCAAGAATGCAAATTATTATTTTCATTGCTGTAAAACTTGGAATTGTATTCTTAGATGAAACACCTAGGTCTTCTGCAAGTTTGAAACCAAATAAACAGAGAAATAACTCCTGCTCCTTTTTATTTAGCTTATAAGCTTAAGACAGGATTAAAAAAAAAAAAAAAAAAAGGGGGATAGAAACAAATATGTGGTGAAAAGAATTCAAGCAAACAGAGTGGTAACTATTGATCAAGATTCCTAATGTTGTTTTGTGTGTGACACAGCAAAAGAATGTTTAAAGCAAGAATATAAAGGAAGACAAGGAGGCAACTTTTCAGGTCTATATAGAAAACACTTTCCAGCCAAGGACTGCAGTGGAGTCAGCACAAAGATCCCTGACTGAAAATGTAACCACCAAGCAACGAAGAATAGCATCACTGGGCAAGGAGATGCGGTCTTCTCTTTTATAAAGTCTGAGAAAAAATAAAGTCATAATAATTAGATACAAAATACTGAGTCCCTGGAGAGTTTTAGCTTTATAGCCAGACAGGCATCATTACACCTTGTAAAATTTTGCAGAAGGAATTAACAAAATTTTTATGGAGATGGTAGGATGTGAAGAAAAGCTCAATTTAAAGACAAAAGCCTGTTGATTGGCTCAAGGGAGAAGTACTTGAATTGAAGAGGGCTGGAAAGAGGAGCCTTGCAAGAAATGGCAGGAGTGAGACACAGACCTTGTTTTCATCATCTTACTGTAATCTGATTGAAAAGTCGCTATAGTGAAATTGATAAAAAGGTAAACATAATAAATATATCTAAAAATATTCTGGATTGTTCTTTAAAACCTGACTCAATGCTTTAAAGAAAATTCACAGCCTGCCTGATATTTTCTGGAAGACTGATTGTACTAAAATAATTTGTCATAAGATTTTTTAATTTGTGGACTAATTTCCATTAAAAATAATTATTTTAATTTTATTGTCCTTTTCCTACGTGCAGTGAGCAGCTAGTTTACCTTATCCATTAAGCAAATTAAATATTTTGATAATTTCCTGTTATTCTACAGTAATCATTACAAAGGTACTCAAATTAAAAAATGTAATGCAGCAAACTTAAAAAACCCAAAATAAAATAACCCACTGAAAATTAAATGCATATCCAAGCAATGTTTAAAAGATGAAAGCTTCACACACTGTTGAATGACTCAGCGTACTTTCAGCCAAGGATGTGCAGTTTGCATTGGCAAAATCCTGTCATTTTCTAAAGGTAAAGGAATCTTTCATATCCCTCCCTAGAAATATTTGTCCTCACACTTACTAGCAAATGCTGACAGTACAATACTCTTATTGCTGAATAAATCGTAATAATACCTACAAAATACGACACATATTTTAAAACTGCCCACTAGAAGGCAGAATCCCCCAGCATTACATTTTACAAACTTGACTGATGGCAGTTTTCCCTCTCCTTGACATTTAAATAACAATTTAAAGGTAGTTAAAATAACCTCAGCTAAACAGTTGGACAGGCACAGACTCATTATTCTGGTACTTGTAAAAGCATAAATATTTTCATTTTTAAACTGTGATAATAATGCATCTCAAAGCAAAAGCATCAAAGTTACTAAACAGGCATCACGACCAAAAATTGTAAAAACTCTTGAGTATTGTGGGGACATATGGATGACTGCACTTAATGTTCCTGCATCATCTCAAACTCCTACCTGACCTTTGAAGGACAGAGTATTCGGACACACGGTGCTAAGCAAGGGGAGATCTTTGCCAGAACGCAGAAGATGCCAGGCTGAGCGTATCACTGAGAGAACTTTCTGCCAAGCACTCAGCTGGGAGAGGTGCAGTAAGAGGAGGCTGCACTGATTTGCTGTTTTCAGTTTCTCTTGGTGGATTCCTGGTTTTCCCAGGCAGCATGCTCTGGGAATTTGCAGTGTTCATCACTACAGAAAGAAAGGCTCTAAAAAAGCAAGTATAGAGACAGAATATCCATGAATTCAAGACTGGGAATACTTTAAACCCAATTCTGGGAAAGCATGTGATGATTAGTACTTTGAACAGGCAGGGAATAACTGTTTAGTACAAAATCAAGCCTTGCCTAGGATACTAAAGAATTGTTAACTTGTTCAGAGATGTTTCAGAGCTTCTGGGGTATGCTGGGGCTTTCAGGAGCAGACTGACAAGCAAGGCAAGGCAAGGCACCCAGCTGAAGACCCTTGCAGGTCTGCACAAGGATGCAAGAAATGAACTGCAGGCAGAAGAGGCTGTGAGGCCAAAGGGTAGGTGAAATGCTGCAGGCTGGGATCGAGGGCTGCTCTCTTGGCACAACCTGCCAGCTGTGTCTGAGGATCTGCTGTGCATGGAGAGAGCATGGCTCATGCCTGCCAAGGACCTGCAGCAGTGCAGCAGCAGCTTTATTTTCCAGAAACGTCCATGGGATAAGAGATTCAGGCTGAACTGTATGATACAGAAAAATTGTGAATAGGCACTGTCCATCTTTCTCATTAGTTTGGGAATTTTGGTCTTTATTACTGTGAAATGGTTAATTGCTCATTTATTTGGTTTTCTTGATCCTCTTGTTTGTTTTCTCTCTTCAATTAAATTATGCTAATGAGATGTTTATTTGGTGTTCTTTAATTCCCTGTTGTCATACTAACAATACCCCAGCTCCTAGTTTTCTCTTTATGTAGTCCAATATAAAATGGAAATGCTGGGTGAAAAGAAAACAAAGCACATCAACACTGTGAAGGGTCACAGAGCTCCTGAAGAGGGAGAAAAAAGTTCAACTGCTTTTGGAATCAGGGATACCACTAAATGTAACTAGATACAAATTCTTAGTTTCCATGCATTTCAGTTATATAGAAACAGTCAGGTTATTAACAAAAAGTCTTAAAAGTCCATTTTGTGTTCAAGTCATCCCTTTAGCCCCTTTCCCTTCCAAGCAGGCTTTGCAGTTTCCTTAATATCTCCTCCTGCACCTCAGAAGGCTTTCAATTCCCAGCCTCTTTACTCTCTCTTGCCTAACTGAAAGATTGCCAAGGAGGCAGCTACTGGCTAGGTGGGGATGAAGTAAAATCCATGAAAACGTCTTTAAAAATACATTCAACTCATACCATATAATGAGAGAAAAAGCAAGATGGATTTTTCACTACCAAAAGTGCTCATTACCTTTATCACCAAGCTCTCTAAAAAAGGTCGGTCCGGGTTTAGCTTTGGCAACATACAGCAGTGCAGCATCTACCTCCTTTAAAGACACAAACAAGAAAATATAAAGCCAGTTTTGAAAGAGACTTAATCACTTCAGTAACAGAAAGAATGCAAGTTCTTTTGAAGAAGGAAAGGAACATTTTGCTTACCTTTTTTGTCAGTTTCTTGGCTGAGGCTTTGCCTATAATAAAAAAAAAGTCATCATTCAATAACAAACTGACTTTAAACTTTGATCAGGTTTTGTGGCATTTCTTCAGATTTTTATGGGAAAATGCTAAGTAATATGAAACAGAATATTTCGCAAGAGACAGTTTGTTTCTAATTCCCATAATGATCATGAAAGGACAAGATTTAAAAATAATATGAGCAGTCTGTTCAAATGTTCTCTTCAGCCTAGATGAAATCACAGCCCACTTTCATATCAACAACCAACTTACTACTATTACTTTGTATACCATGAACTACAAATGTTGTACAGATTCCAAAGCAAGAAGACTAAACTGTAAGAAACAACTGAATTATTTACAAAGGGATTTCCATGCACACATGATAATCCCTGAAGTGCAGGTTGAGTATGTGAAAGCTAAGAAGTACTAAAAAGAAAAGACAAAAGAATGAAAATGATGTTTCTATTAAGCAGAAATAAATTGAACAACTCTGCTTTCTGAAAGAGCATTGGACGAAAAGCATGCAAAATCCTAAGTATTTCTTAGCAGATTGAAGTCTATACACTCGAATAGGGGGAGCCACTGGCAGCAGTATAGGTTGTGCTGTGTAAATTGTGTTTGAGGAGCTGCAATGTATCATCAATGGAACATACCAGATGGTTAGGCAGGGATCACAGAAACCCTGTGGTCATGGACCTACAGGAGCTATGCTCCATCCCTTCTCAGTCTATCTCCTCAGCATTTCTCCTCATGCAGTTCTCAAAACGCTGTTGTCCTTCTCTCTTACCACTCTCAGCCCATCACTCTCTTCCTTCATCACCGTCTCCTCTGGATTCCAGCCAGCCATTCCCTCCTATTTATTCACACTGAGTAAGCACAAGCTGAGCCACTTGGATTTGCTCTGTGGACTGGCACCCCTGTGTGCAGCAGCCTGCTTTGCTCCATGCTCAGTTTCCAAGGCTACTTTGCTGCTTCACCGGCATTTTGCATCCAAAGGGTCACCAGTGCAGCACCGCTATCTGGAAATGGACATCATGGAGGCAGCCTGGTGGGCAGCTGTCAACAAACATCTACCAAGCATTTTCATAGGCCCATAATTTGGCCAGACAGAGGTTTATTCTCAGTAAAATAGCAAATTTCCATATTGCTGGCAAATGGCATGCCCAGCTGCAAGGGGTCTCCACTGGCAACTTTTGGCTTGGAACATCTCAACCAGCAATAGCTCATTTTTCAGCACAGGCAAACCAGTGCCCTGGCCTCTGCTCCCTGAACGAGCAGTAACAGTTTTGCTGATAAATTCCTCTCCCCACACCCCCTCCCTCAAATCAGCCTAAGGCAGACACCTGGCACATAACATTTCAACACAAATGTTTAAGTTTGACAAAAGTTATAAGCAACTAAAATTAGGGTTTTAATACTGGAGTGTTGAGTGACCCCAGGAACAGGTGTTGCCAGTACCACCTGTTGCTGTGGATGAATACGTTTTTGTGCAATGTCTATACATACATTTACACCCATATACACACACATATATAAAGCTCCATAGGTAGATACCTTCTAAGTCAAATAACGTATGAAATCCTCTACTTTGCCTCATTTGAGACAAAAGAAGTCAAACTAATAACAGATTGGAAGAAGCAGCAACAATAGCTACATCCAGTAAGGCTGAGTCCTGAGCAGTGTGATGTAACACCACAGTTACATCTAACACCTCTCCCTGCTGCAGAGCATTTACATGAATGGCTATTTAGCAAATTAAGTGATTTACATTTCAGCTTTGAAATGTCACTGCTTCTGTATAGCACATTTCAATGTGAAACTAAACTTCACCTGTTCTTTTGGCCCAGGCAGACTCACCCAGTGACCAGCCTTACAGAAGGGAATGAGTCAGGCTGTAGGTCTGTGCAAAATGGTATCTGAAGGAAAAGGAAAACCACCCTGCACTGTTTTTCACTGTACACACTCCCTGTACTTGCTGTCTGCACTGAAGCCAGCCATATACCCTTATTTGGTTAAGAGCAGCTCCATTCATTCCATTCTCCTGGTGATCCCAAGAATATCACATCTGGAACAGCACCTGCTACCACAGCAGTGTACTGGAGAGTAGCCTTTTGCCAGCATCCAGGAGGATGATGAAGGGAGAGAAGCTGAACTCTGACAGCTGGAACAGCAAAGGCATGGATAATTGATGCAAGGTAAGGAGAAAGCACTGGAAGCTACAGCTGAGACAATAGTTGGTCAAGTCTGTGAGGCTCTACACTTGGTGAAGTCTGTGTTTCTCTTCTTTGTGTTGCATTCAGCACAATAACATTGAAACTGTTCAGCTACATGGTTTTGGGGAACAACATATCCTCACTGAGAATTACTGTATCATGATAAAAATTAAGAAAGGGAAGGGAACTCTGTTGTAGACATATGCACTCTCTTTTCACTAGCCAGCAGTCACAACTGCAACTCCTAGAGCTCACAGAAATGGCTGTGGCAGCCATCCGTATCTGGCCTCTTGCATCCAGCCACGGTCACCCTTCAGAGGATGTTTAAGATGCTGACATGTTGACTGACCTCTTTCAGAGGTGAAAAGATGGTAACAACAATGATACAGAGATGCTCATGCTACCCTTGAACGGGTGAAAGGGCTGGTGGAGGAAAAGAAGCCTTTGCTGAGTGGCAGAAGAGGGAGAGAAGAGACATACCACCCCAAGAGGTGGTGAGCTACAGCACCAGGTGGGTCAGACTTGGTCCCTGCAGCGACTGGACAAGAGGCAGCTGCTACAAAAAGACAGGAAAAAAGGCAGAAGAGAAAGGGACAGACAGAGAGAAACAAAGAGATTTCTACTTTTCAAAGCAGTAAACACAGTGAAGTAATAAATGGTGGAGTCTTTTAAAGGTGCTCTTCTCCGATGGGCAGACGTCAGCAAGCACGTGTACTGGAACGTAGGAATCTTGGAAAAAATACCCTGACACTTGGGACAGCAGTATTGTCTTTCATATTGGGATTCTGTAAGGCATTAGAATACAATCTTATAACAATATAATCATTTATACTATAGAATGAGTTTCCTCCAATAACTGTTTGAATGTTTTCTAAGAATTAAATTAAATTGGTACTGTCACCATATAAAATCATCTGTGAAGACTCAAACCTCTGTTTTCACTTGGAAACATTAGCTACTCTTATTGTAGCACTCATAATATTCCTTGAATGCTAATTTAGCTCTTGGTGCTTATTTTCTCCATTTATTAACTTCCTAACAGTGAGATCCCTTTAAATACCAAAAAGGAAAGCTCTATTAATATCAAATATGCAGCCCTCTGTGGAATCAGGCCTTTTAAGACCTTGTCTGTAATAATTAGGAGAAGGTTAACTTCTCTCTGCAGAAGATGTACTGCAAAGGTTTGAACAGCTTTCTTAGACAGTTTGCACACTGAAGAAAAAAGTGCCTCTTCCTTCCTATGAATTAAATATTGATGCTGTCATTCCACACACATGACAACAAATATATCAGGAACTAAGTCTCTCTCTGAGGAATACAAGCAATAGATATAATTATTAGGAACTATTTAATCTAATAAGTAAAAGATCTGTAAGATTTAATTTTCTGTAGTTTTATTCTTTTACCTTAATAGATTCTTACTAATTGGAAAATTATTAACACACAACAAAACTTGTTTGTAGTCATTGAAGTCTTACTTTGATATGAAAAAAAGAAACTTGGAATTTTCGTCGTTTTGAACTTGAATAAATGAGAACAACATTTTTTTCCCCCTACAGACCCGCCACAACTATGATAGAATTCTGGCTTAAAGGATAGTGAGTATTTTCAAGGGTCTCTACATATTTTACAGATGCCGTCACAAAATTGTCACCATCTATAGCATATCCATGAAACAATGAGGTACACACACACTTTTCATGCCTATAAAAAGGCATTTTAGCTTTTTAAGTTGAATGAATACCAAGTCTACTTATAAACACGTAAGTTCTGTGCTGTTAGCCAAGAAAGTTAGTTGACAACTGTAATTAAGAAAACACTGCCAAGAGCAGCTCCATCAGTCTTAAATTGCCCTCAGCAAACCTGGGTATTTTGTCACATTTCTTACAATAGAAGCGTTTCCATCATCCATAATTTTTTTACACTAAGATGTAGAATGGACCTGACATCTATGTTAGAATGTTAGGAAAGGGCTGAATTAAACAAGACTGAACTTGCACACACAGTAACACCCATTTACACCTGTAGAGTTAAGAAATGGCTTAGATGTGACATAAGATGTTTAGATTCAAAGAATGAGCAAAATCACTAAGATCAACAATTCTAACAACAATAATCAAACACCAAAGCAAAAGTAGTTGCTACCATTTGCAAGAAAACATAGTTTTACATGTCTGCAAGACTGCTTTGTTTTTGTAATACGGAAATTTAAATTAAATTTTGAATCAATCTTTCTCCACAGCCTGAACTTGAAATGCGAACAGTATAAAATAGGTATCTTTTCCTAGAACAAAAAGCTCCTGTCCCTTTTATCAGTAAACTCACTAAGATGGTTTGACCCAAATCTCTTTTCAGCTCCATTTCAAACAGACACCGTTACAAACAAATATAAAAGAAAAAAAAAAAGACCAATTTTTAATTTGGGATGGCATTCATTGCTATCTTTGCTGAAGCTTGGCAAGTTCAAGGTCATACTGAGATACTATAAAACCATTTGGTTTTTCATGAAAAATTAAGATGAGAATAGCATTAACTATATTCATGATTGAAACAAACTCGCTCTGCAAAATGATAAGTGAAACGAACCTTTTAAACTGGATGGGATTTCAGCACAGTCCTAATCTGAGGATCAGGGCATTTTAAAAACCACACCCACTGTACACAGCTCACGCTGTGGCCCTTAGAGCAGAGCCCACCCTGCAACCTTGCCTGCCATAGGAACAAGAATTTGTATTTCTTCCTTATAACTGGCTGCCAGCTTTCATGCAAGCTGAACTCTGAGAACCCTCCACCAGCGAGCTGGGTTAGATAAGAATTGTGTATGTTGATTTCCTTGGGGAGATTCTGTTAAAATTTCTGTTTAAATTAGCCTGAAATAGAAGATCTTTGAAATTCAATAGCTTGTATTTCATTCTCAGTCCCTTACATAATTTTAATGATATGGACGAGTATGTTATATTAACAAATAGTCCCTTTTTCACCCACCTTATTTTCGTTCTCATTCTTTAAAGCTCTTCTATGCATTTAAAAAGTATTTACTGCTAACGAAACTAATAAAAGACGAAAATTCAAGCTAGTAATTAGTTCTTTAAGGCCTCCTTTTGAAATACTGGTGATATTGGGGATAAATTAAGGGTAGCAAAAAGATTTAAGTCTTTTTGAAAGCATGACAAACCAAGTGGTCAGATTGCTACGCTAGATCCTGGCAAACCAATATCTGAATAATAAATGAGCATGCAATTTAAATGAATTAAGAATCTGCTTCAGCTAGAAAGCTTTTACTGAACTACTGCATTACTCCATTGAAAGATAATTGACAAAAGTAATTTCAATCATATGAATTAGTGAATTGAACCACCTGAATTAAAGTTCAAGTATGCCCAGTGAAAAAGGCAATTTGCAGTAATAGAAGCTTCTGTTATGCTTTACAAAACAAGCTTTGCATCTGTCCTTTATTTAAAGCAATCGCTCCTGTGAGGAAACAAGAAATACAGAGCGCTGGGATGGGGCCAGCACTGGCAAATCTCCATTTCAGAAGAGCAGTTGCATCAGAGCAAGTCAATACCAGGAGGTTTCTCAGTGACTCAGGCAGCCCGGGGTAAAAAGGATGGGATGCTGATGCAGGGAGGAAACATCAAAGAATGACACAGTCTTTTAGGAAACTGAAAGAGACAAAAGAATTAAGATAAGCAAGTTTTCAAAATCTCTTAAAGAGACCATGGCAGCAAGTCACCAGGAGCTTCAAAATAACCAAAGGCACCAGGGTAAAAGCAGATGCTGTGTTGCCCACTACAGTGCTTGCAAACAGCTCAGTCCTCACTGGGTCTGCAGCAAGAGTCTGGGGGAATGGCAGAGACATCAGGGGAACAACTTCTCCTTAGGTATTATCCAAGGAAAGTGACATAGTCCCATATCTGCTCTCTGTCTAACAACATATCCAAACTGCAGATAAGGAAAAGCTGAGAATACCTTCAAACTTCCAAGCTTACCACAAGATTTGTATTGCAAGGACATACAGCATATAGAAAGTTACTTCTCCCAAGCACCCGGAGCAGTCTAACAGGCCTGTAAGGGCAGTCCTGCAAAGGGAGCGTGTGATGCGAGATAAGACTTCATGTGAAAGACAAGCAGCAAGAAGCCAAGCAGAGAGCACAATTGCAGCTGAGCATTTCCCCAGCAGGAGAGGCTGCCAGTCCTCTGGGCAGGTAGAGCTCAGGACTGGAGGGAGCATCTGGAAAAAAAAATGTACTGTGTGAAATGCAAGTCCTCAATCTCCCAAATAAGCACCGCATGCTTGGTTCCTCTGGCTTCATTTAGATGTCTAAAAATTAGATGCCTAAATCTGAGTTAGTGATCTCTATGGTGTTTTGCTGTAACTATGATGGTGTGAGGACATACACAGAAAAGGGTTTATAATTAACTTTAAAATCTGCTGCTCCTATTTCAGATCTGAAGAAGAGCTCATAAGCCCAAACGCTTGTCTAATTTTTCCAACTTAGAGCAACTGGTCTAATAAAAGATATTATCTCTGCCTACAAACCTCAACCTGACTAATGACCCCAGGCTCCCTTTATACTCAAGGGAGAGAAACAGGCACAGAGAAAGAACAATTTATTCCAGGTTGAAACAGGTGTCTAATGCAGGTCTTGGACTTATCTGTTTCCTTCCTTTAAGAAATGCTACAATTACTTCCTCTGACCTGACATTCAGCTTTTATATATGTAAACTGAGCAGGTGAGTCCTTGTGCATGCAACCAGATAACTCACACCGTGACTGTTTTTTGTGTTTGTTACATCTGTAATCTGTTTTTTCCAACCTCCTATCTACCAGCCCAATGTTAGCAGTGCTAAGGGCGGGTATTCTCTGTTTTAATGAGAACTGAATCAGATGCAAGGACAAAGTTTACTACAGTTCAAGAAACAGAATGGCTGCATAATTGCAGCAATAAAGTCTTACAAAGGACAAATAAGATTACCTGGAAGGAGCTGTATCCATAATACATGTTTCTGAGACCAGAAGGGTGGAGAACAATTCCTGCAACTTACAAAGAACACTGTGTAGTTCAGACTTTTGGGATAGATGGCATTTCCTGACTCTGAACAAAACCATGGACCTTCCCACAAAGAGCAGGCAACCAGAGCCTCAGTCCCCCAAAATTCCTTTTATTATGCTTGGGATCGTAGTCAGTGTTATCTACCAAAGAGAATAGCATAAGATAGACTACGCCTCCAAGAAGACTCAGTTAACGAACTTTGATCCTACTCTGAAATAAAGAAGGTATAATTTGTGTAGCATCACTCTCTTTAAGTCATCATCTCCTTCTGCTAACAAAAACTAGTTTTTTAAATACTACAGTGACAGAGCACATGCTAGGTTAGGATACTATCATCAGATGAAGTTAAACTACTATGACAGCCTCCTAGCACTAGAGGTTTAATTCTGTTCCTCTACTAGGCAGTGTCAGAAGTCACGATTCCTGGCCGAAGAGTTCTCCAATCTACTTTATGGCTAGAGAAGATTATTACAGAAGAACAAATAAAGTGGGGTAAGAACAACAACAATGAAATGACACAGTTAAAAATCTGACTGCATACACAACTTGAGCAAATTGTATCTTAATTGTAAGCAGGTATTAATTTGGATTCAGAATGAAAATATGTGCAAATCATCCAACAATCGAAGGAAGAAAACATCTTAACAAAGCCAGAAACTGATTCTTATCTGACTACGCAAAACTTGATTTAAGCTTATGTACTCAATATAAAGCCAGCATTACCACTGTAGCAACCACTCCTATTATCTCATTCATCTACTTCCTTTACAATATCTATTCTGAAGATCTTCCCTGTCATGATAAACTGTTACTTTTCTCATGCATCTTACAAAATGCAAAAAAAAACCAAAACCAAACAAACCCTAAACCAGTTAAAGACTAAGCACAAGAATATTAAAGATTGCTTATTACAAATTGGATTCTCTTGCTGGCCATCATAACTGAGGTGCCAGGTAAAGAATTCATCCGTTGTGTGGGAATTTATCATTAGCATAAAGCCACCTTACTAACTCTGGAATAATGAAAAAGAAGACATGTCAGAGAGGACTGTATTTTCCACCTTTTTGCTTTGATGCAATTTATCCCCTCAGCAGGAACCACAAATCATTTCAAACTGTGTCAAATTATATGAAGTAACTGTATAGTTTATTGCTCTTTGATATGTAATGAACACTCCAACATGCAAGAATTATAGATAACAACGCCAGAAATGACCACATGGGTCAACCACTTTGTCCTATTGCTCCCAACAGACTTTGGCTCGTGCATTATCTCAACAGTTTAGGTGCACACCAATACATGTTCACACATTTGAAAGACAGTATTAATACTAAAATTAATTTGGAAAATGGCCTCAAGTTTCACCAGGGGAGGTTTAGAGTAGAAAAATTTCCTTACTGAAAGGAGGAAAGGCTGCCCAGGGAAGTTACAGAGTCACCATCCCTGGAAGTCCACGTAGACAACATCCACAGCCTTTCCCTCATCCACTAGGCAGGTCCCCTTGGTGAAATTAATTCAACTGCTTTGTTTATGAAATGGTTTGCTTCTTAAACTTATTAATCCAAGCAAAAACTTCAGGATAATGTTGATATTGCCTATTCCTATTGGAACAGAAAGAAAAAGTCTAACTAGCTGAAGTAATTTAAAATTTTAAAATTAAAACTGGAAATATTAAGTGAGAAAATGGTATTTATTAATGGTATCAGCAGGAAAAACACAGTGGTTACTGTAATTCTCTTCAGATACAGGACATTTATAGTACTTGTGCCTAAGCAGTAACTAGATGACATATTAGTGCATCTATGCAATTTAAATTACTGCAGCGGGTAAGTAACCAGGAGCATTGACATTTCACATAAATTGCATGTGTTCTCAAGAGTACTGTAAATATAAATAGCTACTTAGACCCAGTTTATATAGTAGCTCACTTTTTTTACTGTTTTTCTTGTTTCACCCTATCACATATCAAAATTATTTACACCATCATTAATGCTTTCTCTTTTGTTATGTTTTGTATTTTTTTTTAAGATTTACTTCCACTACAGCAACATGTAGTAAAAAGTCTTAGAAATACTGCCGAAAATGTTCAAAGAGGTGACAGATGATTGGAAAAGTATAATGGAATTTTACTAGAAATATCAGTTTGGGAAACTGTCATTCATCATATTCCCATATTCCAGCATTCCCTAGTCAGACCTTTAGCAGAATGAAAAAAAAAAAAAAAAAAAGAGAGAGAGAGAAAGAGCTTTTTCTGATGTTTTTCTGTACTGGTATTGTGAAATCTGGAAATCTCAACAGCAGGATGTCTGATTTCTATGGCTGCACTATTCTAATGATGGTGGAAATCACGTTTCATTGTCCTAGTGCCTTGCCCTTCCATCAAATGTCTAGAATTTGATGCCTTCGGGGCTGCCCTACATCCTCCACAGAACAAACACGTCCTTTCCAACATCTTATTGTTCTTGATTCCTTCCCAGTGGTAACATTCTAGGGAATATAGCACAAACAGCACCTTTTTAGGTGATTGTGAAAGATGGTCTCAGGAGTTTCTCAGAAGCTTGTGGGAAAACCCATGAAGTAGGGCTCCACCATGTTTAAGAGAAATTACCTAACTCGCAGAATAGCTGAAGTTGGAAGGGAGCTCTGGAGGTTATTGCAGTAGCTAGAATGTCCTTATTTTCTCATGATGACAAGAGGAAAAAGCTCAAAGCAAGGTCAGCCAGGACATGTTGCCCAAGACCATGTCCAGCCGGGTTTTGCATAGGCTTGCAGACATTTGTTTCTAGAAGGGTTATGAGTACAAGACGTCTGTTTTACTAAAGGCAACAACATTCTTATGCAGTTGAAGGCTGTAGCCTGGCTTCAATTCTCACGAACAACCTATAAGACAGCATTTTTACTTTATTTGTTGAGGGGTGAGAGTACTAAGTACTGGATTTAACAGAGAATTAGGGCATTTTACTGAAAGGAAACAATTCTATATTGATAATTTCATTAATGTGAACTGTGTGTTTAAGCTAAAGGCCTGGGACATTTTGTCTTGCTGTCAGGAAAACAATAAACACCAAAAATTCAAAACCTTATTATGTTTCTCTTCCAGAACAAAAGCACCATTCATGAACATGCAATTTACAGTTACTAGCTGTCTGATGTCATTGCTTTTGAGTTTACAGAACAATTACTTTGTAAATTATAACCAATATAGATACTGCTTAGGAATGAAAGGATTAAGTGAACACCCACTAGATGGTGTTCAATTACTGCATGGGGTGACTGGGCTAGTTACAGCTCCTATTCACCTCCACAGCAGACTAGTCCTGAAGAAACAACAAATACATTTGTATTAGAGGACAAAAAGGGGATGAAATAATTCTCTTAACTAAAAATTTGGAAATACTTTAGTAAACTATTTACCATCTGTGTTGAATGTTAGTAAGTGGAACTTCTACAAGATATGACAAATATAAGCAAAAGAAAGCACAAAAGATTGTTTTGGATCCACTTGCTACTAGTCTATAGTTTTACTCCAAAACCT
This sequence comes from Dasyornis broadbenti, assembly GCA_013397935.1. Classification (NCBI taxonomy): domain Eukaryota; kingdom Metazoa; phylum Chordata; class Aves; order Passeriformes; family Dasyornithidae; genus Dasyornis; species Dasyornis broadbenti. The sequence goes on along the minus strand of VZRN01001105.1, from coordinate 277,392 downwards.
TGTATTCTTGCAATTGATGATATTATCCATCTGTTCTTTCCCTTCCCAAATTCTGCTGACATCATCCATTGAAAGAAAACGGTTCATAAATACTCATCAAAGAAACATGTCCATTTTGCAATTAGTTTTATTAAAGGGATTAACTGAATTACTGGGTGCCTACTCTAGCAGAACCTAATGCATCACTTTCTTTTCAGCAGAATCTTAATAATTGCAACAAATCCCCATTAACACTAGTGAATCAACTTAAGAAAGGAGAGAAAAAAAAAGAAAATAAAAAACCTGCTATTTTAAGGGAAGGGACTTTGGCATAGGTGCAGTATTGTAGCACTTCAGATGTTTTAGATTCCTGGAGATGACAAGGATGATAGTGATAAAGGGAATTGCTATTCAGAGTTGAATTAAGCTAATACTGTAATGTCAGAATTTCCAGAAGGAACCTTTACCTTTTTAAGGCTCTGAAATGCAACCTTACACAAAAATTTTAGGAAGGCCACTTTAGTGCCGATGACACTCCAGTGATGACATTACTTTTTCCAACTGCCATTGTGAAAAGGTAAGGACATTCTAAAAATCATGTTTAGGAATTTTTATACAGAAGACACTGTCTACTGCTTTGAGCATTTACTGATCCTACAAAGCCCTACTTCACTATTTCCATAGCTCTCCAGGTTCAAGCATTATTGCAACCTCTAGTTTTTCTTTCCTTCTTCCTTCTCTTCTTTAATTGGAATTCCTTTCAGTGGCTGACTTGCTTTCCTTCAGTTGATGGTCCACGTCATTCTCACCTTTATCTTTAAATTAGCCTGGAGTTTCTTTCCACTTCTAAGATTAGCTCATTTTGTTATTAGCACATACAGAAGCTCTAAGCAAACCAGTAACTGCCCCTGCTGAGCCTGACTTGTTTATACACCATTAACATCTGCCACACAGCAATTAACAGATGGAAAGGTTTCCTACAACAGGGGCTCCAAGGGCATGTAAAAGGTAACAGGATGCTCCTGTTTTTTAAGCTATGAGAGGTTTAACCTATTTTTGCCATACAAAAAGCTTAATGAAGAGATCTGGGTTTTCTTAGGTTCTCAGAACAGCAGAATGAAGACAGTTACATAAAACTATTTTGAAACATTGCCTTTATTCAAGGCCTTTAGACATTGCCTTTAGACAAGGTGGTAATGGGAAGAGGAGCAGGATCATGAAAAGTCTGAGAACTCCCCTAAGACTGGAAAGCACTAAAGTAAAGAGAAATCATAGAAGAGCTTAAAAACAGGTGTTAATCATACCTTCTTGCACTAGTCCAAACAGCTTGGTCAACTTGCAATTTAGAAAAAAATTAATGCTGCTAATAATATGTTCTAAAATTAATTATTGACATGATGTTCATCAGCCTTCCATAGCCGTAGAAAAAAAAAGTCTGGTGCAACAACTAAAGCACCTCCTCTACACTAAAGAATGAACTTTGCAGACTGAGTAAGAGAAGAAAAGATATACCATCACTTGACCCTTTGACTTCAAACTCCTCACATGATAAAGAAAAAAATCTTGTAGAAAGAAAAAAAAGTCTAGACAAAGAAGATCATGAGTTTTTTTAAAAAAATAAGTTGTTCTTTTCTAGAATTGTCTTATTCCTCAGAAGAAAACTTTTCTCCCCCTTGTTGCAGAGCAGAAAGGCCTTGCAAAGTGAAGGCCTTGTTGCCCTTGTAAAATCCTTGCTCACTTCTGCTACTTCGGCTAACCAGAGAGCATTCTGGGAATGACTCAGCTAAACTAGAGGAGAAAAACAAGTCACATAACTGGAAAACGATTGTTAGAACCAATAAGTGCTCACACTGTGGGGTTGGTGTTTGGTTACACCTGAAGCATGTTCCTGTCGTGGTTTATGGTGGTTGGTTAAACACATTTGTTGTGCCTCACAAGGATGTAAACTCATAACAATGGAACAGTTTAAGAACCCTGGATTTTTACAATAAAATGTCTTCGCTTATCACCATCTTATGGAGTCCATGCCATTAATCACTGCATCCCCTGAATTCAAATAATCTGATGAAGCAAACCTCAGAAACAAAATTTGGCTGTACCCTGGCTTTGATTTTACAGTCAGATTTTCTGAAGAATTCTGATCATATTAAGCACCAGAGAAAACACTGTAATAGCTCAAGACAGAAACAGAACAGAAATATTTATTCAGTAAATATAACGAAGAAGGCAAATCCAAATGGAGAAGTACTCTTTACATCAAAATTCTCACTAATGTCTCATTTAACTTGCTGCAGCCTTCAGTACACTGGGCTTCTGTGTCCACCACTTCCAATTATCCTTTTGTTGTCTCCTTCCTGCCGTTCTCAGCTACTCTGACAGAACTAATTTCTCCTCCAAGAGCAACTGTGGGCTGAAAAAATGAGCAATTTTTTTCTTTTCCTGAGCCAAAGTGTACCTTATCTGGGGGCATCTCTTATCTTGACTGTACATGACCTCCTAAGAGGACATTCTTTGCCTGAACCCTCTTTTTCTGCTTTAATCACAACACAATGATTATGTCAAAAATTTCCTCATCTAAGAATGCAGAAAATAATTTGCTCTACCACAGTATCCTCCGGCTGGCAGGCACATGAAGGTACAAATGAGGACCAAAGCACCTACGGTGCTGGAAGCTGTTCTGCATGTAAGTGACTGCGAGTGGAGCACAGCCAACACGCATTTCAGCATTTTGCTCTGGTGAGCATTGCTTTGAACCGTTTTTCTCCTTAACTAAAGATGCACTTTGGCAATCAGATGTTTCAGCAACACTATTAATTTAAGAAGTTCCTGACTTCAATCCTTGTTCCATCCCTTAGACCACAGTGATTGCTAGTGGATTGTGCTTTGAGCCAGGGAATGACGTGGGCTTTACACAGATAAATCAGACTCAGAAAAGCATGGAATAAAGATACCTGCATGAAGCTGTGGGAAGGATGGCCTCACCCAGACAGAGGAGACAAAGATAAACTCAGGTTTGCTTAACCTAACAAGACCAGTGGTGTGTGGTAGCTTAATTATCTATAATGTATCACAGACCTAAGGTTCAAAAGAAAAAAACCCACTATTTTAGGAAATGGGAAATGTTAGCTCAAGAGCAAGAGAGCTTAAATAGACAGTGACTACTTTTTGGGTGAGTATCAGTAGAGTTTTTAAGCAACAGAGGAGATCTTGTATCGCTGTTTTCCAATGCAAGCAGTGGTTAAAAGTGATTTTAAATTGAGTATGAAAAAAATGTATGAGGTCTATATTTTAAGTTTGTAAACTGCTGAAATAGCTGACTTTCAGAACATATATGATAAATTTTGACACACTTAGCTATGAAATGCTAAACACAAGTACTAAGCCATGAAGTATTTCCCTAATAGAGGATACAAATCCAAAAAAATACATTACAAGATATTACATGTTAACTGAGGTGAGCAGCGGCAATAAATATCAGAGTTCTTACAATGGTTTGAATAAGCAGATATCCTTTCTCCTCTTTACAGAAATACTGGACATAAAGAATAACAACTGTCCTCTTGAAATGAGCATTTATTTTAGTTGCACAGAAAAGAGATTGAAATGAAATACAAATCAAATTTTAAATAGTCTTTTTATTATTCTCAAAGTTTGTACAAATGAAAAGCAAACAATGGACATCTTTCTTCTACTGGAAGTGCAGAGTAATTTATGTTGCCCAGTGTACTTTTAAAATGACCATACTGGTTTAAAAGACCCTCTCACTTTTTCAGCAGCAGAGACTGCCTTTACCACGGCACAGATTGGAAAAAGTGTTTCTTTTCAGCCACTTTGAAGAAAGCCAGAGAAGCAGATGACATTTTTGAGCATTAGGTTTTATATTTTCTCTGAAGAAACTGATAGTGAAACAGAAGTAAGATCTCCCATTCTGTATCACCAACAAATCCACAGAGAAGAAATAAATGCTACTGTCAGGGTGTGGGTGACACACAAACACATGCACACCCCTTCCCCAGGAGAAACAAAAATGAAACAAAAAAGCATTTGGAGAGGAACAAAAAAGGAGAAAAGTCCTCTATTTTCTGGAACTGGCAGTTTCTCTGGTGGGATACGTGACTTACTGAGTGCTTGCCAATACCTGATGCAGCAGTAAGATTTCAAAGCCTCAGTAGTTCCAAAAATAATAGAGGTATTGGCACAAAGGCATTCAAGACTTAAAAAGAAGTCTGGTGCCTGGGAAAACAAGCCGTATCATTCTGAAGACTTCAAACATCAGTCCTGAAAGACAACTGGAATAAACTGAATAACATCAAAAGGTAGCTGTCTTGGCCATGTCTTCTATTTAAATTCCATGCAAGGAGCCCATCTGAAAATTTTTATTATGGCAAGTATGATTGCAGCTCTTGGTGAACAAAGTCCCTGAACACAGGCATTTTATGTATATTGATCAACTGAAAAAAGCAGCTAGAAAAACCAAGGGTGGCCAGGTAGCATGGATTTGGATCTACTTGCAATGCTGAACTACTTTTTGTCTGGTACGAACCAAGGCAGGACTTGTTGGAAAATGTATTTTTTTGTTAGCTGTGTCTGTAAAATCCTTTCACTTTCAGGCTTTTCCAAGACTGAGAGGAAAGATATTTAAAAAAAAAAGAAATAGCTAGCAGAATGACCAGGTGCTTGCCAGCATTATGGATGATAGTGTGAGGATCTGAGCTCTCTGATGGCCTGCACAACACTGGAAGACTGATTTGATTACTAGGAATTGTCTCTTGTCTGCATTCTCCCCTGCAGTAATGAAGCTGGTAACCCAAGGGAGGGCACTGCCATATAAGCAGGTGGCTCTAACAAGAGGAACCTGTGTGTTTTACACATGGAAAAAAGTCTTTGAACTCGGTATTTGCTTTTGTTTCACAGCAGATGAGAAAGGCTACTGAGCACAATTGGTGCTATAACCCACTGCAGGTGCAAGGCTCGGGAGTAAAAAACAGAGCATAACCTGGCCAGTTTCTCCCTTCGGGAATCAATGCCACTGTTTTCCAAACAGAGAGCAATGGAACTTCTCAAAGGTGCCCCTGGAGATGCCAGCTGTTTGGCAAGTAAGGACAGCTCCCTCATCTACCAAAGCAGGCTGCACACCTTGCTTGCCGCTACTGCCTAGAAGAAAAGTGATTGATATTCTGTGGTTCTACCCTAGGCATTTTAAAAAAACTCATAACATTTCTTAAGAGGAAAAAGCAGGGGAAAAAGAGTAGTCTGTATCAAGGTTACTCAAAAAGGATAAATCATATGACTAATACAGTAAAAATTCAGCATTGGCCTAAGGAAAAGCACAGAACCATCAGTACCAAAAGAGTTACAAAGAACTGAAAAGATGAGGCTAGAACACATCCTAGATTTTGGCAGGAGCCTGACCTGCACTCCTGGCACCTGCTATTGTCTGCCAACGGCCTGCAGATCCTCATCAGTTCTGAATGTAAGCCAAGGAATTTTAAAACCACATTGTACTTCTTAGGTACAAACCAATACCTGTCTGTGTTAAGGACACATGTTTCAAGAAATTAAAATACACTTAAGAGTGAAAAAATTAATTGAGTCTGATTTTCACGCTACATCTGTTAAGACTTAATTGTCAGTTAAGCAGGATGTTTCAGAACTGGTTAAATTCTGCTGAATTATTAAAAAAATAATACTGAAGTAATCTGTCAAAAAGTATTTGGAACCTGTGGGAGAACAAATCCCAGAGATATTTTCTGTGGTATGCTGACAGTATGTTATAAAAGCAGTTGAAACAGTGTGTGGTGTTCTAAAAAAATTTTAAAAACACCTTTAAAGATAGGAAAAATATTCAAGAGACCAAGAATGATTGTATGAGCTCTTGGAATGTGCCCATATATATAAAAAAGTTACTTCTCTTTAGGTATTTTAAGTATCACATGAGCATGTCACAAAACTGCAATACTTGACTAAAGCAGAAACTGTTGCAAGACTTCTGAAATTCTAAGGCAGACGATGTTTATACAACAAGCAGACTCCTGTTATTAATAACGAGATCTTTCCATTACTTGCACTACAAGTATTCTGTATGCACACAATATATTTTCATTTGTTTCAAGGAATCTGTTTTCCATTCAGATGCCATTAAATAACCAATAACTTTCACACTTTAAATAACCAAATCCTTCAAGATGTGCATCAAGACTACTTGCCTCTTGCTCACAACTCTGCTGAGGCCTGATCACTTTTATTACTGGTACTATTTTTGTGCAGAGTTTTTAAAAACTGCTTTCATTCATTGAGAAACTGCAATTTATCTTCTCATTGAACTGTTTTTCAGAAAGCTAAATAGCTGGTAATGTTTTTTCAAAACAGGACATCTTGCCAAAGTTTTTACCTAATCAGTAAGCACTGCAATAAATCGAGGTAGGACCTCTCAATCTGCATCACTCTTCAGCCAGTTGTCAATGCCACAAAGGGAAGAATAGGAATCAATCACAACAGAGACACGAGCTCATTATAACCTTACTGTTGTCTCACACAGCCATAGCCACAAACATACAAATGTAATCAATACAATGTCATCATAAATTTATGGATCAAAAATATATTTTCCTATTTGACTGTACAAAGAATGTATCTCAGGTACCTCCAGCACTGTCTTGTAACATGGTTGAAGGCATGGAAATAGAACCATGGTTCCCCTTCCTCCTGCTCTCCCATCTGACTGCGCACACATCCTGGCTGCTGCAGCTGCAGGGCGACAGTGCTGGAAGCCAGCACTCACCTAACACCTCTGCTCTGAGTGCTGCTCCCCTTGCAGCTGTTTTTCAGACTCTCAACCAAACACATTTTTCTGAAAAATGGGAGCAAACAAGTAAGTTGGTGCAGTGGTCAGAGATTAATACACCAAAAAGTAGCCTGGCCAACAGAACTGCTAGGAATGCTGCAGGAAGGAACACTCCATTTCTCCTCAAGAATCCCATCTTTGATTCTCTTGTGTAGTACCTTGTAATGCAACCATTATGAAAGTGCATTAGTTTGAGTTCACAACAAAACATATATCCAGACATAAAAACACATTATCACAATTACAGGGATTTCTGCCGTATTTCTAAACAAAGAACATTTACCATCAAATTGGTTTCTAGATAATCATACAGCCTATGTATGTTAGTTCTCAGTGTTAACATCTGATTGCTGAGGACAAAAGAAACAAAAAACTCCCTTATTTAGCTTATCTATTTACCAACAATTTGCTGAGGCACAACATTTGACCCAAAACAATATGGTATTTTATGCAGAACAATTTCAATGTTCTACTTGGACACTTAAGGGAAAAGCATGTCACATTGAAGACTTTGACAGGATTGTGGTAGGATTTCCTAATGCTTTTTGGGTGATGAAGGATAGCTGAAGATGAGAAATTCATAGCATGGAATAGTTACAAGGTAGAAATTTTCAGCAATCAGTGTTTATCTTTCCTTTTGTGTACAATTCCTTAACAAGAACATTAATTTCTGTTGCTCATAACCTTACTTAAAGAAATGAGTAAACAATGATGACTAAAAAGCTTTGGCTAGAAATGGCTGATTTTGTTTCATTTTGTAAAATTTAGAAGAGATTAATATAATAACCTTATATCATAATGCTATTTCTATGCTTTACCTTCCATCTAGCACTGGGCAAGGGGTCATCTTTGTCCTGCATACCCAGCTTGGAGAGTTCTCTACTGTGTTTGGAGCATTTGAGCAACAATAACATATTTGTACTAAAAAACCACTAAATGCAGAGATAGAGAGAAGGTAATTTCTTTGTTAACACATTAGAAATTTGAGAGGATTGAATTCAGTTTCCAGCTGCATCAATGGTTCCCCATACAACATTTCAATCCTTGCTTCCCATATGAAGCTTCTCCATTTAGACAAGCTTCAATCTTATTCTTTGACTCTGAATCCTGGATTTTAGATCTGACACTGATGCATGACTCATGATTAGTTATTGCATATGAAATTCAGGTCAAAGTGAAGAAACTGAAGTATAGGCATCTGAACTCCTGCGACAGGCAAAAAACTCAAGACCCAAAAATAAAAAGACTGACTCAGCTCATTCCGAAGCACTCATCTACTGACTGGTCACTCTTGGCTCTCCAAACACCACTGACTGCACCAGCACTGACCTCAACTAACGACAATGGAGAATTCAATTTTTTAGCCATCACAGCCTTGCACTGCAGCCTTTCCTCAGCTTCCCCCACAACCAGGACCACGCTGATGCTGTGACAAGTGAGATCATCATATCAAGCCTGCAAACACACCACAACTTTGTGCCAACCGTGTTCCCATAGAAAGCTTAACCAACTTCTCCAAGGAAACTTACAACACACTAATCCTCACTGACAGACAGGACTCTGCCATGGAAATACTGCCTCTGGTACCCTGGTACTGTAGGGCACAGGAAAATCTCTTTTACCGCAGCTGAATGAATGAAGATGCTACAAGACATTAAATCTGGACTGAGTATATACAGAAGAATCAAGAGCTTTATTTAGCAGGTATCAATTGTTATCAGACAAGGTAACCTAAAGGTTTATCTTCTACCTGGAAGAGAAATAGAATAATCTTCTCCATAAAAAAATGAACGTAAGCATAGTTCAGATTGAATGCATTGCAATTCTTCATTTCTTGAAGGACTCTTGCAGTCCTTTTCAAGAGATGGTATTTCCAAGGAGAAGCTCTATCACGGTATTAGTTGTCTCATCTGGAATATGAGCCTAAGTATACACAACTGTTTAAGACACAAGTTGTACATGAAGGGTCTCTCAAAAACATTCCTGCATTGCAATGAAAATTCAGCATAAATCAGATGAGTGTTATCCTTCCTGTATCTGCTATCTTAAATGTGCTAGAATTTCTTCTGCAACACAGGTTTATATTATTTGTATTAGATATTAATAGACATCGTCAAGTATTTTTACATCACAGTAATTGATGTGAAATAATACAGTAAACAGAGAACACTTTTTCACTAAATTATATTACATCAGGTATGATGATTTGCATGGACATCCCACAGATTATCCAGAAGAACTTGGCTGGTTTTGCAATGGTTTGCCACACATCCCTGTGGTAACATAGTTTTAACACCAGATTACATGGCATATAGCCATGAATTCAAAAATCCCAATGGTGCATTTAGTACGCACTGTGTTAACTAGCACAAAAAATTGCTGTCATACTAGTTTTTTACTGGCACAAATGCTGTGCCACACTACCATATCTCATTTACTGTTTGCCACTGTTTATAAAGAGGTGGCTGCTTCCTTTCATAAAATAACTAACAGCAGTAGAACTAGGCACATATTTACAGGGTAACTCGGTGTGAAGCACTGCGGCTAAAAGCAAGAAATTTTTTTTCAACAGTGTCTTTATTCCTTTATAGAGCTCTCTGCTTTGTCAATATGCAGAACAAAGTAAGTCTGTCAGGAAACTCTGCATCTGTTATCAGCTCATTCTCCTTAGATAGCAGTACAGTAAATATTTTTCTTCATTATCACCCTGACAGTAAATAATTTCAAAGGTGTGATTTAATTAACAGGAATGCCAATATTTCACAACTTTTGGCCTACCTTAAAGAAAATAAGTTAGAGAGAAACCCATGCACCAGGAAACAAATGACCAGAGGTAGTGAACTAAGGTCTACCAGGCAGGGTTCAAGATCACTTAGGCTGGATGACAGTTGATATATTTGCAGTACAGTTAATCTGTTTTCTTATCTGGTTAAATGTTCTGTAATAAATCATAATATATTGCATGTTTTGCAACCTTGTCAAAGGACACACCTAAGATTTTTGCATCAGTAATAAATTCCACCCAACTGTGTACAGGAATTCACTTGACAATCTGGACATAGCTAAAATATTTTGGTATTTGCTAATGCTAGCACCAACAACTCATCTGGTTTACACAACATCACATCTACTTTCTACTAAATTCAATTATATTTAAAAGCTAACAGGAGATTTCAAAGCAATTCTCCAACGACAACCACCCATGAACAAAAAACCCTAAGGCTGCTGGCCAAGAACTCCTATTCTCAATTCACAACTGTTTCTCATCCCTCTTTTTGCTTGCCTTTTTCCCTTGTGTAAAGCAATATTTATGAATAGTTACTGCCAGGGTGCTTCAAATTTTTCTAAGAGGTTTTTACTTTCTAGCAATTAATCAAAAAGAGGTAGATAATAACCAAATCACTACAGCTTGAAGTTCAGCATTATAAGGCTCACCATTTGTATGTATGATCACATGTTAAAATTGCATCTAAGTATGCAGTAAGTGAAGGGCTTTCTAGGATAAGCGGTGGCATGTCTTTTTCCTTTCTAAAGCCACTGTAGAGGGTGAAAGAGAATTATTTTATCATATAAGCAGAAAGCTTTCAGAACAATGGCTGCTTTGCTATTAAGTTCACTATTCTGACCTACTCTGAATATACCTGGACAGACACTTGAGATAAGTCTGTTTATTTTCCTCATATGAAACTCCTCTAGACACAGTGAATCAACCACTGCCTTTAAAATACTACAAGTGTCATATTTCTCTGCTATCAAATTTTTCAAGTTTGCAGTCACATGAAAACATAAAATCCCAAGTAAGAGAAATCAAGAGAATTTCTTACCACTGTGTTTATGCTATTGGCCAAAGAATCCATACCAGTGATGGTTAAAAAAATGTTTAGGAACATTAGATTCAAGTAACAACACTTTTCTATCAAGCATCTATGATGCTACTGCTGCAAGCCTGACCTCAATTTGAAATGCTAAATATGCATTAAAGCAAAGATTTTTTTTCTCATCATTATTTATTCGTTTCTGTTTAATGCTGTTTCCTACTCATATTAGCAAAGCAATGGAAATTAACTTGGCTGCATTACAAATAAATAGCACCACATACCACTTCATTAAAAATCTGCATGTGTACTATTATACTTGGAGTAACCAATTAATATGTATGAACTGCTAGGACTGAAAACCACTAATCTCTAACCTTGTTTTCAGAGATAACTGTCTGAAAACCACACCTTCAACATGAAAAATTTCTATATTCGCTGTCTTTCAGGTTGGAAAACTCAAAATAAGATCCCTTTTAGGTTTTTAACATACTGACTTAAGTTTTGAAGGAGAAAGAAGTCTAACACCCATACATTAAAAACCACAATTTTAAATATCCCCATGACTCTCAGGGTCATAAAATCCTTCTAAGGATTTATATTCAGCTTTGTGTAATATTAGAAGCTGTGTGTCTGCAGTGAATGCATGTATCCTTATCACCTATAGATTTTTGGCAGATACAGGAAAACTTTTTTTATTATGGATACTCGCGTCTTATTCTTTGACCATTTGCAGCTCTTTTAAGCTGTTTTCTGCCCTAGGTTTTTGACAGGCTTGAATCAAAGCACATTCTGGTCTCCTTCTTCCTCCCTGTTTCTCACACTGTTCCACAGTACCTTGAATTCCCTGCTGTATTTCCAGTTAAATACCCCCAAGTCACTATGACATTTGCTGGTAGGTGGGCAGAGTGTCCCAGGCTTTGAATGGTTTTTGCTAGAAAACATGCTCTCCTGGTCAGTGTGTGCAGATTGCAGCAAACAACTATTAAAGCTGAGACTTCTCCCTCTTTCCCTCAGCAGAGAAAAACTAACAGAGTATTTGACCTCCAAGTGACAATCCTCTCTGGAAAGTGGAAAATTTAATGTTTCAAAAGAAAAAAAAAAATCTTGGGAGAACTGTAAAACCCAAAATTTTTGAGGCAAAAAGCACATATCATTTAAAAAACTTACTGTATCATGGAAATAACAGATGATACAAAGACAAAAGAAGCTTAAGGAGTGAGGCAGAATTAATGAAGCCAGAAAACCAGCAGAAAAGGACAATGACCTATGCACTTTTTATTTGTGTGCTGTTCCTATCTTTTCAGAAAGCCTGCTTTTAGAAGTGCTTCTTTAAAATACACTTACAATTTTGATTTGTTCTTAGCTAGGTTTTGTAAAAACCAAAGAAGATTTGAAACCAAAAATATAGAACTGAACTCTGTGCTTTATTACTCTTGTTCAACTCACTCCCATCACTGCCTCTTCTAAGAAAAAAGGTCCCAGAATTACTCACTGGTGAAGTGGATAGAAGATAAGAAGGCCAGGGATAGTATGAACACTATTATATTACACTCCTTCTATTTTCCCTGGCATGTAAGTAATTGAGGAACTACATAGTGATCAGACATGTAAATTATGCAGAGATGTCATCCTCAAGTCACCAGATTTCTAAATCATCGGCCTCACTTCAGTTGTGTAAAGGGTAGTGGTGTCTGTGAGAATCCATATGGGCAACATTTATAAATTGGCTTCTGCTGATTTACGTAAGATAAAGGATCTTATCCCAGTGATTTGCAAATTACATCTCTAAGGGGACCTGCAAGTTTCTTTTCCTTCACAAACACAATGATGAGAAAGCAACTTACGTTCAACTTGATCAAACATTACGGAGAACAAGAAATCTCTTGGTGTCATGTAATATTCTCCTTCATATTCCAAGGATGCAAAATGCATGAAGCGGTGCTTTCGAAGAGACAGTCTTTCATCCACTTCTGCATGAATGACATCTTCCTTCTGAAAAAGAAAAAAATCCACTGCATTTGTAGAGCAAAGCTGTAATTAGAAAAAATCCTATACCCAATTTTGATTAACCTCAGTATTTTGTGGGTAGCCACAACAAGAGACTACCAGGAATTAAAGCTTTTATGGCAGAGTCTTAAAGAATGACATGTTTATATGACATTCAAAGCATTTTTTTGCTTCATTGACAGTAGGCTTTAACAGCACAGGAGAGCCAAATTAATGGCTTGATATCAGCAAAGGCTGCTCCTGCTCCCCACTCCCCTGCTCTTGGCTATATGGTCCTGCACCTCCTTGTTTGCCAGCTCTGCTACTTGTTGGACTCTTGCTGAGCCAAATTCAGCTCGCTAACTCAACAAAAATACCAAAACCACCAAACAAAAATAGTATTTCACTGGGTTAGTGACTAGCTCAGCAAAGGTTGAAATGTGCTGTGCATCCACGCAAATGAACCATTCCTGAAGTTCATTATCAAGTTGCAGAGCAACTCCTAAGATGGGAAAATGTTTTAGTTTAAATATGGGCCTGTCTTTTAGAGAAGTCAGAAAATAGGAAAAGCAATGAAAACACCAATAAAAGAGTCAGAGATCATATCACCAAACCCAAAGATTCAACTACTCAAACAAACAAAAAATTTCCAACTTCATCCTCTCCTTGTAAATACTGAGAAACTCAGGATCAAAATCATGTAAGTTGACAACACACTGATGAGTAGTAGCAGCACTTACTGGCAGGAAGAAAGGAAACAGCCACAGTGAAACAGAGATCTTTACACTTTGGGATTTTAGAGATTGTAAGTGACAACAGGAAAATGAGAAACTCTAAAATTCAGAAAACACACTGTCTGTCTTTGAACATTAATCATGGAACAACAATTACCATCAAATATTATATTATGCTTTATTGTAATTCTGAAGAGAAGGCTTGCATTTGCCATTTAGTCCCATGTGTTGCACCTCTGTGTTAGTATTCAGAACTTGTTAAAATACACTGAATGATAGGATACAAGCACCTGTTACAGTCAATTTTAGTTTCCCCTTGTAGCATGTTTGCTTGCCTCAAACCTCGGGTTTCAATGAAGGGTGGGAGGGAACCAGCAAGAAGAATAAACCCAAAATACTCCTAATTTAGATTTAAAACAGTCATATTCTGATATGCAAGCAAAATGTGGGCTACCACTAAGTGTCTGAAGCCAAGACTTGCTTTAGTTTAGACAGAAGTGCTTTAAGCTTCTTACAGTATTACAGCTCCATCACAGCCTACAACACAAGTGCACTGCTGCTGTTCAGACCTGAGTGTTCTGAAAAATACTGTTTAAAAATAAACCTAATGTAAAAAGAAATGTAGCTTTATTCTTTGTAAAATTTTAAGGGACAAGTGACTGTAATTACTTACTTAACAAGACTCAATAAACACTGTAAATCTCAAATGAATAATTCATGGTTGCTGAGTATTAACATGCCGCATTCTTATTAAAATCATCTCCTGCTCATTGTAACATAAGCAATTTTTGCCCAACGGCAAATTTAAAAAAAAGTGGAAAATGTTTTCTCAGTTGTCCTTTAACCAAAATTATGTAATGAAAAGCAATCTTTCTGCACAAATACAAAATAAAAAAGTTTAGACAAGAAGGAAAAAGTTAACCCTACAACATCTTCAAACCAATTTGATTTTCAAGATTCTTAAATCTTGCAGTATTTGTCTGAATTCTGTCTAAAGCTAAATTTGTTACTGATAACAGAGCACTGAATTTCAGCAATCCATGATTTTAACTGAAACAGACCAGTTTTGCTCACCACGATATAAGAAAGATATTAAGCTGTTAGAGAGTGTCCAAAGGGGGGCAACAAAGATAGTGAAGGTCCTTGAAGGGAAGCCATATGAGGAGTGGCTGAGGTCACTTGGTGTGTTCAGCCTGGAGGAGACTGAGGGGAGACCTCATTGCAGTCTGCAGCTTCTCATGAGGGGAAGCAGAAGCGCAGACACTGATCTCTTTGGTGATCAGTACCAGGACCCAAGGGAATTGCCTGAAGTTATGTTGGGGCAGGTGAGGTTAGGTTGGATATTAGGAAAAGGTTTTTCCCTCATAGGGTGGTTGGACACTGAAACAGGGTCCCCAGGGAAGTGGTCACAGCACCAAGCCTGGCAGAGTTCATGGTGCACTTGGATAATGCTCTCAGGCACATGGTGTGATTCTTGGGGTGTCCTGTGCAGTGCCAGGAGTTGGACTTGATGATCCTGATGGGTCCCTTCCAACACAGCATACTCTGTGATTCTGTGATGTTCACGTATTAACTCTGGAGAGTGTCTTGTATTTGGAAAGGAACCTATTCCCATCTGAATTCCAATAACGTGATTACAAACTCATCAAACCCCTTTCTTTTTGTGAAACTGGCATCCCAAATTTGCAAAACAACCTTGGCTAACTTTTTATGAACATCAGCTTCAAAACTAGCACAAAGGAGGGTGAAACAGGATGAAATATATCAGCAATGGCATCTCCTATTTTTTTAAAGAGCTTTCCCAAAATTCCTGACATCTTGTCACTGTTAAAGAAATGTGTGATCTAGAAAGAGCACTCTGATCCTTCAGGACACAAGCATGAGCTCAGCTAGAGCAGCTACCACCTTGTTTAAAAGCTGTATCCTTCCCTCTCCTTCACTGTTATTTTCTTCACCAAAATATATCTCTCAACATCTTCAATAAGCAGGGATGCCAGACCCACCAAAGACAGTTGGTAAGGGATGGAAATACACGGAAAGAAGTAGAAAGCTCTCGTTTTTTGGAAAAAAATTATAAGCGTAGCTCCCATTTGTTCTTAGAAGAGAAAAATGTTTGAATAACTATTCTAAACACTATTCCAAGTGCCTAACCAAAGATTAAATTAAAATTATGCTTTGAAGAAAAGGCTGATTCAATCACTTAAAATGAAGATTGATCTTCTTTTTAAGTATCATCTAAAGAGTGCAGAGGGCCTCTCTCCACAATTCAGTACCCTTCCTACTTCAATTAAATCCTGACTAATTTCCAAGTAGTTTTTCCTGAGTCATCCAATGAGTCCTTCAAATAAAAAAGATTTGACATTCCTGACATTTTTAACAACACTTTGAAAGCTCACTTTGCTCATAAAAATGCATGTATTGGGCAAAAAGCAGAGTTTTCCTCTTTAATTCTATTCTACAAAATGAATTTCAAGTAAAGACGGGTATACTGTAAAAAATAATTATTTATTTAAGGCTAAACCTCAGATATTAAGGTATCTGTAATCTAACACCTCAGCAGTTTCCAACAGAGCAAACTCAAAGCAAGCTGGATACAAAAATTCAAATTTTGGACACACAATGGGTGAGAGGAATCTATTACTATTGCTCCCACAAGATTCTTGTAAGCATAGTTTAAAACAATTTTGAGACTGACTTGGGCTTATTTCTGCCTTTAACAGTGCCATATAGGAAGAAATCAAACCACAAAGACCTACATGGCATTAACAGTAAGGCTTGGGCTGGAATTCCACTCCTAGCTTGTGTGGGGATCCAGCAGGGGCTTCAAATGCTGGGTGTTCCCACGTGCTCCACAGCACTCCTACAAGTAAGAGAATGAGGTTTCAGCTTTCACTTGGAATTTAGTTGCCTTTGTGGTTTTATGTCAAGCCTCCAGCACCAACTTCAGAATGTCCATGATAAAGCTATGATAGCTGATGGTAAATTGGAATTGAATGACATGAAAAGGGCTTCAGGAGGATGCAAGTGTTATGCTCTGCAGTTGACACGGCAATGGATCAGGAGCTGACCAGCCACTGGTACCTACAAGAAGTACCAAAAAGTGTGGTTTCCTTCCGGGCTTCCTGCACTGAGAAATGCCTAAGAGCAACAACACTACTTCATAAAATTAATTTTCAGCTTGATATAATTAATCTGTTTATCAGTCAGTCTCTTAATTTAAGATGCTATTAAAAAATTCATGGTGCTCAATCTTTGGCTTGGTTTTTTTTTCCCAGC
This sequence comes from Dasyornis broadbenti, assembly GCA_013397935.1. Lineage (NCBI taxonomy): Eukaryota > Metazoa > Chordata > Aves > Passeriformes > Dasyornithidae > Dasyornis > Dasyornis broadbenti. Next base: position 260,755 of record VZRN01001105.1, on the reverse strand, counting down.
ATGAAAAATATCAAGTTCAAGTCAAAGAAACCCCTTACTTTTACTGTAGCTTTGAACTTTTTTATTTTTAATTAAATATAAATGAAGGGTTACATAAATAAACCTTGATAGCCCCTACCTGTGTTTTTAGTAATAGTGTTGATCACTGTGATATGATTTTTGGTAACACTAATTCTGTATCCATTAAAAAGCTAAGTCATTCTGTACAAACTCAAATATTTGCTGCTAATTAGTAGTCAGAAAATACTTTAAAATAGCATATATACTTATCTCTTCCTTCAATTTAAAATTACATCTTCCCCTTTCAGTCATTTTACTTGTTCTCCCTTTACATAAAATTTGGTGTTTTAATGTGCCTGTGCATTTCAGGTTTTCTATCTTCATTTTTTCTGCTTATAAAACAGAACACACTTTCCAGTTAATTTTTTCAAACATAATTTTTCTTTCTTTACTCATTTCCATACAATCTACTTATTTTGTGTCTTTGTATCCTTTCATTGCCTTTCTTTCTTCCGTCATCTATACACCTTCTTTCCTTTCTCCTTGGGAAAAAAATAAAATTAAGCTATTTTAATTTTTTTTTTTTTCTCATCTGAAAAGAGGATCAATACTTTTTTTTTTTATTTTCTAATCTGAAAGAATTAACTTGTAACACTCATTTTACCTGCTACAAGAATAACTAAACCAAAGTGTGGGCTGTAATAAAAATCCACTTGGTGCCAGCTGGCTCTCTGCGAGCCTTAGGTTTGGATCCACTAATTCACACTAGATCTACAGAAGGATTTAGCAACTCTGTATCAAATTTCTGTATGACCCATGAAAACTTTGCAGTTAACTAGTGTCATTATTCTATCTCAATTTCAACACAATCCAATTTGAAATGATCAAAATAACAGAAAATGTAACTCGACCTCCAACCCTGTCGCATATGTTAACATACCCAGCATGCATGCTGAATGCACAGAGGAATAATGCTCAACACTCAAGGTTTGAAAGTTTCATATGATGCAATAATTGACAGATTAAAAGAGTTTTGACAAGCAATCCATTTGACAGTGATATGTGACTTACTGAAAGCTCAAGATCATAATATTTAAGAAAGCTTGTATAAGTATGCACAAAAATAGTTTGTACTTTCACAATAGTGTGAGCCATGTATTGTGCTCAGCATTGATCAAATGCACCAGTTACTAAAACCAACACCAAGTTAAAGAATTAAGATCAGAACCAAAATGTTCTGATGATGTGAATTGAGCTGTATTATCTCTTGCAACATTGTATTTTCTGACCTTGCAAATCAAACTGCTAGCCTGGACATAAAGATAGCCAGCAAAAGAAAAAAGCACAGAATTCATACAGAGAACTTATTTCTCTGGAAATCAAATCGAAGTATTTGAGTGACTATTCAGCAGTGTGAAACTAAACAAACAACTACATTACTAAAAGCTCTAATACTCCTGAAATCCCTAAATATGAAAAGGGTAAGAGATTAAAAATACCTTCTCAGAAGCTACTTCCGACACAGAGAACAGACTGCTAAAATAACGACAAGAGAAGAATAAAAATGCAAAAGTCTCATGTCTGGCTGCTAATGGCTGAATAGAAACACTCAAAAACTAGATGAAGCCCTTTCTATGCATTAACAGGTGACATTCCCCTCCTTTCTTTCAAACTGCTCAGGCTGTTCTGCTGTGCTGGTACTAATTAGTGACGGTTATGTTTGAAGCAGCAGCTGAGCAGTTTATTTGCATCTAAACCCTTGACATTTTTGGTTTTAATTTTTCTCTTCCTCTCTTTGCATTTCACTGAGTTCAGACTAAATTGTACACACAGAGCAGATCTTCTACGGTTACGAGCACCCATACCAAATGGAGAATTAACTCAAACATGAGGATTACACAGAAAACAGTCTCAGTTTATAAGGGTTTTTAATTTCAGCATTTAATTCTAGAATTTATGCCTTAGCAGAGCTCATTTTTAAACATCAGCTTAAAACAAAGTAGAAAACTAACACGTTTCCTCTAACAGAATATAAGAAAGGCAGATAAGGTACCTAAGCTCTAACAAACCAGGGAACCAGTCAATTTAACAAACCATACATTTTCACCTCTACTTGCAAGTTATCACACCAGCCTACTTACACATTCCCCTACTGAGGCTGACACACCACTCAAACACACTGGTGCAGAAGTACTAAATACATACAGAGTGGCGGGGGACCACATCGATGCCTCAAAGGCAACACACCCAGAAAACGTGTCCCTACAGCTTTCTGGGAAAGCTCGTTACATTGTATTTGACAGTCAGTAGACTTGGGTGAAAAATGTGTTATATCTACTTCTCACTGATCTTTCTCAGTCAATCGCTTCACATCAAAGTGCAGTTAAAATGTGAAGACACAAATACATTAATCTTTAAAAGTAAGAGGAGCTAGATATTTTTCAAAGATACTAGGTGTGAACATGTAAACAATACATGGTGCTTAACTATTTGCCTCTAAAATCATAGAATCATAGAATGGATTGGGCAGGAAGGAACCTTATAATCATCTAGTTACAACCCTCCTGCCATGGGCAGGGACACCATCCACTATACCAGGTTGCTCTAAGCCTCATCCATGAGACTTATACCCTACGTTTGCAACCATGTGCCGAAGTATTCCCAAAAGGCCATTACACCAGCACAATATTTTACAATGTGTGTGCTTCAAGGGAAACACTGTGAAAGAAACTGCCTCCCTGTCATCAGAAAACACCGTCACTTGTGTGTTTTCGAAACACATGTCAAAATATCCTTCTTGTTTAAGCACTATTCTTAACATATTTGCACATCCAAAATGTTTGAAACAGTGGCTGATGGCATGGTGTCTCCAACAAGAGTAGATGTAGAAGAGCCTTGGATTGCTCTATCACCCCCAGAAACACACTGTGTGCCAAATACAATTATGCAAATCCCGTTAATTTTTAACCTAGGTACTTTATACTTGCTCAGCCAGGGAATTTACATGATGACACTGAGACAGCATTACAAGAAATACACCCAGTGCTGCAGTTGCCAACCAGGCTACCACAGCACTGATGAAAACCAACCATGCAGCAGCAGAACCTAGGGACTTACAACTACTTCTCTACCAAAGACAAGCTCCTCCCAAGTGAAAATACCCTGTGACTTCATCTTCCTGGACTAACGACTATATAGAAGAGTAAACAGAACTCAAACCAAACCAACAGGACACATAGACAAGGCCTAAAAATGCTTACGTGACACTATCAAGGAATGAAAAAACCCCTAGAATCTTAAATATCCAATTATCATATATGCTAGCTGTCATCTGTTTCTGTAAATGAGTACTTCTATTTAGTCAGCCTGCAAAGACTTTAAAATAAACTTGCAGCTGTTATGAATTTATCCAAATTTCAGGGTTTCCCTTTTGGAAGGCTTTGACATAAAGAAAATTCAGTTTAAAAATGAGATGTTTCTTGGAAGACAGTTCTGCTAGGAAGTGCTCAACTGAGACAGGAGGGCCTTAATTTATTCTTCATGCAAAGCAAGATCTACAAGGTTGTCCTTTAAGGCTCTTGTTTTAATCCACACACGTATTTAACAGTGTTACACATCACCGTACATCATACCAGTGAACAAACCAGCTGCACACACTCTTAGGATGGCTTTCTACAGCAAAGCCACATAAAAACATTTACTGGTAAAGGAATTAGGAGTTTTACAGTTTGTGGTTTGTTGGGGTATTTTAATATTAAAGAAAAAAAGCAAAACCACCCAAATCCCCCCAAAAATCAAAACACAACAAAATAGAAAAAGCCACTGCAACTACACAAGCATTTGTTATAAATAGTCAGAAATTTAAAAATAAAAAATCACAGTTTAAAATAAAGAAGAGCCCAAACAGTAGACAATACTAAAAATATACTATTCCCTTAAGAAAAAAATATCTAAGAATGCTAGATGTGGCAGATTGCTGGAAAGACAGAAAAACTATTTAGAAAGTCTCAGAATTCCCTTCTGTGATAATGTGAACATTACAGAGCTAGTCACATTACTCTTTCCTCAGAAGCTTGAAAACTTCCTGGAAATGCATGAGGGGGAAGTTTTCTAAGCTTTTCTCCAGCCCTTTTATAACACATTTTTCAAGATAAAGACACACAGAACTGGGGGGAGAGAAAGACAGGAAGGCGCGGAAAGAAGGCGCGGAAGGTAGGCGCGGAAGGAAGGCGCGGCAGGAAGGCGCGGAAGGCGCGGAAGGCGCGGAAGGCGCGGAAGGCGCGGAAGGCGCGGAAGGAAGAAAGGAAGGAAGGAAGGAAGGAAGGAAGGAAGGAAGGAAGGAAGGAAGGAAGGAAGGGATACACTCCAGGCTCTTTTGCATCAACAACCAAACTGAAAACAAAAGCAATCCCTAAGTGAATGCCACAATATACTTTTTACTCTACAAAAAGTCGATCAGATTTTAACCCCCATTATTAGCCATGTTACACCAAGATATTTTCTCAGTTCTCAGGGAGTCTGGTACCTAAAAAGGTGCTGTAAGTGATGGGGAGTTAACTGATTAGGTTGCCATAGAAAAGACTACCACTACCAATCCTCTCAAAGCATTCAACAGCATCTGGGAAGTGTGAAATTCTTCACTTTATTTCAGTGAAGTAACACTATCAGATAAAACTTTCAGAGTAGCATATTAATTAGAGACTAATAACATGTAAAGGAAAGAAAACAATATCTTTAAAGCTTTTCTTTCTGTCTTTCCCCACTCCCCCCTTTTGTTTTTTTTTATTTATTAAACATTTAGTCGCAGAGATGAAAAATGGCTAACAAGTTAAGCTCTTTAGAAGAATGGTCAGAGCTATGCTCAGAGGATTTAGCAGGTCCCAGGAGGTACCGAAACAAATATCCATATGTCCTGTAAGATTAATACAACAATAACAACAAAGTCATTGCAACCACAAGAAATGTTTATACTGTAATTAAGTTGTAAAATTATATTTATTTCTCCATAAAGCTGCTGACTTCCTTTCTAAACAAATGATTTGTTTTCTGTAGGAGTCACTGATCTTGTGACAATGTCATGTGTAAAACCTGAATGTCTTAAAACACACTACATTTTCCAATGAGCAGGCATATTTTTCATAGACTTGCTTATTTTTATAAACTTTCTACCTAGGCAGAATTTTTCTTCTATGGCATTTCCATTTGACACAGAGATTACATATGGAAAGACTGGATGAAGAGACACAGCAAAACCAGTTATGCTGTGCTACTTGTTCAGAAAAACAGAAACCACAGTGAAAGTATTATCTAAATCCTGGTATTCTCATACATTAACTAAATATTTTAATCAACATTAGTTTCTAAAAAATTCACTATATATAAAAAATATTTGAAAAAATAATTCAGAAATCTAGAACTTCCCCCATTCAAAAGACCATAGTCACTTTGGACTAAGCACGCATTATTTAATCAAAGATTTGTGTAATAGTTGAAGTTTTCAATAGATTGCAAAATGCATCACACACAAAACTGGCAAGGATAATCTCAAAAGTTTCAGCACATTGCTGTGTAGATCAGAATGTTTAAAATCAGTTTTTGACAGCCCCTAATAGAAAATCCACAGAAAACTGAACAGATGAGACATAGTTAAGAGCACCAGGTGAAGGTAACAGAAGCTTGAATTCATAAAATTAATAAAGTTTACAGACACACTGTATTTGCAAAGAGGTCTTACCATCTTTAAACTGGACATCAAGGAAGTGATTGTTCAGAATATTAGATTTACATCAAAGAAATTCAAAAGATCACTTTCCCATTCAGAATTTTCAAAAGTTATCCTAAAAGTTCAATTCAGTATGAAACTCTGTGAACAGAATAACACTGACAAATATTTATTTTAATTGGAGTTATTAGAGAGTGTAAAACCAGTGTATTCCTGATTACAGCAGAGTTGTAATGATCCTTCATTTTTCACCAGTGTTTATAAATTCCATTCTCTAATTTTGTACTTTTTAATGAAAGTTCAAGTATGTTTTCTCAATCCTCCCTTCAAAGCCCATCACTGCTGCACCTTCAGTGAGATTGCAAGGTCACAACTAGAACTAAAATTTTCTTCTCTGCAGCATCTGGATCTAGGAAAACCCCATAGCTGTTAGGTCATCCACTTTTCTGTGCTACATTCTTCTGTACCAGAGATAAAGTTGTTTTCACCCATCCTGGCTGCACCTTAAACAGCTTTTGCAGAGTTTGTAGTACCATTTAAGCAGGTCATCAAGCATCTGCTGATTTTCTTTTTCAAGACTTCAGTGGTTATCAGTGCTGCTTCATTTATCAAATCTGCCATATTCTTGGAAGCAGACTGTGCTATTAACACAAACTTTACATTTCTTTGGGAGGTCCAAAACTCCATCTGATGCAATTCTCTCTTTTCTTCTTCAAAGTTTTTAAGATTATCTTTATCTCAGACTTCTTTAGTGAAATAGTTTATGGCATTTAATTCAAGGATGAAATTGTGTTAAAATCCAGACTGAGTAAAATTAATGCTATCTCTGTCCAAACTCTTTTCTCTCAATAAAAAAATGACTTCTCAGGCATCCAAACACCTCAGGTATGTGTACATTTTTTCAAGACAGACTGCCTATTTGTAAATGTTTGCAGTACTAACTAAAATTAATGCATATTAGTTTTCTCCTGCTCTGCTGGAGAAGATTCACTAGACTCCAGAATAATTTAAGGTTTGAAAGCACAAATGGATGACTTGATTTCTAGCTGATACTTATCATCAACCACAAAGCCCAGGTTCATTCTGGGGGTAGCACTGAAGGCAGTGGAGAGATGGGTAGAAACCAGTTACAGGGCTGTTCTCACTGTGCTAAGGAAAAACCTTATTCATTTTGAAAGACAGTGAAAGAGAAATGTGTACTTCTTAGGTCTCTACTGCATCTAGGGAATGGGCTCTATCAAGCTCAAACTCTCCCTGCCATCACATGCATTCAGGCAGGCAGCCTTTGGGGAACACCTGCAGTGAAAAATGGGGCCCCAGGGCACTCCTTACTGCATATTCATATATAGTATGACATATTCATTTAAGGTAAATACACTGACACCCTGCTTCTAACTGCAGAAAAAGTACCATACTACCCCTTTGCCCAAGGCTCCATAGCCTTGACTTGGCAGTCAATTTTGTGACCTGTTAGCAGTTATACAGATTTCAAAAGCACTTCTACTCAGAAAAACAAACAACTGCACACATACACTGTACATGTTCAGAGCTGAACTCATGCCTGTGTCTAGTCCTATTTTGAAAGTATTTAGAAAATATTTAAGGTTGAATTAGGTCAGAGATGATCTCATAAGAAAGGAGGAACGACTGTGCTGGGTCAGACCAAAGGTCTACTTCATCCAACATGCCTTCTCTTTCCTTATGGCCTGTGGTCGCAAGGTTAGAGCACCAAAATGAGTCAGACATTGTACTTAAAAACCAATTGCAGAGTGTATGCATCGACCCCAGCATTGGTCAGAAGTGAATGCTTAGGACGGAATAAAAATATTCTCTCAGTATTAATTTATTTTGAGCTCAGGGACATTCCGAGCTGGATGTGATTTCTATGTATTTAACAACCCTTGGCTATGTAAGTGCCCTTGGCACCTACCCAACGTCTCCCTGAGTCCACGCAAACTTCTAATGCTTTAATAACTTTTGGCATGGAGTTTCACACATCTATTGCCTATTCTGAAGAATTGCACAATGGATAATAGACCCTGGGAATGTTAAGGTCATGTCAAATTGTATGCTAGTTTTGTTGACTGAGGCAAACTTAAATATAATTGATTATTTCTCTAGTATAGATGTTTAACACCCTTCAGTCTCACAGTAGGGGTGAAAAAAAGACCTAAGTACAGTTTCCATATCAGTTTTTAAACTGCATTAAATAATAAGATGATATCACCACAATCTTTTTCATTAATGACTTATCCAGGGATATAAAACCTTACTTCTAGGATAAAATTCTATTTCTTTATTCCACTAACCAGCCCTTTAAAAATTCTTTTACAGGCCACTTCTTAAGTCCTTGCTTATCCATTTTAATAAACATTACTTAATAGCTCTGCACACTGCCAGAATCCATTATCTTAAGCTGTAAATTGATAGCTGGAAAAAAATGCTTTAACTTCAGGCTGAATATAAGCATTGTGCCTGCTATATATTTTGTTTTCTGCAAAACTGCAGCTGCACATTTCAAATTAAACTATACATAGTTTTACCCAAAACTGATCTAGTTTCTCACACTTCATTGATCTCATTGATCCAGCTAGAACAGTTTTATTATTGCCAAACTGTTTTTAAGGTAACATCTGAAGCTCTTCAGACCTGTTTCTAATGATTATGCATGTCACTCTTTAGCTCTTGGAAACAATCTGAAATGGTATTACCAAAAGTGGGTCAAAAGCAATATGGTTGAAAAATAGGTTTTATTTTATTTAATTATTAAAGATTAACATTCTAAAATACTTCTTTGGGATATATATTTTTTTTCCAGAATTCAAGCAGTACTTGGGAGGGTGTTAACAACAGAATACATTTCTGGTATCTAAACTGCAGATACTCCAGAGTGACTTAAAGATCAAGTTCTTCAGTGAGATATCTAAAGAAAAGTAAATTTAGATGAGTAAAATAGCATGAGCCTCCCACATCATACCACTTTATGGCAAATGTCTGCAAAGTTTTGACTACACTGCGGAGCATCAGGACACACTCGCTCTATCTAAAGGAGCAGTTCTAACTCAGCACTGAGACTGCAGTTGCATGAGTAGCATAGTATGTTCCCAGAAGAGTTCAAGTCTTCATGGAGGCCAAAGATGTTTTTAACTGTAGTTAGAGCAGCGCCAAACAGCATGGTATGGCCTTTTGGATAGACATTCCTCAGGACTGAGCAGGAAAGAAGCAAAGCTTGCTGTTTCTCAGTCATCAAGCTTGCTGAAAGAAAGGACCCATTGGCAAGGATTCAGAAGACAAAGGAGATGCACATATAAATATCTCTGTTTTGCCTCTCCCAGATGCTTGAATGTTTTTGTGTTTAAATTTCTAGCTTTTATTGAGATAAAGTCAGTTTGCTCTTTTTGTAGAGCCTTCTACAGGCTATGTTGCAGATGACTCCCTCTCAGACCATGCTTGACTTGCTGTCCCATCATTACATACCATTAGAGACACTGAATAATTAAAAGAGGAATCACTGGCTTGATTTTACTTCTGGGAAGTCAGTTTTTAATGACCTGCCTTAAAGTGGTTCTACCTATATCAGAAATCTGTCCTTTAAAAGCTGCTAGTTTAAAAAATGAGAGGAAAAGATGTAATGGGAATTTGGTTTATATTAACTTTATTCTCAATTCTAGAATCAAGTATTTGTCTATATAAAGCTGCTGTAAATATGGTCTGGTTGCTGAGGCTGTCTTACCATGCAGTACCAAGTTTTTCCCACTGACAAACTAATTTCCTGACCGTTCCAGTTCAGCTGACTAAAAGTAGATTTCTGACAGGCATAAGGAACAACTCTGGGAAGCAAATTCCTCAGCCTATGGGAAAATCGTAATGAGCAAAAGTGACACCTTGCTTACGACACAGGTGACAATGTCACAAGAATCTTCTCCATTACATAAACTGTCATGAAGACACTCTGTGTCTGTGGCAGCATTAAGTACAGAACAGCAATATGTTTGGGTTATCTTTGAGGACTGCACTGACAGTTTAGAAGACACCACACAAATGCCCTAATATTTTTATTAGTGACTGATGACGGAAAGAGAAAGGGAAGTAAAACTGAAAGTAATAGGTATGTCTAGAAGCCATGATCTATGAGGAAAAACTGAAGAGAGACCTTTATACTGCATATATCAAGGTTGTTATTTAATTCTGAAGTCCTTCAAGTACTGCTTCTGCATGCTGTCAGAAGCCACCTAAATTTGCCTTGCCATAGGCAAACCAGCGTCTATCCTATGTCACTCCAGCTGAGATGAGTGAAGAGGCACTGTTGCACCCCTGCAATCAGAGCAGCACCTGGTCAGATTTTTGCTGACACACAGGCCCTCCCAAGATCTCTTTCGACATGCACATCCAAACTGCTGCTGATTATTCTGGTGGTCTGGAAGTCACTGGGAGCTGATATAAAAGGGTCAGCTACCCTTCACATACAAACCATCAAACACTCAGCAATTGGTTTTAACTAGAGCCTACCTTCCAACTTGCACTAAATTGCCATTCAGAGTTAACAGCGGAAGCAGAACTGCCATTCACATTGATTTCATTTTTCTGTCTACAAAGCTCCCAGGCTGCATAACTCCCCTTCTGAGCTCCTCCACTCCCTTGGTAATGTATAGGTAATGTAGATATAATTTGGGTGTCTGCATTAGAGGTAGTCTGTTGCAGTCTCATGAATATCTACTTAAAAAGCAGAATCGCAACTGGCCTCTGCTGCACACCTCCACAGTAGTCCTGAGACAGAAATGGCCTCAGCACATTAAATACAAAGACTACAGCAGAACTGTCCTCATCGCCACAACTGTGTGACAGCAGCGAAGAAGCAGTTGGGACCAAGTAAGTCCAAAATTTTCAAAGCAAGGTATGAAAATGGAAAAGGTTTCCTGGAGAAGTTAGAAATTTACAAGAAGTTTGACAAGTTGCTTTCTCAAACTTCAGTTCAGTGACCCACTGCATTTGGTTTCGATCCAAAGATGTAGACAGCTATTTTCTCCACAGAACTGAAGACTATGGAGTTCTCTCTCATTTATTCACATGCTGTCCTACTGCTCCTGCAGCAGCTAGCTAGACATTAAGAGCTAAGCATCCCACCCAGCCAAGTGCTGAATCCCGAAAAAAGGGGCGTTTTATTACTTAGAATAGTTTAATTGCTTTAGCATATTTTTCATCTTAACTATAATTTTGCCACTTACACAAACTCTACATGCCATATGCTTTAATATGCTTGGCCTTTCTCTCCCCAGTTTTTTTAATGGAAGAACCAGGATTGACAAAACAGCAAATGCTCTAAAACATTTCCAAATCTTTGGCAAGCTGTGTAAATGTATCATTATCCTGACATGGCACTGCAGAAGCACTAGACAGGGAGCCTTATCTTCTAGTTGCAGGTCTCTGAAATATGGAAAAGTGCTGGCAGAATGAACACGTTATTCCTAACACACGTGAACAATCTGGGTGCTCCCCAATGTGCTTGAAACTAGTCTTAGGAGAGAAAAAAGCATAATTCATAGATAAAAACTATGTGCCCTCCACACTACAAGCTGTAATAAGTCTGCAAACCATGATCATTCAAGTCACAAACCTTTAAAAGGGGTAGGAAGGGAAACAGCTTAATCTGCCTGCCTTCAAATTTAAAAACCTCAATCACAAATTTATCTCATTTGTCATTCCCTTAAATTCTTTTTATGAAGACTAAAGAATTTATGTATATTTTGTATTCCAACAGACTTACTGAAATAATAGTTTATTCCAGAGCCTTATCACTTTTTAGATGTAGTTTTAAGTTGACCATTTCTATTTCCTCATTTTAAAATTACTCCCAATTTTTAATCTTAAATGGAGAAAAAAAAAAAAGTATATGTCTGTTTTACTAGATCATCTTCCCTAATCTTTACACATAAAATATTTATCTCTGCTTTCTCACTCTTTCCCAGACATTATATTCCTTGTGTGGCATGTTGACCAATGCTATATACAGTATTCCAGATGGAGCCTAACACTCCTGTAACTGTATCGCCTCTTATTTTGTATTTTATCCCTCTGATACAACCTAGTAACTTACTTTCTTGCAGCTGTGCATAAGCCCCATGGTTTCAATGATTTTTCCACAATAACCTTCAAATCCTTTTCCTAGTCAGTGTGCTGAATGATTGTTCCATTGCAACACACACTGTGTTTCCTTTGGTTTCTTACTCCCAGACTAATTATTTTACATTTTTCCACAGTGAACCACGTTTGCCAGCTGCTGGCCCAGTCACCTAAACAGTTCTAAATCCTTTTATATCTGATTGTATTGTTCCTAATTCACTGCTCTGAATTTTACTGCAAAAAGGGTGGTGGGGAGGATAAATCTCTGCACACAAATATACATTACTTATATGGGGGCCATATGCATGTGATCAGTATAATTAATCATATGGTTTTGCAATCTATTAGGCAACTTTGCTCACCTCACTTGCATTTTTCCAATAATCCATCTCTGCTGGGACTACTTCGATCACTCCACACTTCTGAGCAGCTTCATACAGCTGCCATAAAAAAAAAAAAACCTGCCGCAAAAATCCATTTTACTTTCCCAAATGTATTTCTGCCACTTCAAACCCTACTTACCTGAAGTTCAATATTCAACCTTGAATAACCAGCAATATTCTGTCTAGGATCTGGGACAGGTTGACGGCTTCTTTCTGTGAACCCTTGAAGATGGAGGTGTGAACCAGGTTCACCAAAAATTCACAAACTTTACCTATCTAAGCATGCAGCCAACAGCTGTTTCCAGATTCTATTTGCAAGAAACTACCAGAACTTCAAATAATAGTGTTGTGTGTTGCAAGACAATATTTAGTAATATTTCAAATATTTTAACTTTCCTTTCTAATTATACTACTGATGCAATGTTAAAGTAGTCTCTGCTCATCCCATGCCAACAGCAACTCAAGGACATTGACCACGCAGTGTGCATATGAGGGGAAGGCAGATAAATCATGTAAGTTGCTACCATTCATACAGCCTGGTCTTTACTTACAGTTGCTCCTTCTTTAAAGAAAATCCTAAATTGCCACTTCCTCCTGAATTTTTAAACTCTGAAAACCTGATGCAGAATTTTGCATTGTATTAGTCCAACAAATATTTCCATTTCCAAGCTTGTGGAGTTACAACTCATAGTTTAAATGATACCCTACCACCTTCTAACTCAATGGGCAAGTTACTGAACTCACCTAGTAGCTGAAAGCCTCCATCATCACTACATAATCATGTTTTTCTTTCATTGTGAAAGAAAAAAGTTGAAGTGTTTGCTCCTCTTCAGGCTATTGAGTCAGAAAACATTTTAGCACTGGCTACTCTCTGTGCTATCAGCTCAGAGAAAGCTTTAACAGAATTTGCAGGTTTCCATTATTTCTTCCATCCAATCCTCATTCTCTAATTCCTCTTTCATAAAACAATATCACTGTTGAGACTATCAAAAACATGTTTTAAAGAACCATAAATTGTATGTTTGTGATGCCATTCCTGTGGCATTACAAGAAAATTATTAAAAAAAAACAAAAGCTAGTTAAATCTAAAACCTCATGTAACCTTGTACTGATTTGCTGACAAAAATGGTGTGGGACATGAATTAGCTTTGAAGACTGCATGCAGTGGAGCATCAGCATTTGGCAACATGCTAGTTCTACCTACACTACAGAAATGCTGCAGAATAATCACCATCTCCCAAATTAAATGTGCTCTGCTTTTTATTTATAACAATTTGAAATGGCAGTCTGTGCTTAAACAGACTGAAATAAAATGACTTCAAGGTTTTTAGCTTAATTATTACTTCTAGATTCTGTCAGAAGTCCATTAAGAATCTACAGAATCTCACTCTAATTCTTGTCAATTGTCTGATATTTGATGAAGCAGTTTTCTACTGCATTTTTATTAATTTCAGGTAGGTTCACGAACCAACACTTCCATGTTTTATTAGAAACCACTAAGCAGAAATTATCTTCAAACGAAGAAGTTCAGCCAATGAACAGAGCTGTCCACTGACTGGTTAACTTCCCCTTTACACTCTCTGTTTACCAACTGCAAAGAGCATTTCCTCTGGCAGAATAACTGAAGTGTGACATTAGTGACACTTTTCAAAGTATTTATGGTGTTAAATAAAGTGCAAGAATTACCAAATAGGAGTTGAAATCCATACTGAGGCAAAAGTTACACTAGTGAAAGATAAATACAAATTCATTCCTCAGAAAACGAAGTATAAGGAAAGGAGATAAAGTCAGTAAGTTCTGGCAACTGCAGCAAACAAGAAGTAATGAGTTTATCTGAAATTAGTTTATATTTCTCTTTGAATGTCAAACAACAGTTAAGCAAGGTGATCTAGGATGACAGACAACTTGTTAGCTCAAAGCCCCCAGAATGCTGTTCACCACTCACTGGCTACATGCTTGTGACAAATTCCAAGATCCAGACTAAAATGGGAGAATTCAGCTGCCCCTGACTCCTCCTGGCTTCAGTAGACAATGATGGGTGTCCACACAGTATTTAGACATCTGAAACTTGATTTATCCTCTGATAAATCCATGTCTGCCTTAACTCCTTCCTAAACAAGTGTTATAAGAAACAGCACGAAAGTTGGCAATAATAATCATATGTAACCTAGGGCTCACATTAATGACCCCAACTGCCTGGGAAAAGCAGGAAATATTTGTTGAAGAAAATGAAAATACCAAGCATTATCACTTTCTTGCTATAACCCAGGAAAAAGAACAGACAACAGCTAATACCCAGGTCACAGCAACCACAGTAGTTGTAGCTCTGCAGACAGAGAGGAAAACGGGAACGCCTATTCCAACTTACTCCTGCATTAAAAACTAGTTTTGTTTTTCTTTATGGAAGCGTAAATTGAGACTACACCCTAGAACCAGGCACTACTCAGTTTGAGATAAATTTGGTCAAAACTCAAAGAAATTGTATCAAGAAATAATAAATACTGTTCTCTACCTTTCTAATCCCAAAATTATAAGAAACGTCACAAACCTCTGCATTAACTCCTATTATCATTATCCAGAGAAAAAGATTTCTGATTTTTCTGAATTTCTTTTTAACTTATTTTTCAAGTCATATACATGTTGTATTTTCTAAAAGTCTAAATATATGAAAACCATATGTTGACCACTATGGTTATTTTGGTTAAAATTAAACAGAAGGTAATTTTTTCTTTTGCAATTCAGATGTTTGATCATAGATATAACCTATGTCTCTGACTAGAAGGCTGCCTTCAGTTTCATTATTTGATACAATTTGTCTGGAACTCAGCATAAATGCAACTCTGTAATGGCAATCAGCTACAACTCCATGTGCTGGATGACCAAATGTGCTGGATGACCAAATGTTCCATTTTTGACTGCACAGCTTGAAGAGTGTACATGATCCATCATCCCACTGTAAAAACACATCTCAGCAGAACATGCAGATGATGATTGTCCTTTCAAACATTGAGATGTCAGTGGACTAACACAATTGCAGCCTGCTATTGCACACAAAATCACTGCACCCTGCTGAGCAGCACCACCCCAGGGATCTGAGCAATGAAAGGAAGAGACCCACTGACAGATGTGTGGTGCCACTACCCTCTGTCCCATGGGAGTTATCCCTGTCTTAGCAGCAGAAGAATCCATGCACACTGCAAGACACTGGGTTGTGCCAGCCCATAGTCATTTTGTAACTACAAAGAAAGAAGCTGTACAGTCTTCAAGCTTCATGTATGACTGCCTTAAGGGATTTTTTGGGCTATTAGGCAAGAGCACTCCAATAGTATCTGCAAATGCAGTGACAACATTCTGCTCTTACACCTGTGTCACTATCAAAAAGATGCACTTACAGGTTATTTGGTAAGGAATCAAATGGGATGCTTTAAATAGGATGCTGCTGAAAGCAAGAAAACTGGCTTTGAAACACCTGTTGCTGGGACACTATGGTAGCTTCTACCAAGCCCCTAAAAGTACACACAACTTCATCAGAGCATTGAAGCATATTCACTGCAGAACATGTATTAGGATGTACCATAATCATTATTGTGACAGCATCTTTTACTTTTTAGCTCATCTTTGACAATGACAGTGCATTTTCAAGTTCCAAAGTCTGACAGAAAGCATGTCTTCCTCCAAGGTCCCAAGGGACAAAGCTAAGATTGACACGGTCATTGTTGTTAAATTCCTTTCTGTAGCCAAAAATGGGTGAAAAACTGGACAGGAACTCCTTCTGTGAATAGTGTAATATGTTGCAAGCACATCTCTGTCTTAAAAAACCTTCACACAGTACAAAAAACTTCACAAAGAACCAAATGAGAACAGTTATAGTAGATCATGGAGGTGGTGGGGGAAGGGGGGAGAGGAGATATCTCCATATATCTCCATTCCACCTTCTGAAGCATTTTTAGCAAAAGGAGAAAAAGAAGAAAAATTAAACAGTGGAGAGAAATAGAAAAATTAGGAACATTAACTCACAGGATAGGAAAAGAACCTCTAAGACTTTCGCTTATCTTTTTCATGAGCTACTAGGTGCATCTGAAGAAAACACGGACAATGGGGTGAGCTTACATGTGTTCAAAGCCCAATTATCTTGTCTGATGAAGCCTAGGGCTCCTGAGGACTTCATAACAAAAAATCATCTGAGTCATTATTGGACTTGCACTCTCTAGTTCCTTTGATCAGCAAGCACATAGTTATCACCCACACTTACATGCTCAGCATTCAGCACTTCATTTAAATGACTAAAAGAGACCAACCATTCTTGGAGATACACGTTTTCAGAAAATCTATAAAAATGAAAGATAAGCACAGCATTTACTTTTGTTTATATTTGGATACTTTCTTTCCAGGCATAGAAGACACAAATGAATTGCGTGGAGTTTCTGCATTACCTATGGAAAAGATGTTGACTCTTCGGCTGAAAAGACAGAGATGGTGTTATATCACATCTTTTGCAATTAATTACTACAAAAAATACAATAAACATTTCACTATTTGAACACATCAACAAGCCATGACACTGTAGTTTCCAAACTTTATTTCAAAGAACTTTATCTGGAGAAGTAAACAATACTTTACAAACTCGAACAGTATCAGACCTTGAAAATAAATCTCAGACAACCTTCACAATAGGTGATGTAAGAAGTGGCTAGGGTAAAGGAAACACACTGAGGAGGAAAAAAAGATCAGCTACCAGAAGTGGTATCAGGGGACATTTTCAGAAAGAGATGTGCTAATAGTCTCTCTGTATCAATACACAACTTACAGTAATGCTAGGGAATAAGATGTTTTAACAGAAAATGGTAAGCCGTATATTCTGAATTTGTTGGCATCAATGTAGAACACTTAAATGCTGAATTAATTAATATAATACTGAAGGACCCAACCTGACACATGTAGACCATAAGTTGTAGCAGCACCGTTTGAAGTGTGTAGCCAAAGATTTTTTTCACACTGGCAGCTACTACCCACCAACAAGTCAGGACAAGAACAGGTGTGTGTGTTTGCAGGTCTGAATTTGAAGGGTAGGATGTTGATGAGATGGAGTAACAAGCCCCTCCTGCAGATGTCCGCAGAGAATACAAAGCCAGAGACTCCTAAAGCCACTAGTACCTGATTTTTCATTGGTATGAATTTTGGGAACCCTTCATGTAGTGAAATGTATGTTATAAGACACTGGTAGGTTGCTACTGTGATAGGAAAAGTAACAGCAGACTGTTTGTGATAGAGACAATCCCTGGAATGAGTGTTGAGAATGTGAAAACCGATTTTGCTGAGTTTTGCAACAGTACTTCGAGAACAGACATAAAATATGTCAGACACTGGAAAGATTCTGCTACAATCCCAGTCACATATTATGTTTATCTAAGAACAGTTTATTGTTATGCAACCAAAGAAAAACTCCCTGAATTTTATGCTAGTAAGCAGTTAAGCCTTCAAATACAAAACTGATAATGCAGTTACAATGCAGGAAGTCTGAACGAAGTGCACAATCTGGAAGTAAATTTGAAGCTAATCCCTTCTCTAAGCATCTGTTAGCTAGAAGAGCTGAGATCCTGCCTCAAAAGGTGGTCCACTCTGGAATGACAAGAAGATCAAAGTCCTTTTTGTCCCAATTACACCTGATGGCTACCGTGATGCTATACTGTGTGCAAGCAAAACTTCAAAGCAGTCTTAAGGGTTCTTACCCTTTTATTCCCCCCGCCCGCTATCAAATTTAGCAAAATTCATTGTGTTAGCTAGTTTTGATTACCTCTGCACTTCTCTGAGAATACAAGTGAAACAGTTTCACGTTACACAATATCTGCACAATCCTTTACAATGCCCAGACTCTGAAGGATGCTGAATATTTTCTCTATCCATCACCCAGCTTAGGGAATGAAGGGACCTACCCTGTCATCCTACTTCTTGAAGTAGGGTTTCTCCATGATTTTTTCTAAAGCTTCACCTCAACTTTCCTATTAGAGAAAACCTTATCTGTGCAGTATTTTGAAATATCAGAATCCAACACAAGTAGCCATTTTTTTTTAAACAGAGCACACACAGTCAAAGTGCCTCATTTTCCCATTTCAGTTGCAAGCATTCAAACTAAGAGAAAGTCAACAGTTATTTTCTGGATTGGCCA
The DNA here is from genome assembly GCA_013397935.1 of Dasyornis broadbenti. Lineage (NCBI taxonomy): Eukaryota > Metazoa > Chordata > Aves > Passeriformes > Dasyornithidae > Dasyornis > Dasyornis broadbenti. The sequence goes on along the minus strand of VZRN01001105.1, from coordinate 242,364 downwards.
AGTACACAAGCAGAAGTGCAAAGAACTGAACTTCAAATTACTATTTGATTTTAGTTTTTCAGCATGAAAACAAGAATGTATTCCATCTCATCAGAATAATCTTACAGGTATGCTCAAACCTATGTTCAAACTGGAACAGGTGTTTTATTTATGGGTAGAAAATAGCTAGAGAGAGAAGAAATTTTGGGAGGCAGGGGATGAAACCCTGGAGAAGTAGCAGGATGAGAAGAAAAAAGTGCATGCTAAACACAACAGCATAGCTTAATCAGCACTAGAAAAGCATATTGCATGGATATTACAAACATAACTAGATGGACTGATAATATGACATGAGACTGAAATGATACTCAGTATAACAATTTACTTATCTTTCATTTATCACAAAATCATTTGGGAAAATCTTTCTTGAATATAGAAATGTTGTTTCTGTTGCTAAAAAGATTCAAGATTTGTGGCTTCCTTTTAAAGCATTGCTCCATTCAACTTCCAAGAGAAAGCTCAAGCTGAATGCAGGCAAGGTCAGTTCACTGCTGTTTATCCTGAATGAGCTGAAATTTCCAGTAGTTCCAAGTGGCAAGTAATTTACATTAACTATGGAAAAGCTGCTGCACCTTTTTTTTGACCTGCTATAAAAACAGGAACATACTTTGTTTGGATACTAAGAACAGTCGCCTTTACTCAAGAGAAAAGAAAATTACTTTATAAGCATATATTATAATGAATATTTTTATATGTCTTACATGTTAAATATAATGAAAAATGAAAATCAATTTTTCCAGATTAATTTAGTTTCCATTACCAACAGTTACATTACAAAAACCCCAGCATGTTTTACCATGTTCTGTGGGCCCAGCCAATAGTGAATTACTATGCAAACGACTGTACAGTTTGGCTAATTGAAATTTGAGTGATTTTAAAAAACCCTTATCAAACCAGCATAATATTCTGCCTGAAGAAAATAAGTTAGCTGCCTGAAGCTAAGTTAAGTATGGGTAGGAGAACAATACCTGTTTTTCAAACACACTACAAAAGGAAAATTGACAGGCAGATAAAGACCTGGCGCGTGGGGGGGGGGGGGGGGGGAT
>VZRN01001105.1:164218-241262 GCA_013397935.1 Dasyornis broadbenti | reverse complement strand
GGGGGGGGGGAGGAATCAGTTATGTGCCTGACAGACACCACTATGTTGCAAGTGATTAATATCCTTTCCTCTCTTCCTGGCAAATAATTTTGTATCTGGGAATTGTTACAACATTGTTAGAACTATTTTCACACACTACCATCACTTAAAAGAATATTGTGAACATTATGCTCTAGCAGGATAAAAACAAATTAAAATTCAAAATCTGGCAATTAATCAACTGTGTATGTGATATATTCTTTGAGAAAGCAGAGAAGAATATTTTGCTGGTCGTCAACAGTAAAGTGAATTTCTACATTGATGAATCACTTCAAACCTTCAGTATTGAAAGTTGGCTTTCTGAATGTCTGATAAGAGGTATTTAATTTAAATATTAAAGTGTAAACTTGACACTGTATTAACTTGAAAAGGAAAGAAATGTCAACTTTAATGATATGGCACATTTCAAGAAATTGAAAATCTCTAAGAATTGGGATGAAATACACCTCACCACAGCAGAAGCTATTTTGTAATTTGACATTTCAGAACAGCAGCCTGTAAAAAGCGGATGCAAATTTTCTACAAGCATAGCATGCCATTTTAAATGAACCAAAATGGGACACTGGGTAAAGTCCATATCTGTAAGCAGATTTTTAATTTAGTTCATCTTAGCAGGAGTCATCCAAAGACCAGAAGCCAATTGTGCAAGCCCACACAACTTGTTCTCAAAAGACAAGTTTCAGGAAAAAGCTACTGATCTGTCTTTATAACTCACTCAAATTGCTACTGGGATATTACATCTTCCCTTATTTCCAGTACCCTACAGCAACAGAGTTACTTGAGTTACATGGCAAGTTAAAAACATAAAGATTCCTCTGCTAAGAGTAATCGTTAAAACATCAAAGCACATTTTCGAACATAGACACTTTATTTCCACATAGAGGGAATGAAACTTCACGTCACAGATCACCCACCCCCCTTTCCTCAAAGCACTGTTTCTTCAGTTCAGACATCAACTAGAGAACAAACTGAAACTACAACATTTATTTTTGGGACAATGAAGGTGTGCAAGATTTCTTTCTCCAGCTGAGTCAAGGAGAATTGATTTTAATCTACAATATAAAGTATCTAAAATGCATGCTATAAAAGCCTTTTACTTATACTAACATTTATGTCTGTATCATGTTTTATTTTAAAATAAAATCATGTCAGTGAAGTCCTTTGATCCTTCTGTTATTAAGAGTTAAAACTTCTGGGCTGGTGCCTTGCATACATTTCAAGCATGTTATGACTACCGTTCTATTTAACTACACAGGGATTATATAGGAATTATTAGAGGAAGTTTGATCTTTAAAGGAAAAGCAAATACTCAATCACCTTTGTAGAACAGATTTTCAAGGTTCGTGTGTATTTCTTTTCTTTAGACAATATTCAGCATATTGATTGTGACTTAGATCCACATAAATGATCTGGCAAAACAAACTTTTATTAAAGTTAGTTAAGACTGAGGTACACTGAAAAATTGCACTGTGGACTTTCGTCTAAAACTAAACTAAAAATTATGAAGCACAATTAAAAGGAATATCAATATACAAATCTGTAAAATGAAGTATTTTACATTTTGGCTTACAGTTACAACAACACTAGAAAATAGTAACTTTTAAAAATTTATAATGGAATAGCAGATGCAACATGCTACTCAAATACTACTTATTCTGATTTTACAGTGTGTTGATTGTTCAGTTTCTGCTACCAGGTTGCAAAAACTAGTGGAAGGAACATGAATGCTAAGTATTTATTTCACCTTTAAGACAGGCTAATTGTCATCTGTAACCAAAAAAAGGAAACAATAATTTTAAAAAAAGGACAAGCGGATTTAAATTTACCAACAAAAAAGCTCCTCAAAAACAACTTCTTGTTTACTACAGTCCAATTTATGAGGGACTGGTTTCTTGTAAATTTTTTTGCAACCATTCGTCAGTTACTCAGTCCATTGCATTAACATAGTGTAAGAATGATGGGATGTAAAAGGAACCCTTGGCCCCAGCTAGAGATTAAGTAGTCAAGTCCCACTCTTTCTATCCTGCCACCTTGAAAACTATTTCAAAGCCATTCTAAATGCATACTAGGGTTTTAAATATAGAGAACTTTCAAAAGCCATCTGCAAAAGAAACCATGCTAGAAATAATCCAGCAAGCCATTTAAAAAATTTCTGTGATTATTAATCTTTAGACACTCACAAAAAGCTTCAGAAAAACTCAACTCTATCAGCTATTGACAAAATGATTTAAACAAAAAAATCAGTACTTAATCGAAAATCATAAGCACAAATCCAATTTGATAAATGAAAAAAATAAAATATCAGTTAGCAATGCTCACCTGTTCTGAGCTTATCAGTATTTATATGTTTATTAGAAATTACTTCATGGCTGAAACCATGGCAGCAGAATCAGTGCCTGTATTTTTTTTTCAATACTGATTAATTGGAAAGCAATCCAAGAAGTATAAAAAGCCTTGCAACTTAACCCAGTCTTCCCTGAATAGAGAGGAAACAAAAGGTAGATCCTTAAGTTACCAAGACAGGAATTACGCTAAAGATATTTCAAACAAGAATAGAGCATGTGCCAATGGAAAAGACATTGCAGCTTATTAATAATTTTTTCTTTGTTATTTCAGATTTTAATAAAATGAAGTGCCACACATCTCCATCAAGGTTTAGAAAATCAGAGCTATTTTATGGTTTCCACTGCACTAGTACATGAGTGCAATTCATGGATGGGAATCACCTAAGACTTACCACCAAACAGTTCTCCTCTTCTATAATCAAATCTGTCAAAGCCAGTTTTCACACACCCTAAGGCACAGAAAACAGGAGTCCAAAGATTAACAACTGACGTTCTTCAAAATGGACCAGAACAAATATGCAATACACCATTTCTTGATGGACCACTTCAAGAATGACTTTCTAGGTAACTGCAATAGCAAAATTACACTGGAACCAGACACACAAAATTATTCTCTCCAGCATCTGAATCGAACCTACAAACTTCCTCACTGATTTCTACTACAAAGACAGCAACCTCCTCCCTTCACCAAACCACTCCTTGATACAGTCCTGCTCTACAGTTGGCTCCCTAGGTACTACAGCAGTCATGCAAAATGCATCACCTTGCTGGCACAAGCAAAGAGCCCACAGTCCACACACTTAACTACATAAAACCAGCAACTTTAGCACTTCTGCATTGAGGAGCCTAATCAGCCTAAGGATAAGCTTTGGCCAAGAAATATGCTCCCAGCAGGAAAAGATCTCTTCCAAGAGGACACAGATATTGCACAGTAACTTCCTCCAGTACAAAATTTGTGTCTCACAATGTTCCTGCAAATGTGCTCCTGTCAGACTGTCCCACTGTAAAAAGCAAGGGTAAATGCACCAAAGAACAACCTATACATACTTGGAAAAGGATGTATAATTGAAGATATGTTTTCCAAACTCCATTCTTATGACTTTTTCAGCCTTACCTTAAGCAAATCTCCAGTGGTTTGTGGATAAGAACAAGATCTTACAAGAATTAACCATCTATGTTGGCTGTCTCCACAATAATCACTATAAATGCCTCCCAGCACAGATTCAAAGTTCTCATTTTCTAGATGAATATATACCAGATGCAAAAACTGATCTCATGAAGATCATAAAATAAAACCACTATAAAATGCACAGCAGAAAGAATTCATGAACTCACACAAATGAAAACAGAAATGATCAGTTGCCAGCAGATCATTTCTCAAAACAAACAAAACGCCACAACAAATCAGAACCCTTCTCTCTGTGACCTTTCAGTCTTGACCTTCAAATAAGAATTTACAAAGTATTTCCAGAAAGCGAGCTTGCAAACTGGAATTCATAGTTTACTATACACTAAATAGAACAATGTTGATATCAACACTGGTCTTACAACAGTCCTCCACACACCTATGGTTGTGTGAACCATAGATGTAACTCACTGCTTGCTTCTCTGTTCAGAGCTGGCCAATAACATTCTCCCTGTCAACATGTCCCTCGTACCAGGCACCCTTTTATCTTCATTTATCTAATCAACACTTTAACATTACACTTACAACAAATACTCTCTAGTCACCCTTCGTTTTCACCAGGCGAAGAACACCTTACGTGGTCAAGATGTTACATGAAAAAGTGGACAAAACACAGCTATACCATCACCTAATGCACGTATAAGTACCTGCTATCATAGTCAAAACAATACTTAGTAATAAAATTGGTAAAATCCTCCTCTCATAGTTATGTACTTGTCAACAGAAAAACTGATTGTCAATTTTGTTAACGATGTAAGCTGAAAACACTGCTGTAATGACGAATTATATCCCCAGCACAGAATATGCTCCTCTGCTCATGAGAGAACGTAATTCTAAGGACAAACAAAACAATCTACAATCAGGATGAAAAAGTAACAAGATTATGAATTGTGCTACATGTTTTGTCTAGTGTCATCTTCTCAACTCTTCAGTGATTTTTTTAAAAAAATGACCCAATCACCTACCACAGTTAATTCAAGTTCTGCCCTCAATTTCTAGTATCTTGATTACTCATATTTCTACTCACTACATTTTATATATACAGTATAAATGCTGTGTTGAACATTAAGGCCTCAAAATCAAAGACTTAGAAAACTGCCCTAACCATAACTCTTAGTTCAGTCATATCTTAGCCTTCCTTCTTACACGTAAGATGTAGTGATACGACTCTAAAGTGCCCATACCTTCCACATCATCTTCACAAAACAGTTTCAGAAAAATCCAGCTAAGCCTGACTGCTGGCACAGAGCATTTCAGAGTGAGCAATTACATTTCTACACTTGTGAACAACTGGAAACAGGCTGAAAAGAGAAAGGCTGAGTACCCTTATCTACCAGCAAAGCCACTGGAGCTACCTGGAAGCTGTAAGCATCTTCAGAAGCCCATTAATTTTAATGATGCCCCATAGAAGTGTCAGGGCACAACTGTTGCCGCAGCTCTTAAAAGTAGGCATATATGTGTAAGTAAGTATCTGTGTGCATGCAGACACATAATGTCATAAGTTATCTGTCCTCTGGGCAAGCTAAATATTTATCTGCAAAAAACTTTACCACAATGTATCAGAACACCAAGGTTTAACCATGGAGGCACTAAATCACATCCCACTGCCGTTTCTGTTGGGAGTGATATAAAGCAAAATCATTAAATCACCAGTAAATAGTTATTAGCAGATGATACAGCACTCTCACAAACTAATGGGCTTCAGCAAAACACAGTTTAGGGAGGCAAGCATTTCTTTATAGTGGAGAGATTCAAACATTACGGTGAATGATTCAGGATGTGTTAAGAGTTGTTCACAAGGACCCAAACTCTAATATCTGCCAACACAAAACCTAAGTGGTTGTAACCATCTCCTTCACAAATCCCTGAAGAGCACTGTAAATATAATGATCTGAAAGTCCATATAAAACTGCCTGTCTTAGCTACCTTAGTTAGTTGATAATACAACAAGTATTGCTAAACCAGTGGCTTTATGAAACAACTTTGAGGGTTTATGACAAAACAAACCCCAGAGAAGATCATGCCTTTCAGAAATATTTGCTTGTCCTTGCTGCTCCCCTTGCTGTTTCTTAGGCTGCTGCCGTGCACACAGACATACGGCTGTTTCATAAACATCAGTGATAAAGAGGCAGTTTCAAACTAAAACAGTTAAAGCACAGTGTGTCTGCTTGGTCCAGCAAATAAATTTATTCGTAAAATGCAGCATGCTGCAAGTAAGCATGGCTTCTACTCCTGCCTCTGAGGGGGAGTGTCTGTTTTGGGAGACCATAAGTCATCTGCAGTCACTCTAGTTTTGACAAATGAAGGCTACACAACAAAAGGGTGTTCAAAATATCTCTTTTGCAGCAGTACTTAATACGCAATGGCTCACCACTGCCACAGGGTGTCACAAGTTTAATAATGTTTAACAGAATTCAAAATGTTGCAAGGGAAGATGCAGGGAGAGTCCAATTATAGCTTAACAGAGGCTATTACCTTGGTTAACAGCACCAGCAGCTGGGAAATTTGTTATAAATTTTAATGATCAACAGCAGCTACAAGAAGGACTGGGGAGCAGTGAAAGGACTACATTTCACAATAGCTATCTACTTGGATCTGTTACTTCTAACTAAAATATTCTAAATGTCTTGCTCCTAACTCAACTTTTGTGCCTATTGAGTCTGGAAATTGTCACCATTAAAAGTAATAAATCCGTCTTCAGAATAACCACCATTTCTTACTTCCAGAGGTCAAAAGTAAATGAATAACTGATGTATTCATCAAATTATTAATACTTTTGACAGCTGTGTTACTTCTGCAAGGAATCATCATTGGTTTTGATACTGGCCCTTTCTTGGACCAGATACATTTCATTTAGTAATACAGAAGCATGAAAATACTGTGGGGAGAACAGTGAGGGGAGAAGGAGGAGATGAAATGTACTCAAATGGGTAAATTTTAACCACTGGAAGAAAAAACACCACATACGCAGTTTGGGATTTTCATGTATATGTGTGTGTGTACACAAACACATACACACACGCACACACACACACTACTGTGTGTGTACTTCATTTTACCTACATACACACAAAACACACAGATGGAGAGCAGGAACATTCAGTACAGGGTATCATTTTATCACTTTAATATTTAAAAGAATAGTATGATTACATATCAAATTATTATATTTTTTCAGGTTTCTTGTGAATGTGCTCCCAACTCCATGCCAACCCTTCACCCCATTTTTCCAAGCAATTCAGCAGGACTGCTTGCTTACATCAATCTTCACCAATTACTCTAATGCTTCTGTGCAATCACAGCTCCCTGAATTTTAGAAAAGTATTTAAATGTCAAAGCTGCTGAAAATGGATATTAAATTCTCTATTTTCACTCATTAACTTATTTTTTACTTAGCTCTGTAAATATTGATGTTTGATGATGACAATTCAGTTGAGAAAGTCTTGAGGGCAGCAGTTTATAGGAATACCACACACTTTGACAGGTTTCCATTTCTGCTTTTTAATACTGCAGAGGCAGCCTATTGCTACAGAATGTAAAGAGAACATAAGTATTTAAAGCCAAACACCTTTGACCCTGCATCTCCAACCTAACAGACTGGTTTTTACTAGACTCAGGAATACAGGTATCCAGTGAATCATGGCAGATCAGAACATCTAAACACAGGCAAAACATGCATGTCAGCCCTACAGACACACTTATGCTCAGTTTAACCAGAATTTAAGAAGACTGGGATTAAGAATAATTTGAAGATCCCTTTTTCAAAAAAAGCCTTTTCATCTGCTTTCTTAGCAGAGTTGTTTTACCACATTTGAAAATAAAGTATAAAAATTATGTGCTGTGGATAGACACACATTGGTCTCTCTCAATGACATAGCTCAGAGCTGTTAGGCCATTTTTGCATACTCCCCATATTCTGCATTCCAAAGTTATGTCAGGGAGCATAGTTTCCTGATAGGACTTTTGGCTTCTTTATATTCGATCTTCAAAGCGGCTCTAGCACATTTAAATTTTGTCCCACCTGCCTTCTCCCATTTTTTGCTAGCTAGTCTCTGCTCAATTTTTCTCTTTAATAAACCAAGTGAAGCTAGTATAAATCAGAAAACTCAGATGAAGTCAGTGGATTTATCCTGATTATAGACCAGAGAATCTATTTAATTTTTATTAATGTATAAAAAAATTACAAGTCTGGCTGATTTTGAAGTAGTGCTCTGAGACTACTAAGCACCAGTCTTAGCTACCACATAGACATTTGGACAAGCAGCAATGCTATAATTTTTAAATATATATATTCACATACACACACACACATAGGTACACCCTATTAAGGGAAGGGAGAAAAATAATCCTAATATTTATAAAAAATGAACACACGGTAAACTGATTGTGGAATTTTAAATAAATACTTCAAGCTACTATTTGAATTAAGGAAAGAGTTTTTACTTACATATTCTAAAATTACACTAATTAATTACCATTCTGAATTATAAACCTGTTTCTTCATTAATGTCAAAAATATGTAAGTAAGAAGTTGCAAGATTTTTCATTGCTGCAAGCCACAGGTTTTTGTCTTTCTGTGACAGCTTTCTGCTAATGAGGGGAGCTGTTTTACTCTGCAAAGTTACAACTAAATCCTCTTTCTTTGGTGCAGTTTTGAACAAGCCAGTGATGGGATCACACTTGTGTCTCTAAGCTTTTCTTATAAAACACGATGGTTTTCTTTTCTTTTTTTTTTTTTTTTGTTTAAAACAGATTTAGGACAAGTATTGCTCATTCATGGAACAAGAAAAACACCTGTTACCACGCAGTAAAACACTTCTATCCTCCATTATCCCAGGACTAAGAAAAGTAACGTAATGAAAAGCTCCCTGAATGCCCAGAAATGAACCAAAGCTAGGTGTAACACAGACAGACTTCATGTCTCTAATGTCAGAAATGCCGGATCTCTGTCTTTTTGCTTTAGTTCTCCAGGGAGATTGAAAAATCATGACAGGAAAATGCTGTAACAAAACCTGTTTGCAGCTTAGTCAGAAGAGCATAGATTCCCTCTTCCCTAACAATAAATACTCTCTTCCTCCAAATCATAACCTTTATCCAAATATTGGTCTGACAGCTTTCATGAAGAAGGAAGAACAGATGCACAATAATGAATTTGTAATCTAAGGAAGCACAGCGCAACTGAGGAAAGCCAAAAATAGAAAGTCAGGCCATCAAGGTATCACCAGAGATGGTTATTGTTCGCATTTGCAGTGATTTTTCCCCAGATTCTGTAAAGACTTGAAGTTAAAGGAACATTAGCAACGGTCTATTAGAAATAACTAAGTGAGAAATGATCTAGTGACTTGTATGGTCAATATAGAAGTATCATTTGGGGAAATTTATTTTGCTTCCTTCAAATTTACACTTCCTAGGAAGAGTTTATTTTCTGTGTTTCTAATTTTTTCTCAGCTTTAAGGCTGTAATTTTTCATGCCCATTGAAAAGCTTCTATAATATGAACCACCTGCAGGCAGACATAGGAAGGCATAAATTGGACTTTTATTCCTTTCTTCTCAGAGAACTGCCAATATTCCATGATGAGGAGAATGCAATTACACCATTGTAATTTTCTAATTAACATTATGATATCTAAAGCTTTTAATAATCAAGCTGATAGAGGAATGCTCACAAAAAGGAAATAAATAGCATGAGAGAAACAGTAATATGATCATAAGTTCTACTTCAAATCAGAAGAAAAGCTTTGGCATTCACTTAAAATGAAAGCATAATAAACTGAAAAGCCCTCTTACTCCATTAGTTCATCTAAATAAAATATGTGAAATTAAGATTGTGTATTAACTGTTCTTTCAAATTCAACGTTTACTTAACTGGAACAACATCCATGAAATGGCACAAACAATGCAATAATTGTTTACATGATACTTTAACAGAGAAAGCCAAGCTATTAAGTCTTCTGTGACTGTAAGGATTTCATGTGGTTCCTTTCAAGACCTATTTTTTTTAATAAAATAAAAGCATAAGTAAGAAAACCCTCACAAATGAACCAGTGAAGAGATTTCAGATCCCCACCCCAAAACATTCTTCCTATCAAGTCAGACTGCATTTTACAGGGAAGATACAGAGCTTCCCTTTGAGGAAAAAAGGAAAGAATGCCAATAATTAGCCACCCAGGAGGCATTTGTTTCACAATATTTTTGTTACTCCATGGCTTCCATTGTGATAGGATTTGTGAACACTTACAAGCAGCCTTGGAATATAGCTTCTAATTCAACAATGCTGTCTTGCCATAAGTAACCCTCATTTGTTTGTCAGAAATCATCAAGGTTGTTATGTTTTGCTTGACGCTTTCAATAGGCACAGAAAAGCTAGGATTTTATTTGTGGTACACTCCAAGAATTTGAGCTAAAAACAACAGCAATTATATAATACTGTTCTCACTTCCATTTAAAGGGATAAATTTGTTACTGTTTTGAAAAGCAGAATAGAATACTTACACCCAATCTAAAACTGGCAGATACAAGTAAGTGAGCAAAATGAGAATTTGGAAAGCTGATTTTAAAAAGACCTAAATATCATAAGCCCAGATGCAAAAATGTCATAAGAATTCACCAGAATTCCATCCAAAGACACTGTAAATTGTAAATAACAGAATTACAGAATAGTTAAAATGTCAGAGATGAATAGAGGTACTTTCTTTCTGAAATTATGTGAAAAAAATTCTCATAACCAAAACAAATAAAAGGTACTCTGGAAAGATTATTATCAGTACATTTTTACAGTATCTAGGGTCACAGTCTGGAAACAAATCACTGACATCAAAGCATGAGAAAGCCAAATTAGAGCCTACTGGAAAAATCATAGTGCCATTTTCACACAAAAGTTTATGCTTCTAGAAGGACAGGATTTTAATTTAAACAAAGAAAACCTAACCCTTTTACTTAACGATCTCAACAGGAAAGGCAGAGACTGAGCAGGTAAGAAAACCACAACAATCTATCTGTAATTAGTTAGGTGTTTCCTCCATGGCATGCATGTTACCGGGACAATGCACAACAGCCATGGGAAGCTTCCTGTCTTTTTTCTCAGCAGGTTCCAATGTGAAAGCACCAACGCATACACATAGATGAGCATATACTTAAGTTTATTGATTCTGCTGGATTGTCTATTTAGTACTTTAACACTTCAGTGAATGAATGTTCTGAAATTAACCACACTGCAGTTTTGCACAATTTCATTTAAAATCTTTAATTTTATTAAAAAAATTAAAATTGTAACACATTTTAGAAGAATCCTTCACATAATCCAAAATTCTCCATTGCATCTGCTAGATAGTTTCAACATATCTGCTTATCCGCTTCAGAACAAATATTTTGATTTTTAAAAAGTCAGTACACTCAAGAAAAACCAAATTATATAGCCACTGTAAAACTTCATACCTAGAACTTTAAGAGGATCAAATGAAACCTTAACTCAAATAAACTTTTATTGCACTTTCTCTACTACGTCACCTGTAAGGCAAATACACACACGTATAATTACAGAAAATACAGTAAAAAGAAAAGCACAAAATCTGAATTTAATTAGTATACATTTAATTTTACTCATCAAATCCCCAGCTATCTGAAGCAACAGAAGTAGGCTACTACCGAGTCACAATTAGTAAGTCAACCACACTTCTTCAACTGCTGCTAGTTTCCTAAGAACACACCTTCTGTTCTTGGACCTAAAACAATTAAGGCTTCCCTAGCAAAGAATAACTTCATTCCTTCCACTGGTCCAGGGACTGCAGCAGTCTTCATCTAACTGATATGATGTTCTAAGCAGGTCTGATTCAGAGCAATCATCATCTTTTTTTTTGAGGGAACTGATTTGCAGTAATTGCAGCCACTGGCTTAGCCATACTCTTTAAGTACCAGTTAGAATAAAAGTTGCTATCCGAAGCAAAAGTATGTCAGAGAACACAAATATGTCTTCTGTCATTTCCAGAAAACATCCCCATCTCAAACAAAGATGTTATTACACTTTAAATAAACACTAGGCTTTAACATCCATCAAATTAATGACTCAAAAAACCACACCAACAAAAAGAGGCAAAGAACACCAAAACTCCAAGAGAGCAAGTAGAAAGAAAATTTCTCCTATCTACAAATCTAACATAATTGCAGTTAAATATTTGAAAAAGGATAATTTATTGCACTATTCTAGTTCTGACTAGGACTAGACTAGTTCCAATATTCTAGAATGACTTCTTCCAATCATTATAAAAATATCTTCGCAACCACACATCTAGATTAGTGTTACAATTATTAAAATGAAATCTCTACGCAAAGCTACAATTCTGTACACAGGAAATCCAATTCTTCTTTCACCTTAAGGCATCTTCCCAGTTATTAACAAGTAGCAGCACCTCAAAAGAGTCAAAGGACAAAGATAAACAGTTTTAATAGAGTACATTACTTTCAAACTGTGTATAAACCAATTTAGGATGAAACCACACAAAAATTTCATAGCTATCAAACACTTCAGATGTGCAGGGTAACATCTTTTCCGAACACCAGAAATCATATTAAAGTATGCTTCTCAATTTCTACTCCACACTCTTTATTCAGAATTAACTATGCTTTCATTTTAAATGGTTCCACTCAAAAACAAGAAAAGAGTTGTGTTTTACATACTGGAATTAAAGAGAAATCCCACAAACTCATTCACCTCAGACTAAAAACTCAGAAAAAAGAATTTTCAGATTTTTTTCCCACTACATAATGATTTCAAGGAATTGACAGGCAAATCAAATTCTCTACAGCAAGACTATTTAGAAGTCCCAAATCAATCATTAACCATGCCTCCAAAGCACTCCTGGATGAGCCTGAGCTGAAGAATTGCAGAGATACGGTGTCTGGCTAGGAAGCCACACTTTGTGCACTTCTGCAAACCACACCATCTCGACCACAAACTTTGTGGTCCTGCAAACCACACCATCTCGACAACAAGGTAGAAGCTGGCACAGCTGGAAGGGTCATGGCTTCGCTCAGCCCCAGAGGAGGTACAGGTGCTGTCTGCCTCATATTCCCACCTCTGTTGGGTGGTGTGGAAGTTGGTTCAGGTGAAAACTGAACTTGGCTTTGAATAGTCCAGAGAGAGCGAGAACCTCCATTCTGATAGCTCTGGAGAATTGAGCGTCATGAAAGAAGTTCATAATTAACTGAGGGAAAGGGTAAGCAAAAGAGGAATGAAAAAAGCATCAGAAACACAGATGGAAATACTGATCTTAAGCAAGAGTATAACTTTATGCCTACAGACTGTGGGCTTAAGAGAACAGTTGTCATCTGGTTAGGAGTGAAAAGTGCCAGTGGGACTTAAATTGTGATAATTTACAAAAATTTCACTTCAAGAACATCAGCGATTTTGAGCAGATATCTGGGTCTGAAAAACAGAGTTAAATAAGTCTGTCCTGGAAACCTTAACTTACAACATCAGCTGGAGAAAAGACAACGCACTGAGCTATTTGGAGTATGGCTCTACCAGCTGACTTATGAGAGAAGTACAGGTCACATCTTTTCAATCTACTGCAGTTAGAAAATGCAGCTTAAAAGCTACAGATAAAATTAAAAGGTGAATCTCAGTGGGATGCAAAGGAGGGAAACAAAAAGTATTTACGTAACTGATCAGCATGAACCACACTTACAGAACTCTCCCACAGATCAGCGTTTTTTCATTTCTGAGATTGTAAGAGAAATATTCATTCGTGTGTCACTAATAATATTATATTTACTTGAAAAGAAAAACCAAATAATGATCAGCACATATTTAAGAGACAGAATGGTTTTACAGGTAAGGCAGAAAAATGTGCACCTTTGGCACTTGTTGAACATACAGCATGCAAGGTTTTCTAAATTTTTCCTGAAATTTTAAGGCTGCAGAAATCCTATGGTGCTGGGAAAAAAGTAGTTTAAAACTTATCTACAGGCATCTACTTTTATAACTACTAAATCACAGGACTGTTACTCAATTTCTATCGAAAGTTCTGCTCTCATCACAGCCCACAGGGATAGAAATTGTACTGAATTGTACTTGACAGAAAAGATGAAGTTACTTCAGTAGCATCTTATTCCTATACTATGACTTTTCACTTAAACCTTCTGAAGATATTTTAAAGTATTGGCAGCATGGGGAGAAGTTGAAATGCTCTTTGAGGATTTGCACTTTTTTTATTTAAATAATATCACGTGTAGGCGTTCAGAAATTTTAGCCAACCCTTTTAGCTTACCAAAATGTGACCTCTGAAATGAAACACTTACATAACTGGTTTTATAACAATAAGATTATTCCTTTAATAGCAGAAGAGAGTACAGACTTGCCAAAACCCTTTCCCCAATATAGCCATAGCAGTTCTAGAGCAAGGCATGACATCAGGAGGAAGAGAGGTATATAACAGATCAGGAGTGACACTGGAGTGGGAGGAGGGAATCCCTCAGCCTTGAATGAGGACAGACCCCCAGAAAGGGAATCTCTGCAGCCACGCCAGCACAAACAGAAAAGAAAAGCCTGAATCATCAGAGAGGCCTTTTCCCCACCAGGGAGATTGTCCTTCAAGGCAGAATTAATGAACTGGAAAGACAATTAGAAAAAGAGGGGTAGATTTAGGCATGGCAGGACAAGCAAACACCCCTTCAGAGTTCAGGATACCTACAAGAGGCAGAGGGCCACCTCATGCCACCAGTGAACACTGCCATGCAATCACGCTGCAGCATTTACAGAAATCATTTGAGAACTTCTGAACGTCAGACTCAAATTTCAAATACAAAAGGAGACAGGGAAAACAAAGAAAATATATATTTAGGTCAAGATAAAAGGGAATCACACTAATTTTTCCATTTTGTTTCATGCATTTTTATGTATAAGAGAACTACAAGCTTCACCAAGTGGCTCTGCAGTGCAGAAGCAGCCAATTCTTGCACTGCACTTCACAGACTTACAACATGAGACATGTGATGCAGCTCAATGAAAGGTGCTCTGCAAGGGTACTTCACATCCCATCAAATGAGAGCTGTGAACTTCACATCGGAGATCAAAACCTCATATCAGTATCAAACCCTGCAGTAATTTCATAAAGACATAGAGAATGTAGAGTGTCTAAAAATACAGTAATTATTTCTAACCTGGAAAGTTTAAAAACTGATACCTGTACAGAAATACAGCCATTAGTGAAATCTGTTTTCTCCATGAAGCAAGACTTTTTCTGTTTCTTTGCACCACAGAAAAGTCAAAGAAAAGATTTCTTCTCAATTTTCACAGTACATGGCAGCAAGAGGTGGTTGTAAAAGAGGTTTCAGCACTGAAAATTTGATGTCTCATGGAGAGATACCATAAAACAAAGACAGGAATCAATTAAATTAAATTATTTAATTAATAGCAATTTGTTCTACAACAGTTTAAAATATGGATGAGACAACCAGCTGCTAAACAGAACAACTCATTAAATAATTTAACTGGATTAATTATTTTCTAGTTTTGATGTAAGTTACTTATATGACACATAAGTCTGTGATTTATACTCAAGGTAGAAATTAAATTTGTTATTTGGCTGCATTTTTTCTAAAATTATTACTTTGTTTCTAGCTGTAAGTGTTTTATAAACACTCAGCTTATGACTATTTTCAAATACTAGGAAAGGCAAATGGACTATAGTGCTCCCAGAAGAGGATCAAAATGTATGCTGCTTTCAAATACTTATTGAAAAAAAATCCTAGGGAGGTTTTAAGTGGGATGTGCCCATCCTGCAATTCTATTATACAGGGACAAGAAAAAATAAGACAACCTCTCATTCATGCAGGACAAATAGCTGCGCCAAAAGCACAAATTACACCTAATTACAGGGTATAACTCTGTCATCTTTCTTTTTATAACTTAGCCATTTACACACTTTGATTTTTACTTCCATTTGGGTTTATTAACATCAAAGCTTTGTCATCACTTATCTGTTTCTACAGACTTTTTTACCTGAGGCAATAAATAAAAACTTCTTTGCATTTCAGCTTTTCGGATGCAAGGAAGGTTTAGTCTACATTGTTCTTATGATGTTTCAGGCTTATTAAACTTTTGTATGTTGTTATAAAGTTTATTGCCCTTGGCATACCAATCTTAAATGTACTATAATTAAACTGACTCTCACAGCATATAAATACATTAGCACTATCCTATGATAAATTTTATTCTTACTGTTAAGGCTTTTTTTCATGTAATTACACTGTCTTGCATAAAAGTGTAATGGACAATTTAGTCTAATGCTTTGTTTAGCTTTTTATCAAACATAAAATGGCAATGAATTTTTAATAAAGCTATATGGGGCATGTTCTCTATAAAGATTACAGAAAAAACCCCCACATGGATGACCATTCTTGAAGAAATGGAGAAAGTGAAGTTAGTCTTAGAAGGCTGATATAGTCTGGACAGTCAAGATTATACAAACACAAATATATTGTCTGAAACTCATCTGAAGGTAACTGCTAGAATTCAAATTCCTACTAGAGCATCTAAAGGATATTTCAAAACAAATGTCTCTTGAATCAACTATCTTATGTTCGAATCAAGAGAAGAATTTATCACTTTGGCTGTCCAATATGAATATGATCTCTACAGTTTGGAGTAATCTTTTAATGTTATTTTTATTCCTCCCCTCTCTCCCCATTAAAATGAAGAAAAGGTTTCCTCACTTCTCAAAGAAGAGGAATTCAAGTAGGGTGCTGTGTAAATATAACTGTTGATGTTATCTCACTTCAACTTGTATACTTATGTTCTGAGCAGTCACTTAGTCAGAAACTTCTAGAAAAATACAGGTTAAAGAAATAATGTTTTTTAAAAGAATCAATTTCCACCTTACTCTCAAAAGTGGGGAAATCTGTAGCTATAGATCTTTAACCAGCTCTTCAAAGACTAGCAATGACAAAAATTCAAAGCCTTCTCATGCAAACTACTTAATTATTTCACTAATTGCAATTTGGAAGGACTTCCCTAATATCTCCTTTGAGTTCTTCTTGATAGAATTTCAACTGCTGTCAATCAAGGACACCATCAACACAAGCAACTATTCCTTCACTTCTTCTGCAACAGCCTTTTTACATATTAGAAAACCACACTCTTCTTCACTGTCTTTTCTTCCACAGGCTAAACAAATGAAGTATTCTCAAAGGGATTCTTCCTATCTTCTGATCACCAGTGAGATGCCTCCATTCAGCATCAAAGTGGTTCAAGTTTTCCTTGCAACATCTCTCCCCAAGTAGAAAACAGTGTTCCAGCAGAGACTTCAATACTGTTGAATAATGAATAAAGTTTAACTTTGCTCATTTTATTGGGTGCGCTTCTATCTGCACATCCCAGTGGCAGGATTATCTTTTGATACAGTATAGCACTATCAAATGAAAAACCATATAAAATCCTTTTCTGAAGGATTGCTATGATTTATTCATGAATTCTAGTGTCATGTCTTCTTATCTTCAGTGGATTTCACCTACTCATGCACAGATTATTTTTCCAGTTTTGCAAGATATTTCTGAAATATGGTCTTGTTCTCCAGTCTTTCCGGAGTTTGGTGTCATCTGCAGAATGACTCCAGCTGCTCTCTATTTTACCATTAAGTACATCAGGGAAAAAAAACCAGAAAGGGAACCAGACTCCTGGCAGGTCTGTAGGAAACCCCTGCTCAATATACCCTTTCATTTTGAGAGCAATCAATTGCCAATTACTCAACAGAAATACTAATCCAATCAATTTTGGTGTACTTACTGTACACTAATTTGTCCTAGATCACATTTCTCTGCATTATTTATAAAAATGTTACAAAGGACAGACTTATGAAGTGCTTTAAATAAAGTAAAAATGTATGACAGCTACTGCTTTGTTTCTATTGACCAGTTCAACTATTTTATCAAAAAGAAAAGTTAAACAAATTTGACATTATTTATTCTTGATAACCGCATGCTAGCAATTATTCATCTCTTCATTACCTCGCACATAAATAAAAACAGTTTTACAAATTTTTTTTTAGGACATCAGTATTAGGATCACTGAACTCTCCCTCCTTGACTCCTCCACCCCCATTGACAACTGGTACATTTATCCTTCCCAGTCCTCCAGTATTTAATTCACCCTGCAGCAATTCTCAGAGATACAGCTGCTATTAGATAGCTTAGGAGGTGATCTGATAATTCAAGTAGCACATGTTGGCAGCACTGTCCCCAGATGAGTTAGAGGAAGTAGTTTTACCCTCCCTTATCATATTTCCTATGTAGGCACCAATTAGAAAAAAAAAAAATCTCAAGAAAGGCTACTTGGAAGCCAGAACTTTTCAAGAAGCAGTCTATTTACCCCCATACCCTCAATAAAACCACTGTAAAAATACTCCATTAATTTGAAGTCATCTAAACTTGGTAGTCCCCTTGTCTTTTGTCATGTGTCTTACTTGAACCTATACTCTTAGTGATTTTTTTTGTCCACTTCAATATCTTCTGGAAATCATAAACTGGTGAGGTAAATCCAACAGGATTACAACCACCTGCACCACTTTTCCCACTTCAGTTCCAGCTCTAGTAGCCTACAGTCAGGTAGCAGGGGCATTCGAATACACACAACTCTGGTAGGAGTGTATCAATATCTGAACTTTGCTTTCACTTTGAAGGTGCTAACACGTATAGAAACTTTCTGTCTTTTCTGTTGTGTCTTACTGCACTTTCCTAATCTAAAATTGAGATTAAAACGTTCCCTTTTATTTTAGTCAGCTGTTTAATTTCAACGTTATAAATACTGAACACTGACCTTTTCATTATCTTCAGATAGGAGGGCCCTTAAATACTTTTCATAAAGCTTAATTTGCTTGACTTCTAGCATGTCTAACTGTCCCCTTTCACTTTCTAGGTAGTCAAGCTCCCACTCTAGTCTTCTGGTTTTTGAGATGCTTATTTTTCCCTTATGTTTCCAGTGATAGAATAGTTTGAGCTGGAAGGAATCTTTTAAAGGTCACCTAGACCAACTCCCCTGCAGTGAGGAGGAACACCTTTACATCAGGTTGCTCAGAGTCCCACTCAACCTGATCTTGAATGTTTCCAGAGATGGACCATCTTAATACCTCTCCGGGCACCCTGTTCCAGTGTTGCACCATTCTTATTGTTAAAAACTTCTTACATATGAAATAATTCGACCCTCGATCCAGTTTAAAATCATTAGCCCTTGTCCTTTGCTACAGGCCCTGCTAAAAAGTTTGTCCCCATTTTTCTTACAAGCATTCTGAAAGGTTCTCTCAGCCTTCCCTGGAAGTTTCTCTTTTTAGTTTAGTGTTGAAACTTTGATTATTTTCTGCACTTAATAACGGAGCTCCTATGTTCTTAAATCACTGTGTTATTTAATTTTTCAAAGTTTGTGCTTGAATTTGAAACTAAATCAAATATAAACTCTTATGCATCTTTTCATTTTACTATTGTTTTATATTCAAATTTATTTTTACATAGATATACCATTAGTCAAGCTTCTACAGTGTCCTCACTGAAGAAGATTTAGTCTACAAGTAGCGTATTCCTTTGAAGGCACACAGCTATGCTGTGAAAAAAACATAGCTGCTGCTACACCCAGGAACACACAGGCTTTACCACTACTATTAGCATTTGTTTGCCAGTTAATAATGGGGGAAAATGATTTCATGATTATTAGTATCTCTTTCTCAAAGAGATATTTCCATTCAAATCCAAATCAAATCCTGAAAGTCTAAAGCACCTTTTGTAATGTTATAGGTGATGAGCTAGCCATTACAATGATCACGAGAACAAAGAATGTATTGAGACAAAAATACATTAATGAAGTTTGACCCACCTGGCCTAGCAAAATGAAAGCTAAAAGAGATAAAATTATTCTGTATAAAAATATGAAGTGAGGGAAGGTATCAATTATGAAGAAAAATGATCATAATTTTTAAAAATAATTAAGTGAAGGCAAAACACTCATCAGAAATAAGATAGCTTAAACATAAAATGATCCAAAACAACATGAAATTCTAGAATAGTTTTCCAATTAAAAGATTAGGAAAACAAAAGATACAAGCCATAATGAGTTAAAATGCACGTTGAGTAATTTGTGACTTGAATTCCTTAGAATATACTTATCTGCTGCAGAGGGGTTTTAGATTTGAGGTCCCCCAAAGTCCTACCCAGCTTAGAAGTTTCTAAAGATCTAATGATATTTTAAAATTGTTTTACTTTTTCTGCCATTCCCTTTCCCTCTACCCAGTTTGTGCCTCATACACAAAAGATAAATGCACTGTGCAACATTAGCATCTCTCTTTTTACTTGAACCAGTAGTTCAAGTTTTATTTTCTTGACTCTGTGCTTTGGCCTATGGATATTGCAGATGTTTCAACTACCGGAGGTCATTTTTCTTCACTCTTTTCCACTGTTCCATCACAGATATGAGCTAATATAGTTAATTTTGCATGATGCTGGATGGGGAATGCTCACACAGCTTGGCTGCAGGGAGAGCAGCAGCTCTTCATGATGGTGAAAAAATTAATAGAGGTGGTCGTATTTTCAATAAACTTAGTACAGAAGAGAAACTCTGCCCATAACGTAAATCTTAGCTACTTACTGCTTTCTGCCATTTGTGTCCTACTCTCATCTCTTCCTTTACAGCTATATTCTCATTTGTTTTACTTCTTCCTCAATGGTAAAAATACCAGACAAAGAAACTTCTATGTCATTATCTCAAATGTTGAACTTCTTCCTTGCTCTCAGTTTATATAGTTTTTTATTGGACCTTCTGTCCCAGAATATTTGCCTCAGGCATTTAGCTGGGATTCATCCATCAGTGTCACCTTTTTTCAACTGCTTTCCAGTCACCGAAGAGCCCCAAGTGTCCTTCACTACCAATGACTTCCTGATTATGTTGCGTCCTGACCTTCCTTCTCTAAGATGGAGGAGGAGGACAGAAAGTCACCAGAACATCAACATCTGGCTCAGACCATCGTCCACAACTTACTTCATCGGCAAAATAAATCAGCAGTGTCATCTGTTGCCACAAAAGGCAACTTAGAGACTTCCACCCCCGCCCACAGCACAATGCTTTTCTTTCAGCTTGCATCCATATATATGATTCTCATTCTGCAAAAATCCTATCCCTTTATGCTTTTAAGTTTTAGATCCATTAACTTCTTCATGTTGCACACTGAAAATTTCCTTGGCCAGGAGCTGACATTTTGATTCAGGGTTTATTATAGGCATTTTGCTGAATATTGTAAATGCAATACTTCTGTCAGTGGGAATTAAACAAGAAAAATCCTAGAGTATGGGTATAATGTTGCCTTCCCACATGAGCTCATGACACTGCAAACACTTAAGTTTAATTTTGGAACTCATTAAGAAAAACCAAAAAAGGCAGCAGATAAGGTTCAAAGATGAGCTACAATAAGGATTCAGTCTTGTAAAACACATCTAGAGCTGAATCTATTTCTTCCATCTAAAAAGAACAGAGAGCAATTTATTTTGGTGCTGTTCTTACCTAGAAAAATATTAAAGCTTCTTTGTTTTGACATGTATAGTCTACTGTCATAACAAGATTAAACAACAAGAAGATGTAAGCTTCAGATAGGGGAGGGAGCATAAACAACAACAGTAAAGTGGTGAACTGATGATATCTGTAAGAATAGCAATGAAGATGGATTTCTTAAGTGTTACAATAAGCAAGCAAAAAAACAACTAAGTGTTTAAGATGGAAATATATACCTTGCTCTGCTCTTTCATGCCTCGTAAAAATAATTTAAGACACGTAGCACTAGAAAAGACTATCACTGTAACTGGTTGAAGAACTAAAATTCCTATAAATCTAAAGGCTAATGCATACTATCTGCCCAGGACTGGGAGCCTGAAATATCAAGCTTCATGCACAGGTCCCCTGCCACACACATCCATACACAGATGAAACCACATCAGGCAGCTGCCTTAAGCCACAAACTACCTTACCTGGAAGCATGCCTCTCTCCATCTCACATACAGTGCACAAGAGATGTTTTTGGTGATGAAAATCCCAGTTATCTTATTTTTGAGGACTTAAATACAGTCAGATACTCTGTGTCTTTGTGTGTACATGCATAAACACACACAAAGAGCTCTATATTAACAGCTGTACTCAGCGTCCTATTAACTGGACAATAATGGCACTGGTATAAACAACTTTTGAAGTACATAGTATTAGGTACCTTTTGTGCGTGTTTTTTTTCAATATTATTGAAAATTAAAAAACCTGATATCTAAAAATATCTACCTCTTTTCTAATTATCCTTGAAACACAGCAGGAAAATTTTATTAGAAATAAAAACTCTACAATAAAGTTCAGTTAGCGAGAGGTAATGTTGATACTATTTCTTTATAACATTTGGCAAAACATCATTAGAATTTTGAGTGGGTTCTCTGTATATTGCTTTGGCATACATAGACAAGCAAATTGTACAAATTTTTTTCAAGGAAACCAGCAATTTCTTACTCTCAGACAATTTGTGTTTCAGAATATTTCAAAACTGGAACAGCAACATATCTACAAGCACCATCAAACACCCAAACCCACAGAAACCACTAACCTGGGGATCTCCTTATAGAATTATCTGTATTGTCCTCTCCACTCCACTGCAGGACCAGGCCACTGTGAGAGGCTGGCAAGTTAATGGCTCAGACAATCGACCCTTTCCAAAAGCAGCAGGAGCTTTGCTGACAATGCCCAAAGTAACAGCCCAGGTGCAGAAGGGGTTCACACTCACCACTTGAGGCTATAATGTTTCATTTCTATAGGTAATAATAACCAAAACAGCTACATTTTAAAATTTGCCAAGTACCTTATTCTACGTTCTAAAGCTCGCATGTAAACGTTTGTTATTGAGCTATCGAGAATTTTGTTGCTTCTCCGAGGTACTGCCCACAGTAAATCAAACAACCTTCCCCTAAAGACACTCAAACAGACTGGGCCATAAGACCAACATATATTTCAATTGCTACAAAACTGCTATAACCTTACATCCCAAACCAGATTTCCATGTCATTTTCTCCAAAGAGACATACACTAAAAAGAGCAAATATACAAGAAAATGCATTATTTTTGTTGAGCCATTTGTTCACAACAGATGAGGGTCTGGGAAACAACCACAGTTAGAATGACAGACTAAATGTAGTTAAGAAGCATAAAATATTAAATGAAGACACTAAGATGTACTGTTTATCTTTGATTTCTAACAATGGGAGTGCACCTCCCATTAAACTTATCCACTCTAATTTGATTAAATCACTATCATTGTTGAGAGAGAACTGCTGGAGAACAGAATTAAAACCAGCAGTTTCAGTTCCAAAATCTATAAAGGCAGTAAATTAGACAAAACAATATTAGAAAGGGAAGACAACTGGAAAAAATAGAAGCAATTCAGAACTACAATATGCCAAAATTTGAGAACAGATCTTCAGAAAGGTTAAGATAGTTTGAGGGAAATTAAAGGAGGAAATTGATTAATTAGACATGTAAAGTAATGCAAGTAATAGGAATAAGTGAACAGTAAGATTCTATACAGATAGAAAACTAGTAGAGAAATATGTGAACATGAATACACATTTTTTTCCCATAAAAATTTTAAACATTAGTTTTAAATTATCAGTAGAAACCACAACAACAACAAAACATTATATGGCACAAGAAGGATATCAGAAAAACAGAATAGGTAGTAGGCGACAGTCATGGTTAAAAACGTGTCCAGAGGTATAAATGTCTGACATTTCCCAGGTCATAACACTTACCAGCAATATAAGTTCAGCCAGGTTGCTCAACTCAGATAGTTTTGGCAAAAAACGTGTTCCACAGTAGAGAGCAGGAAGGACAAGGGAGTTTGAGACAAATTTTTTAGTGCTCCCTCCAAAGTACAGCTAACTGCACATTGAGAAAAAAAAGCGCTTTTTAACAGCTGAAATTCAATGTATATAAGCTGAATGTAAATTAATGAAGGAGGATGGAGGGAAATCATGCATAAAACCAGACCGAAATAAATAAAAATTAGCAAAGAGAAGGAAATGTTAAGTGATGTGAAAGAACAAAGAGAAGATGCACTAGTAGTCATAAATAATACAAATTGCTAAACTATGTAGCCGAGGAAAACTATGTAGTTGCAGAAAATGCATCTCTTTTGCTTAAGAATAGACAAGTGATACATTATGAAAATTGTACGCTACCAACTAATCAGCATCCACAAAGATACACAATTCTCAAACTGACTAGAACTACTGCAGCACAGCCAAGCAGACCTAAAAAGCTTATGAAAAGATCTCCTGGTTGCAACAAAACAATCATTCCAAGACATAACTGGTTTTGAAGAGTTTCAGGTTTTACTCAACAACAAACTGTAGCATAGCAGCAGCCACATAACTTTGACATTCAACCAAATGGTGCAAGCAACGGCCTGCCTTTAAATATTAGTGAGAAAAGAAAAGGAAAAAAAAAAAATCCAGGCAAATTAAAGGGAAGAAAAAATTGTACAGAATCATGCACAGTCCTAGAGAGGTAGGTTTGGGCATATTTCCTTCCCTTCACAACTTATGCCTTGGAAAGTGACTGATAGTCAGCCAATGCCATAGCAATGAGTGCCATTCAATGGGAAAATGAGCAATAAAAAGAACATCCCTCTGAATACAGAAAAAATACTTTATAAAATGAAAGAAATTATGCATGGGCTAAAATAAAAAGTATTCTGCAAAAGTACTAACATTGGGTATTGAAGTAAAGGCAGGTAAGTTTATAGTGAGTCTACAAACAATGATAAGTTCTTTTAGTAGAAAAACTGTTTAAAGGCAGGGACATTTTTTCATTAGTTTTCTAGCATACTGGTGACCCTGGCCCCTATGATTTGGGGTTTTTAAACACAGGTGATGACAAAATGGGAACAAGGGGAAATCCTGGCAGCAAAATATCACCTTTAACATTAGAGAACATTAATTTCTTAATAGAGAAAATCTATCACAGAAACTCACAGAGAAAGACCATTTATTCAACAACATAAACCTATTACTGACATAAGAAGTGGCAGCCATAACCAACATAAGAACATTATACCCACCAGAGAAAGCTCAAATTCTAAGATGATCTTAAGAACATATTCCCTAATGCCCAGCACAGTTTGACAGACTAAATCGCTATTCTCACTATAGTGTGCTCACTGCTGGTTTTTTTCCTAAGGACCCCTCACATGCAGTAAGACAGCAAATCCTGGGCCACATATGGTTTCTAAATAGGATTACAATTTATAACATATCCTGGTTCACCTGACAACAGAAATTATATTTTTTGCTTCTCTTATAGATGCAGATATATTAGCAAGGCTGTAGCTTAGCTGAGAAAGCTTACTGCTTAGGTTTGGTTCAGTTGACTTTAACTGAGGACTAAAATGTGTTGTTCTGCAAGTAACTGCAATCCTTCCTGGCTTTGAAATCTCTACCAAATTTACAAACAATTATTTGAGCATTTCTGTTGAAATTGCAACAGAAATTAAGCACAACACTTATGCTCTTAGATTCTACCAGATTCCTGGTTAGGTAATGCCTAACTTAAACCTATTACCTGCTTTAAAAAAGGTAACATCTTGGCTATTGCACTTTTGACATTTATGACTGGATCCAAAACTGGCAACTGCCAGCCTGCAGCTTACAGATGGAAAAAGAATCCTTTAATCCATATAAAGAAAGAGAAAAAAAATATTCAGCACAGCATATAGTACTCCCTAACACCAAGGCAGCTGTTCAGTTGATAAATGCAATTAAAGACAATTCAGACTTTCCCCAAGTTTATCTTCTACTGAAAGTTCTCAGCAGGACCAAAGAGGCATGCTGTGGTGATAAACAAGCTGAGTCTGGGCCACCAGCATGCCAGCTAAAGCACCACTTCTGCATCTCTTGATGAGTCTGCAATTTTGGGATCACAATGTAGATCAGCCTCAAGAAATCCATAATTTTCTCCATGATGTTTAAAAAACACAAGAAGTGTCCTTGTCTTGCGAAGGCAATTTGCGTTATTTCTTGGTCTATGAAAACCACTGATGACAGGATGAAGAAATGACTATGCACATCATTATGTCCATCTAAACTGGATGGAACAAGTATATTCACAAACAGAAAGGAATGCTGCATAAATATCTGCTGCTGCATATTTCTGGAATCGGATGTGCTAGATTTCTGAAAGATTTCTGCATTGACAATTCCATTATTTAGTACAAATAGGATTCATTAGGAAAGATAACATTCTTGTTAAAAAGAAGCTTTTAATTTAACTTTATACCTGTTAATTATACATCTGAGATACTTTGCACTGTATTCAATTGCAAGTAACAGAATTTGGATAAAACATTACAGTCTATTTCTAGCTTCTGTTTTGACTTCTACCTGAAATACAAAAAAGAGACCGTTGTCTTGGACACCAAATGCTCAAAACCAGAAGGAGATGGTTCATGACATAACCAGCTGTTAGACACTATCACTCTATGCTGCAAACACTTAAAATTTTTGCATTCAAGTGAAATCTGGAAATGAACACTGAAAAGAGAAAAACCTGAAAGGCAGTAAATCCTGAGTAAAAGACAGTTCCTCCTTAGGCTGGCCAACCTCAAGTGGTCAGCACAGTATAAAAAGTGCCATACACACTTGCCCAATTCCTCAGTTCTTCCTTGGCTGAACCTGGATGGCTGTTCTCATGTTTTTCTGAGAAAATAATCACTTCTCAACAGTGAAATCAGAAATACGAGGGAGTTTAGTTAGCACAGACCAAACTACAAAACTGTGAGCTACATGAGTCACTTTCTTAAAATTATTGATTAATAAAATGTCTTACAGAGAATTGCAGGTGATAAACTTTTCTTAAGAAAAGAAAGAACAACAGTGAAAACATCTTTTTTATTCCCAGTTAAGTAAATGAGGGCTACAATCTTGTACAACTATCACCAGGGCTTAGGAGAGCTTCCTCAGGAGGCTCAATCATACAGTACTGAATTCCAACTGAAAAAATGTTTGAGGATAACAGAGGAAATAATACTACCTGTACAAGTTAAGACAGTTCAGACAACAGCAAGTTTCATTAATAGTCTGAATAAAGTTTCTATATTAAATGAAAGACTAAATATTATGTGATTTTCCACAACAAATAAAGGTAGGGCTTCTGTGTATTTGACATCTCCAAGCTACTTACTGAGATCTAATGATATTTTCCATCTCTCCATTTATGCTTATACTTTTGCAAGTCTGGAAGTGCCTGAAAGGAATTGTTTTTACCTTTACATATTTTCTGTTAAGATTGTTTTTCACGTCCGTATTCATAAAGCTCTTACTAAATCTGTTTTCTGAATAGCTGGAACATTAACACTGAAATAATGACTACCTGTGGATTCCATAATCCTAACGGTTATTACTTCGCATCAAGACAGATAAGCTGCAAACACCAAACCCAAAAACCGCAGGGCCAGATACTGTTCAACAACACTATTAGATTGTACATCTTGAACAACATTCTTACTCAAGTTCTGTGGAATGCAAATACCATCTAATTGGAACAGCAGCAGCTCAAAACATTCCTAACTTTTTCCAATACCCACTCCTTTTATTTTAGGAAATACAGTGTTAAAAGAATGTTAGAATTATCATGTCATTCAAGTTCAAAGTTAAAGAGGCCAAAAATTCAACATTAATGCAAGAGCCATAAAATCCCATTGTGCACATGCATCAAACTTTTTTTTTTTTAATCCATCTAGAGCCTCTTTATTTCAATTCATACCCACTGTGTCTTGTCATCTCCACCATTCACCACTGTGAAGTATCCAGCTCTGCCTTCCTACGGACTGGAAGGATGCTATTAGGTCCTCTTGAAACTACTTCTTCTCCAGGTTTAACAAGTGCAGACACCTCAACCTCTCTTCACTCAGCAAATGTTTCAGTCCCCAAACATCTTGGTGGCTTTCTACTGAACTCAGTCCAGTTTGTCAATACTTTTCCCGTACTTGGGAGTCTAAGACTGGATGTGTCTTGGATTACATATGTCTAAAAAATGCCAAGTTAAGAGGGATAATCCTCTTCTTCCTTCAATACACTATTGATACAACTCAGGATATTTTGCTCTCTTTGCAGCCAGGGCACACTGCTTGGGTTCGGGACGCTGTACAGCAAAACTCTTAGATCCCTTTGCATAGAACTCTCCTCAAGATAGTATTGCTGCAAGGGTATTTCTTTGTAGGTGTAGAACTTTGCATTTTTAGAATGTCATGAAGCTCCTGTTGTCCCATTTGTCCAGTCTACCTAGGTCTCTTCAAAGAGCAGATCTGTTTCTATCAACTGGTTCTCTTCAATTTGGTGTTGCCTGCAAACATGCCAGGTGAGCCCTGTCACCTCCTCTGATTCATTGGTAAAGATATTAAAAGGACTGGTCCCGGGACAGATCCCTACACTCCACTTCCACTGGCCTCATTGACCATTATCCTCTGAGGCTGATCAACTCTTTCTTTCACTCATCTTGTCCACCCATCCAGACTGTGGTACCTTAACATGGAGGCAAGAATGTTGTGAGAGACAGTGCTGAAGGCCTCATAAATATTTGAAGTAAATACCCCTCTCCCACTATTCTCCCCTTATCCAAAGAAAAGCCAACAGGTCTGTACCCGCAGCATCCTCCAAGCATAAAATGAAGAGCAGTACTGTAAAGCATGTGAACAAGAGTTAATGTAACAGTACTCACTAAAGAAAATGGCAGAAATCATGGAAGCAGAAAAGCAACTACTCAGCAACCAAAATCTCTCACTGTTACATAGATAAATACAACTGTGAGAACTGTAGCATTTTAGACAGCAAAATTATTCCTTCTGTAAGCTGTCATAAAAATTAGAAACCCCTTTTGAAGCAGAAGCACAGTTCACAATGCCAGTTATATCTTGAATCAAAGAGCCACTAACCATAACTGCAATACATTCCTATTAAGCCTACGTGGAATGACAAAACTTATATCCATTGTTACTTTCACCAAAGTAAACTATATAAAAATGAAGAGGCTATTTAAAAGAAGCACCTCAAAGTGTAAATGCTTGAACGTGACAGGGATCATCCATCCAAACCACACACCACTTATTAAAAACAAGCAAGCAAGAATTAAAAAAAAAAAAAAAAGCCCTGGGAAAGCCAGCTTGATTATAAACAACATTGCAGAATGTTATTTTAGGTAGAAAAGCATCTTTTTAAAAACAGTTATTGCTCCTTAAAAATGAAAAGAGGATGGGGGAGGACTTCCCATAAACTTCAGCTGGTTAACTAGAAATTGTAAAAAAGGAAAGCAAAAATAAGTTTTAAAACCAACTTATTAATAACTTTATCAATTCCCAATTAAAATCTGTTCCAAGAGAAGCATGAAGACAAGAAAGAATCAGGAAGGCAAATATGTAATTGAAACATGAAAGAAGAGCTCCAACAAAAGCACCAGAAAAGCGAAGTTGATCTCTTTTCCTCCCTGATGCTTACTATAGAAGAGCAGATGGAAGTTGCCACAACAGTCTTTCTCCAGAGGGCTAGAACAGAGACAGCTTTTTATGCAATCAGCATAAATTAATCTAAATAAAACCATTAACAAGTCATCAAGATCAGACAGTATTCACCCAGAAATTCCAGACAAAGTAAAATATTAAACAGTTGATCTAACAAATGTGGTGTGAAATTTACTCCCTAAATAGGAGTAAATTTCTAGTTATATATATATATATATATATAAATTTCTTATAGAGCACTAACTAGTGCTCTATAAGACTGCAACGATACTCAAATACTGTACCATTTAAATAAAAAACTAGCTTTCTGGGGAGCAGCCAGGGAAATTTGGTACAGATAAGCCAAAGATAACAGTTTAAACTATTGTAAAACCAGCAAGACTAAGCATATGGATAAGTATATGGGAAATGCCAGCAGCTTTTGTAGTGGAAAGTCATTACTACTAGTAGCAGCTGAAGGATTTATAACCAGCTGCATAGGTATGATTTCAGTGACAAGACAGATCTGAATTTTCAAGAAGTTTGGATAAGCAACCTAACAAAAGGTAAGAAACCTCTTAAACAAATTGCTAACACAAGAAAAAAGGAAAGATCCTAACAGAATTAAATAACTTGTTAAAATGATTACATGCAAGAGTGAAAACAAACCATTTTTCATAAGAGAGATTTTGCCAGCAGAGCTCCTAGTCAGTGTGATTCAGCATATCCAAGGTCTAGAAAGCCAGTTTAAAAAGAGAAGTCAAAAGGCTTACTAATTATACAAAATTATTTGGCATGACCAAAAATAGATCTGATCAAAAGGTATAAATGACTGAAGGATAAAATTCCATGTAAATGAAAAAGAAAACACATAGAAAAAGAAATTATACGTGACCACAGAATAGAATCATAGAATCATTAAGGTAGGAAAAGACCTCCAAGACCATCAAGTCCAACCTTTGACCAAATACCACCATGCCCACTAAACCAATTATATCATGAACTGCCACTTCTGCTTGTTTTTTCAACACTTCCAGGGAAAGTGACTTCACTACTTCCCTGGACAGCCTCTCCAATACTTAACCAATCTTTCAGTGAATAAGTTTTTCCCGATATAAAACCTGAACTTCCCTTTGTGCAGCTTGAGGCCATTTCCCCTTGTTCTATTGTTTGCTATATGAAAGAAGACCTCCATGAATGACAAAACTGTAGAATGTTTCTTTTCAAGTAAGTTTGGCACACAAAAAACTCTAAACACAGGAGACTGTCAGGCAGGACCATTTTTAAATATAGATAACCTGAAAAAAGTAATTTGAATACAGATGTTTAATAAAGATATACAAGAAAAAACACCATTCTAATGGAAACAGCATCATCAAGCAGCCAAGTAACTACTATGAGAAATTAAGTGTATTTGCACACTTCTGCTCAAAATGCAAGTCTTTCACATTTTCTACTGCTTATATACTAATACATCTGAAAAACAGTTCTTGCAGCTGGTATGTCGATATCTTTATTGCTACACAACAAGATACCAGTCTTTTGCAAAGGCAGACTTCTAGTAAATAGTTGTCAGCAAGCCTGTGCATGACTGAAGTCAAATTACAAATAGTAAAGGAACAGGTTTTTGAACTTAATGCCAGCAAAATATCATGTATCTAATCCATGAAAGAATTACAGACCTTAAGTCTGCTATTATTTTACTATCCATACCATTACTTTTTGGTCTGTTCCACAGCTTTGTTTAAACTTATTAATCAATGGTAATTACCACTGGTACCTTAACAATAACAGTTTCTACTTCTATACAATAGCAAATACTTATATTTCATGTAATATATAATATTACATCTGCAAAATCTATAAATATCTAGCAATGCTACAAGTTAAATTAAATATGCCTATAGTAACATGCAACTTGGTTAAGTCCCCTGAAACCTCTGCATCTAACTTTTACAGTTACTTATCAAATGCATCTTTCTTGTTAATAAGAAAAGATTTGAATAACTAGAACTGCTTCCTAAGAGAAAATCAAAGTAAAAGCCACTGTATTAAAAATAAACCACAGTAAAACAAACCCAACTGACACACCACACAAACACTAACTCATTCTCCCCTCCAATTCCAGAACACAAGTACAACCTCTCTTTAATTTTCTATGCTCATCATAAGAAACATCTTGCTGACTCCCAAGCACACACAACACAACACCACAGCATCAATGCTTCTGCTTGTTTTCTGAACTGACATGTCACACTAGTTTTGGCCAGCTTTCTGCCAGGCCAGTTTAAAGCACTGCAATTTTACTCATAATTACAATAAAACCACCTATATATTAATCTTTATTTAAATTACATAAGCTACTTACAGCTTAAGAAAACAATCTACACAGTTATTGAAAGGTACTGAAAGAGGCATGTGCTACAATGAAAACTTATCTTTCCATAAATTAATTCTTTCAAAGAAAATAATTTCTTGTCTTCTAACACAGTAAGAGCACAGACATTTATTACAAAGCACTTCACAGCAGATACTTCTTACATAGATATTTATTGCAAAGCACTATACTTTGATACATAATTTTGTAGGTGATGTTGGGAAAGTCTGCAATTACTAGTGAATTCATGTGAAAAACTAGAAAATAGAAATTGACAGTTGGGTCTAAAAAGTGAATCAATTACTAAGATGAAAACCCAGATCAAGAAGAACCAAGACTGCTGTGTTAATCCTTCCTGGGCATCACATTACTCACAAATTCCACATTCTGCATGTTTAAATATGGACTTAAAGTGAAGAATTATTGAAAGCAAAAGATCTGACACAGATTAATGATAAGTAATGAAGACTATGTGAATGGTCTGTGAATGGCCCAGCATAACACAGGATTATCATGTCAGAGAACAGTATCTTCTCTCACAACTGCTACATGCCATCACATCACATAACAATGCTAATAAAATGCTAGTCGTCATCAAGCCTTATCCTTTCTAAGATGCAGGCATCAAGTATAGACACACACGGAAACAGTAATTCAAGAAATGCAAGAAGTTTTAGTTTATTCCTGAAGTAAAAACATGCATGACAGTAAAAAAACCACCCATTTTTTTAGAGGCATGACAATACTTACAAGATTAAAAAAAACCCTTGTAATTTAATACATTTACACCTAGAAACTAAAAATATTCCACAAATGAAGCAACTTCAACTGGTCAATACATCTTTAGGGACGGGAAAGAGGTGCCCCAAACAAACACTCAAGGCCCTGCCATCCCAACAATATTCATGCCTCATAACCAAAGCATTCAGAGAGGCAGCACAAAACTCACTTCTCTGATGAAACATCAGTCAGTGTGACAGCTCCTACTACACAATGTTGGCCATTACTGGGTCATAGTTTTGTTTCCTCTTTGATTAGAATTATAGAAAGAAAGGCAATTAGCTGAGCTGAGCAGTAGCCTGAGAAATTTACTGATAAAATACAGATTCTTATGGTTTCTACCTGGGCTTTAGATAAAACAGTAATTTCGATTACAATCTCTATGTACGATAGCACCTGAAAGCATGATTTAAATAAAGCATAGCCCAGTCCTTTCACTGTAGTGTTGCTGACTGACATCTTTAAACTTTACAAGTCACATGTCAATTATATTGATTGTCAATCTAGCAATCAAATCAAATTTTAAAAATAAAAAAAATGAAATCAAATTTAAAAAATATCAACCACATATTAAATTCATTTTTCTTGAAGTAATTTTCAATCAAGTGTTTCTAAGCTATTATTTTTTTCCACTTCAAAAGATTTAACACCAGAGATCAGAAGCTTTGGGGTGCCACTCCCACAGCAGCTGGCAATGTCCATTTTTAATAATGATTTGGAAGACCTGAAA
Source organism: Dasyornis broadbenti (assembly GCA_013397935.1). Lineage (NCBI taxonomy): Eukaryota > Metazoa > Chordata > Aves > Passeriformes > Dasyornithidae > Dasyornis > Dasyornis broadbenti. The sequence continues at coordinate 208,260 of VZRN01001105.1, read as the reverse complement.
GGAACTTCATAAAAACCATTATGAATTTGGAGGAACACCAAACAAGAAGTTAGGTACAATATGCATTCTTATAATACGTGTTGTGTTTCTAATTTTTCTCAGATATCAATGTTATCAACTTAGTTCAATTCTAACATCAATGAAGTGTGCCAATCAAGATGCAACCATGGAATACGTTGTGTCTCAGTTAAAGAGCTTTTTTCCTTTGAGGAATTGGTTTTGGCACAAAACTGAACTCAAAATCCCATCCAAAAGCCTATCTCTCTCTCCTTCCTCTTCCCTCCACCAATACACGCTATGAAGTATTTATTACTAATAAAATCAAGCAAATCTAATAGAAATGAAATTTCAGAGGTTTTAAAATAAGCAATACCAAATGAGATTTTTTGCGTGTCTACTGTGTCTGCTTAGAAAACAGAGTAAATTATTAATCCAGGATCGATTTCAATGAATGTCAAGTTTAATGGAGCCTACAAAGAAATTACAGCAACATTCTTCCATATCCTGTTCATGAAATAAAACCAATTTAGCAATTTAATTGGAGAAAACCTTGAAAGAAACCTTTGCAGTTGATATTAGGCAATGCAATTTATCGTCCTTGCAATTTTATTAATTAATTATTCTAAACCTGTTAATTACGCCCATAGCTAATGCTATGCCTAAATATTAATTCCTTAAAAGAAAATGGCTTCAAGATAATCATTAAAGCTTCCACTGAAGGAAGTCCAAGCTATCTTTAACTCAGTAGCTTAAAAATCCTAATGAATTACAGAAGGCAACTCAAGAGAATGTATATAATTATCTTCAGTGTCAACACAAAGTAACTCTTAAAAAATAACACTCCTTCCAAATGATATCTTGTGTATTTTGTCTTACTTGTATTTAACATTTTGCACCTATCTACTAAGACATGCATGCTCATTATTCATTCCAACACAAAAGAAGTTTGCAGTTTAGGGATCTGTATACTTTCCTATGTAAATCACATAATGCTACATTCTGGTAGGTACAGCAATATCTGTACAAATTAGGTGCGAGAACTTTTAAAAAGTTAATTGCTTTACTTATTTGTGCATGAACAACTTGAAGCACATATTTTAGCTCTTTAAGTTATACTATGTACTGTAGAAAGAAAACTATTCCATTGTCTCTAAGTCATTTTTCATGGATAGTTTTTAGTTTCAAGATAGGATCCAGCTCTTCATTCTTCCTCAAACGGATGCTTGTTTTAATTCAAAATGCACAAAGAGAGAGAGGTAGTGCAAAGTGGGAATAAGGTGGCTGAGGATGGTCTTTAGAAGCAAGAGGAAGATGACATAAAAGCGAAGTGGAAGAAAGAATTAGAAAACTCTTACCTGGGAAGACAGAATCCCAGAATAAACTGAGTTGGAAGGGACCCACAAGAATCATCCTCTCCAGCTCCCGGCCCTGCACAGCACCATCCCCAAGAGTCACACCATGTGCTGAAAGGGTTGCCCAACAGTGAGTCAGAAGTACCAGTGGGCCATTTTCTCATGCTACTTTACACAAGAGCATCAACGTAAGATTTGGATATTTATTTTCTTATCTTTATTTTGATAGGATTATGGAATGAACAGATAAAGTTGAGAAGAAGATAAGCTATTTCTCAGTGTTTCAACTCTTTTTTCTTTTCATGTAAACACTACTGCCTTTGGTTCAACTCCATATTAACTTCTCTTTATACACCCAACACAATAAATGCTTGGGAAAGTTCAGTAAAATTTACTAAGAAAGGAAAGTTACACAGCTTGGACAAAGTATTTCAACTACGATTGAAAAAAATGCCTCCTTTTAGAATAAGAGAAATTTACCAAAAATTAAGCACAACTCTCCTGTTGGCACAACACACTATCTAGTCTAGGCATAGGCATATTTGATACCATTTCACACTACTATTGCTCAGTTACATCTAGTTGTTCTTAAAGGCTCTGTCTTCTCATGTGCTTATGGCTCCCCATATTTAACAGCGATGATCATAAGGTCAGTTCTAAATGTGTGAAACATGAAGACGGTTGGACAAAGGCTCTAACCAAGAAACACAGTGTTCATCAAATACTGTATCTAAAAGAAGTCTTTCCAGCGTGAGGATGAGGAGCTATAAAAGATCATGAGGGTATAAGCTGGCAGCAGCTGTGAATGACTATTTAGGTCCCATGCATAAATAGCTTTGTTCCAGAACATACAGAATGTTAAATGACAGCATCAAATTAAATGCAAGTTTTTTGGACCTTGGCTTCTTTTTAAGAAAGACTGTGGGAGCAGGGGAGGACAGAAATCAGTGTACTACATTCCCTGTGCTAGAGAAGGAAAGTGCCATCCCTTCCTTTATACTTTCCACTGTCCAGTATTTCTAGTTCTTTGCATCCACAAATATAAAGACTATTACATAGCACACAGAGTAGGAAGATTTTCTAAGAAGGCTGGAGAGGTGAAAGGCAAATCAGTTTAATTTAACAAGCTTAACTTATTATAGTACATATTTGAATAAGGATTAATTGCTATCAACACATCAGAAAAACAAGTTATTTTTAAAATAGATTTTGGTCACTATGCTTTAAAAAAGTGAATATAAATACTCATGCTGGAAATGCAGGTCATTTTATGTTTTCAAGGCATGATAGCTCAACAAAGTGCAGGTCACAGTTACCTTGGGCATAAAGACATCCTTAGATAATCTCAGCCCAGCTCGACATTAAATATTTATCTGAAAGTTCTTGTTACAAAGGAACTTTTCAATAACAATGAAAAGTAATCATAGCTGTTAGCATGAAAAGTTGAAATTAAAACCTATAACATTATAGAAATTTATACTTTGTTAAATGCTTCCATAACATACCTTTTTTATAAAGAGGTTGCACACAATCACACAAAGCTACAGTCTATATTTCAGGCTCACTCTGGTCATTCCATAAAACAAGTGGCCAAATAATCCCCTTAGCCATAGACAACCTTAGAGGAATTAACTTCACAAAATGGTGTATGCTTGTCATAGGGAGATCTGAGCATAGGAAGGAGAAGGAGGTCAACCCTGCAAACATTTCTGAGTGTCTTTAAAGCTTATACTTTAGGAGATATAACACGAAGTTTTATGGCTAATTCATCTTGCTTTTCAACTGGCCAATGAAATGGGAAACGGTGGAAAATTAGATTGGTGGAGAAAATGGGAATGATATGTCTCAAAGGTTGGAGAACATAAACTCCCATCTTGGACACCTTTAGGGAATGAATTTTATTGCAGTGCTTGATTACGTGTTGAAATATACAGGTGCCTTGCACTGATGGATAATTCCTTTCTCCTTCTGTTCTTCCTCTTTGTGTTCAGAAAAATGCATCCTACAGTTTTTTCCTCCAGCATCGCTATAAAGTAGCAAACAGCTTGCAGTATCAGAGTAAGCTGCTAATAGGACAGAAAGGTTAAAAGGAAATCCCAGCATCACTTAATTTTGCAACTAATCCCAAGAGAGTTTATAAAATATTGATTAAAAAGCCATCTTCCTAAAATAACCTGCTTACAACCAGAAACTGAGAGCAGAGACAAGATCCAGGACCCCATTCAACGTAATAGCAAGACAAAAGATGGTGCGCCTGCATGGGAGATTCAAATGGAGCTTTCCATGTCCAAGTGTTTGGAAGACAACACTGCCCTAAACTGAAGAAGTGACTACCAACAAGTTGCACTGGTAATGAAATTACCTCCACTGAATGCCTGGCCCCTGGCAGAGTGGACCATGGGGAAGATGAATTATGCAGAGAGCTCAGCACACTCAGGAATTGCACTTAATGCCCCGGAATGTGCCTCAGCAGAATGCCCATGTCCAGCACTGCTGGCTGGAATCCAAGCAGATCCATTACCTTCCCTTTATACATCAGCTTACCACATGCCTTGCTGACACCAGAGATATGCCTTTCCTCCTCCTCTTTATTTTTAACTTTAGTACCTTTAACATGACAGAGATGCATACTTCAGGCTATACCATTAAGGAGGATTTTAAACCCAATTTAGCACTTGGTAAAATATTATGCTATCTCCCCAACTCTAATGTAATACTGTTTTAAAAACAGCAAATTAAACTAATACAGTTCACACAGATGTGCTTATATGAGTTACACTGAACTACCTGTACTCTGAATACCAAGTTATCTGCATAAAACCCTCTAAATATCCTTAAAAACAACTATTTTTGACTCAAAAATTATTCTGACTGTCTCAGAAAAAAAATAGTCCTTTTTAAGCAGGTCTTAATAAAAAGAGGATAGAGAAAAGATAATGACACATTTCCTTTCAAAACTGATTTGCTTCTTCTTCAGTTATGGGTATTTGCTGTACCCAGTTGTACCCAAATCTAGTTGAGAAATAGTGTACCTGTGAAATTCTGTGTCTCTCTTTTACTCTGGCCCCCAAAGAATCATATTTCTATCCCAGACTAACAGTACCACAAAAATCTAAATATTTTTACTTCGAAAAAAAAAGACAGACTCCAGAAAGTGCCTTTTTTTTTTTTTTTAAACAAATCAGCACACACACACTCCATCTGAAAGATGAGGACTGAATTTTGTGTTTTGCTCTATCCAGATTATGGATTTGAGAGTAAATATTTCATATCGCCACTTTCAGATTGTCCTTATTCTGAAAAATTACTTCTCCTCTCGATTCCTGTTGCATGCAGTAGAAGTCTTCCTAATACTGTCAAAACAGCTGTATTCCTACTTTGCAGACTACAAGCACCTGCTTTGTTTTCAGTGGGGAAAAAAACTAATTGAAAAAAAACTTCCGCCCATTCTCCAGTAAACTTACTACTACAGAATAGTCTGAGGTTTTCTGTACAGAAATGCAGATGCTCAGGACCTACAAGCACAGTTATCATTATGCTGAGGTGCAGCCTTGTTGCTTTTAACAAGGCTGCTAAAACTCCACGCCAAGGCTGGCATTATGAACACAGCTGTTCATTCCTATGCTAATAAGGAGAATTAGGAAAAAACGAATTGCAAGACTACACTCCCACACCATCACAAAAGAAATCAGACACAGCTTTTATTCCCACAGCAAAATCTCAATTCAGGATTCATAGCTCAAGTATCATAAGCTTACATATGTTTTGCTGCATTACATGAGAACCCTGTTATTAACAATGATCTCAACATACAAGACACTACAAAAACAACTGACACAAAGAAACTCTAAGTTTATATTTGTAAACTATTTTCATGTGACAAAAATTCCCCCTCAATTTTTTTTTTTTTTTTTCAAACTTAAGATCTTCTCAAGCTGCTTCTGCATGGGAAGTGATCCTCTCCCCCTCTCTATCTGAAGGTCACCAGCACTCAATAAATCAAGAAAATAAGTCATATGGAGCAAACTTAAATTATTAGGAAAGGAGTAGGATATTATATGGATAGCCAACTAGGAATTCCACAAGATTAACGCAGTCATCAATTTTTACAGCCTTTTTTCTACTATTACAGGCTTGTTTTTCACTGTGGTAATTAGGGCACCTTGGACTTCAGTGAAGTTTCTCCCCTTGTGATTTAACAAATGCCACCAAAGAACACATGAAGGCTCTTCCTACACTTGACTCTATGAAGTCAAGGGTATATAAAGTGTCTTTATACATCAATACTTCCATTTAGTTTTATATGAATACCAGCAAAACATTTGATATCAATAAAGTATTAAAGGGCATCATTAAAAACAGCCCTGTGGAGAAGGACTTGAGGTGATGGTTAACGAAAAACTCAACATGAGCTGTCAATGTGCACTTGCATTTCAGAAAACCAACTGCATCCTGGGCTACATCCAAAGCAGTGTGGCCAGCAGGGCAAGGGAGGGGATTCTGCCCCTCTGCTCTGCTCTGGTGAGACCCCACCCAGAGTGCTGTGCTCAGTAATGGTGCTCACAATATAAGAAGGATGTGAAATTGTTGGAGTAAGTCCAGAAAAGGCCACATAGTTGTTAAGAGGACTGGAGCACCTCCTCTAAGAAGACAGGCTGATAAAGTTGGGGCTGTTGAGCCTGCAGAAGAGAAGGTTGCATGGAGACCTGGTAGCAACCTTCCCGTGTCTAAAGGGGGCCTATAGGGAAGCTGGAGAGGGAATCTTTGTCAGGAACTGCATTGACAGGACAAGGAGTAATGGGCACAACCTGAAAGAAGGGGAACTTAGGCTGGATATTAGGAAGAAATTCTTTACTGAGGATGGTGAGGTTGGTGAGATACTGGAACAGGTTTCCCAGAGACACTGTGGATGCCCCATTCCTGACAGTGTTCAAGGCCAGGCTGGATAAGGCCTTGAGCAACCTGGTCTAGTGGAAGGTGTCCCTGCCCATGGCAAGGAGGTTGGGACTAGATCATCTTTAAGATCCCTTCCAACTCTTAATATTCTACGATTCTATGGAAGTCACATAATTGTTCACAATACTGAGAAAGTATCTCTTCTTTCACTTAAAAGCCTCTAGCTTTTACGATTCAGAAGTTTCAAGCCTGGAGGTTCGAAACCAATAAAAAGAACCCACCTGACCTTAAATAAAAACATTACATTTTCATCCAGTTCAATTTTAAGGCTTGATTTATGATTTCTGAACATTTATGACAACTACATCACCCTACCATGAAATTCCACTTACTCTCTTGTCAATGCACTGTTTTACCATTGCTATGTGGTAGGCAAATTGCTTATGAATATATATAAAAGCAATATAATTTCTTTTAATGTCAGACATTTCATGGATACCTATTTTATGAATAATAGAAAATGAATTATGCCATTTTATATACTTATTGCATAAAACAACATTTTTTGAGACAACCACAACAAAACAGGGTGCTTTCCTCAGTGCCTTATGCATACATCAGTTTCAAAAATACAGCAGAGAAGCCCCTGGAGGAAAAGATCCACTTTCTTTCTCATTCCCTGCTTCCTCTACTATAAAGTATTATATTAAATAGGAATATTGAAGGACCAATATTATAAAGGAATTTTTTGATGCAAAAGCAGAACAACTGCTTTCATGAAATACCTACAAGAGAAATTTCGCTGAATGTGTGAAACATCTCAATATAAAAATTATTCAACTGCCGCATAGGCATGAGTATTGTTAGCATGTTACCTTCAAATTCTTATGAAAACTATTCATGGTCTCTGCTCTTTACAAATTACAGTCACCAGTTCTGACATAGCAGGATAACAGTCCAGTCATGACCTTCAGAATGGCGAGGCACACTATATGCAGAAGTTTTATACACTTTGAAGAACTGCAAGCAACTTTTAAACCCACTTGCAGTGGTCTAGTCAGATCAACTGGGTATTTCCAATGGCCAGAACCGGATGTATGTAACACAAATTCATCTTGGTGATAGACAGTCACACACACACACAGTACTGAAACATATGAAAGGGTCTCATTCCATACTATTAATACCACATCCAGAATTTAATCCCTACACAGCCTGGCCCAGAGCCACTGTGTCTGCTTTCCATTACTCAATCACTTTCTAACTCTGCATTCAAAGCTAAGGCCAGAGCGGCCCATTTGCTTCAGTAATGGAAGCAGTCTTGCTTCCTGCTGACAGAGTAGCCCCTCACATGGAATCTGCTGCTCCTGGAAGTGAGGGAAGGTGACCTAACCCACAGACTACACACAATGAAGAGTGACTAAAGATGCCCCATTACTCTCACAGCTACAGTCTCACAAATCCTACCCACAAAGGATTCAGCCATGTGATGACTCTTGGGATAATCACTCCCTGTTTGCTGTCAGTACCAGTGCTCTGCAATATTGGAAGTGGTACCTCCTACCACTGCCAGAGAGAACGAGCATACACTGCAAGGAAAAATCCATCTGGACTGAAACATCATATACTCCTTTAAAAGTTTTACACCATGGAATCTGACTTCGATTCCATGACTTCTGACAAGGCATCTTGATTGCACTGCTGTCATTTCAAGAAGCAGTACTGTCGAGAGACCTCTGCATGGCAAATTATAAAGTGAGGCACCCATGAAAAACATTCAGTAAACAAATGGTGTATTATCAGTGTAAGTGCACTGTTTTTCATTGGGCTGTTAACATAAAGAATCCAGTGTTTATTGCTATACAAAGTCTGCTCAATTAACACATCCAACACTTCTGGTGCACCCAAACATTCAGATTTTTCTTTTTATTTTTCATTTTTGGGGCTAAATAGAAGCAAGAACATAAATCCTAAAATTAAAGAATAACAATGCAAAACCATTTGGCAATATGAAATTGTCAGTTTTCCAAATTTAACAGCAGTCGGGAAAATGTATGTCAGCAATTTCCCACAATATTTTTCTGGAAGATTGAGTAGGAACATTACATACAATTGGCATATTCAGAATAAAAGAAAACACTGTTCTAGGAAAAAAATTTTTATACCCTTTATACTGTTTATCATTCATGATGGTACTTCAGCTAAACTAAAATCTAAAGTTTTAATGGATTCTTTTTTTAAAATCCAGAAACAGAAGACTTGCTTTAGTTTTTGCCATTTTTGTTTTCTACATTGAGTCTTTCCCATAGGTCACAGCCTAAATACTGTTACTTATGACTTTTTAGAACTTTAGTACTCTTTTTCAAGAAATTTCCTGGAACACGCTCAAAAAGACAAGTACAAATTTCTTTAGAGAAGTGCTTAGCTACAGCGCTATGTGAAAAAACTAATTGGTTTTTTTTTTCCCCAGAAGGAGAAATCCTGCAGCAGTAACACACACATACAATACCAACCAAGCTATAAAAAATCAATTCCTGCTCTGATATAATACAGAAACTGATTTAATTTGAATGACAAATTACAATACACATTTTAACTGTAAATGACAAAATAGAGCATGTTTCACTAATATAAATGAATCCCAACATATTTTAAGATTTTGCTGAGAAGTTTCCATATGGGAAGGTCTGGCTACATCCAATTTAAATGAAAAGAGTTCACAGAGCTTAAAAAATTCTCTTGTAAGTAAAGAAATAATAGCAGCATGCACTGCTGGACAATCTGGTGGAGTGTAAGAAGAAAATAATGGCAGACAAAACAAGTCACAGCACAGGAAAAGCATCTGCACATTGCAGAGCTCACTCAACTGAGCACAAATAGTATCTGTATATTGTTTTAGTAGCTCTGTTTCCATCACTCAGTTGTTCCTCATGTGCTTATAAACAGCTTTGGCCTAGCCACAGGATTTCTGTAGAATCAGAACATGAAAGACTTAATTTTTCTGACTACAAACTTGATAAAACATATCTACATTTTCTAGGTAGCTGCTGTAGCTATACCACTGAAAAAAAAAGTATTCCCCTAAATTACATTAATGACACAAAAATTTCAGCAAGATAAACCAGATCTTGGACTTGTCTGAAGCACTGAAAAAAGGTCTTCTCTGATTTATGCATGTTAGCAATAAAACTCTCTTTCAAAGCAAACAAACCTACCAAACAAACAAATAACTTCCCAGGATGTTCAACTGTGGACACAAATGTGCTGGTTGTGTCTGGGATAGAGTTAATTCTGTGTTTTGGATTTGTGCTGGAAACAGTGTTGACACCATAGGATGTTTTTCTAACTGCTGAGCAGGGCTCACACAAAGCCAAGGCCTTTTCTGCCTCTCACCCCTCCCTACCAGCGAGTGGACTGGGGATCCACCAGGAGTTGGGAGGGACCACAGCCGGGACAGCTGACCCTGGCTGACCAAAGGGTGTCATATGGAACCATGCTCAATGTATGAAGCTGGAGGCAGAAGGAGGAAGAGAGGAAGGTTGGAGGGATGGTGTTTGTCTCCCCAAGTCACCATTATGTGGGGCACAGCCCTCCTCTCCTGGGGATGGCTGAACACCTGCCTGCCCATGGGAAGTGGTGAAAAAAATCCTGTTTTGCTTTGCTTGAGTACATAGCTTTTGCTTTACCTATTACACTGTCTGTATCTTAACCTACAAGTTTTCTTGTCTTTACTCTTCAGACTCCCTCCCCCATACCACTGGGGAGAGGGAATGAGGGGCTGGGAGGTGCTTAGCTGCCAATCAGGGTTAAACCATGACAACAAAAAGTAGAAAAAGCTTCTCTTAAGTGGACACGGAGCTCATGAAGAACATCTAAGAACCACAGCACCAAGCCTGAATGAGTTCAAGAAGTATTTGAACAATACTTTCAGGCACATATGGTGTGACTCTTGGGGATGGTCCTGTGCAGGGCGAGGAGCTGGATTTGATGACGCTTCAGGCTCCCTTCCAACTCAGCTTATTCTGTGATTCTGTAATGTGAACAACTAAATCAAGCATTAAATCTCCTCATTTGCTCCTTATTGAACAGTACAGATTTAATATTAATGCTTTACATTAGATAAAATCATCTAATTTGATCTGGGAAATGCTGGTTTTAGATTGATGTATGTTGTCTATTGTGTTTTTCATCCTTTGGAGATCAATGTTTATTCCTGCTGTTTCACATCTTCAGCAGAAGCCTATCATTGTTTACTTATTCCCAAACACAGCAGTGATACTACTGTATTCCCTGATGCCTAAGACCACCAAGTGTATTTTTCAGTACAAAAGGTGCCAGATGTTTCATCCATCAGCTTTACCGCATTTCCAAGTAAGAACTATAACCTGAGGGGAAGGCATTAGAGTGTAATGAGCAAGAGAAAACATTTCATTGTAACAATTCCAGGCTACTGAGACCACTGCGTCTTTGCATTTTAACAACAGAAAGCTATAAAGCAAAGAACACTTTCTCAGTCCCATGCGAAGTACAATTTTGATTTTGCATTGCCATTGAAAACACCAAATTACTAGACAAATCCACAGTTACTTTAAAAATAAGCCAAGAGAGGACTGGTACAGAAGCTGTACTATATCACCAAACCAATCATTCCATCAGCTATGCTATTAAGGTTTGTTATCTTCTGATTTTTAAAGTTTTATAAAAGGAGAAGCAAACTGTCAGATAACATGGTCAATACGTAGCCATTAAGACTTTTCTCTACTGAAATATAAAGTGCATTTAAGCAAATTTGTGAGGTTATAAAATACAATTACAAAGCCCATTTCTCCACAGTGAGCAATACAATATGACAGAACATTGTGCTTTTCTCCTTGGCACGATCTCACATCAGTGAGCCCATGCAGTGAAGTTCAAAGCCCAGCCAGATCTGGAAGCACACAGACCTCTGCCTCTTACAGGGCCACCAGAAGAAGCTTTTGATAGAACTTCAGGCAGATTTAATCCTTTAAATATCTGTCCATTTAGACTAGAAACCTTCAAAATAAATCCCATAGCTTCTTTATTAACACAATCTTACATTTATTCTTTGTTATTGTATTTACAGTCTGCTGTGTAATAAGGATATGTGTGCATATTTTATACATATGCACACATATCCTTACTAATATATATGTAAAGTATAAATTTACATTACAAATATATATGTGCATAGCTTTATATGCAGCTCATTATATTTTGTTTTAACATTACAGCATTATTTGTTAATAGGTTATTGCAATAAGGCAGTATCTCCAATAAAAGGCATTATCAAAGAAAATGCCTACTTAAAAAATAAAAGAAAGATTAAAAAAAAGTATTTAGAAACACCAATTTTCTTCATTTCATGTAACTTTTTCATCTGTGCTAGAGTTTGTCTCTGCAGTTTTTGGAGGCAGATGAAGAAGCTTCTCTGATGACTTGGCAAAGGAGCAGGGAAGGTATCAGTACTGATAATATTTATTAGCTACATCTGCTATAAGTGCTTTTTATAGACTACATCGGTGTGAGACAGTAATTCTTGAAATTTCTCCTACCCTGAGAGGGACACAAACCTTGAGGTACTACTTTAAATGATGCCTGGTGTTTAAAGCTGGCAAGACTCCCTTCTCTTTTCTTTCAGTTCTTAGTGTAATAAAAACTTCTGTGAGCAGCAGCAAGGAGCTATAGCCTGTATATGTACTCTGAATAAGTATTTCACATAGTTTCATCTGTTCTTTATCTTGGATGATTATTTAAACTAGATTCTGAGTTTTTTGTTCTTTCTGTCTACATTATGTTTCCAAGATGCTGAGCCACGCACCAGGAATAACCATATTCAGCCAGCCACAATGTTACACCAAAGTCTACAAGTAAGTGTAATACAGAGTTCTCACACTAACCCAGTAAACACATTTGGAAAACACTACAAAACAGCAGCAATGGGACAACAGTCAGTACTGCTCATACAGAACAGATCATTTCTTACAAAAAAAAAAAAAAGGGCAATTATAAATATGCTCAAAGTTTCTAGGGGAAAAAAAGGGCAAACAGAGCTTCCATCTAAGAAACCAAATAAAAAAGAAATTTTGTAACATCTACATTGAAACCACCTACTGTATTTACTGAAGAAAAAGTCTTGTATCACCAGTAAATAAATGTTAGTATCTTTTAGAGGTTCTTTGTTAAAAATCAGAATATTATTTTGTGCAATTCTTTCTAATCAATCTATTTTTTGTTTTCAGGCAAGCTACATTCTTATCTGTTTATGTTTGTCCATTAACATAAACAGCCAAAGACTCTCAAGCACTAACCTTTTATTACATTAGCTAAAACCACAAAACCATGCAGCTTAACTCACCCCATCTGTCCACATGTATCAAAGTGCCTAGAAAGAATGTTAGTTAGATTTTATTTAATCACAGAAGTCATATAGCAAGAGTGAATCAAGGAAAAGGTGACAGATCACACGAAAGATAGATAGTTAAATTTTAACCTTGACCTCTAAGATTACATTTGACATCATGTTGTTTTAGTATCAATGAAGACACCTGCACAAAGAATCTCTGTGCACACAGAGAAGGGAATAAATGTAAATATTTTCAAAGCCAAGAACTTCAGGATATAAATATTTCACATTCAAAAAGCTGAAAAGGATACCATATATTTAAAGTTGTGAAACAAATGCACGTACATAAATAATATTTAAGGGTATAATTAATTATAACATCACAGTCCTACAGATTCCACACTCTCTATACCACATTCTATTTTAGGTACACAACATGACAATGTCTGTATGTCACTAATGCTGAGAATGATGTTTGTGATATATTTAATATCCCAGTTATTGATTTAGACTGCTTGGTGGATACCTGATACATACAGTATTTCCATAACACAGTGAAATACAGAATTAAACAAGAGGTAGCTAAGGTTACCCTCATTGACTGCACAAGAGGAAGAGCTTCAGAAATACTGAAGCATATTTATGGAAAAGAAAAAAGATTAGGATAGGCTGAGCTAGCAATCTAATTGCAGGGGAAACGCATATTTATCCATGCTTAAAAAAATGGAGGAATGTAGTCTAAAAATGCATGTTTTGAGCACACCCTATTTTCAGAATATCTTGAGACTATTACCTGAAACTCATTCATTGAATATCAATTTGGAGGCAACAATGTTACAAGTAATTTAAACTCAGAACCAAACCAACTGCAGTACTTCAGTTCACTTCTAGATGCACAGTAAAGAAAAAAAAATAATAGGAATATATTCACATAATATGCCTGGGTTAGAAGGCACATACATGAATTATGTTAAACTGTCTCTTTCACAGCCATAGACTCTAGATATCTGAATAATTTAATAAAAAAATGACTACCCATTTCCTGTTCAGTAACAGGCAGTATTGAACGCATATACCTACAGAGCTGGCTGCCTTGTCCTATGACAACTGGTTTTTTGTAATCCTTACTGACATAGTAAAGAAACAGTGGAAAATAAACCATGAAGCTGGCAGAGGGATGGATGCTACCATGTGCCAACAAGAGCATTGCCTGCAGCTCGCTACAGCTGAATAAGGAGCCTCTTCAGTGCTGGGCACTGCTGGAAAGTGGGTTCAAAGCACCTTGAATCCAACTAGGCCCTCCTCCAAAGGCTGCCAGTCTTGCAGGTCCTTCATCAGGAAGATTTAAAGGCACCATCTTGTACATGGTTCAAGGACACAACCTGAAGATGCAGTAAGAATCCTCTAACACCTTTCCAACCATGCTACAGGCTCTGTGTGCTGTGTCCCACTCCACTCTGAACAGCGCAAGACAGCAAGCAGAACAATAACCAGGAGTAAGGTAAGATGCAAAAAGACAGGACAGTAGTCCAAGGAAGCTGTCCCTTTCTTCAAGGCAGCTGTAAAGCAGGACAGATTTACAAATCCAAAGAAATAAACAATCTTTACTTAAAGATGATCCAACCCACAACCGCAACAGTAATTTTCATTATTTTTACATGGCATAATTTTACTACATAGATTTTAAGTATTAATAATGTGACCATGTGGTCAGGTTCACACAAGCTGAATTCCACTATGAGGCTTCTGTAAGGCCTGTGAGTCATCACTCAGCAGCTTGTTTGATGTGGATTACAAACATTTGCATTAAGTTTCAAAAGCATGTTAAAACATTATGATGCAAACTTATTTTATACATTCTTAATTTTCCTTAGTGAGCATCCCAGTAATCATCTATGTGCATCTGCATTCTCAATTAATTTCTAATAGAATAAAGACTTGAAGATAAACACTTTAAAATATTACTTAGGACCGAAAAACCTATCCTGTGACTTTTGCTCCAACAAGAACAGGCAACCTTTTTCTTTTGATGACAGAGAAAACACAAGAATCTTCTTGTATGTTTCCCAGATTAGGCTGCACATATTCTTTCTGGTTTTATTTTAGAACCACATTCCTCCCTCCAGGCGATTCTATACATCACTACAAATCCTTATGCAATTTTATCCCAGGGTTTATATTTATCAAGACACCTCATCTTAACAGCAATGTTCTTTCCTCAGCATGAACCAGGCTTTTAAAACATTGCAATGATACCCTCAGAAAAATTTTCATTCTAACAAGATTCATCAGTGTCTCACAATTCAAAGCACTAACATGTAACTTTGCAGGAATCATGGCTAATGGATAAGAGATACACTCTATTTTTCTGTTTGGTGACTGAATTCAAATGCCACATGTATATTTTTATCTGGCCAAAAATCCTTCACATACAGTTATTATGCACAGCTTCCCTTCCTAAATACCACTGTCCATTAAAAAAACCAAAAAACCATAAATATAGTGAATGATAAAGCATGGCCTAAAAGCAGTGTAAGTTATGACTTAAGTCATGAAGTGAACCTGGTTACTACGGATGTGTAAAAAAAACAATTAAAATCCCAGAGCTATGCACTTCCTCCTTCCACAGCTCTGTAGAAACTAATTCAGATGATTTAAACAAAATGCTGTTTTGCATACAACTGATTACAATTGTTTTGGAAACATATGAAGTTTACATGGTTTTGCCAGAAGTTATCAATCAAGCAAAGATACACTAGACAGGTACCATACTTATAGCAGACATTATTTTGAAAACTTTCTATTTATTTGGGTTGGAAATTTTACCTGAGAAAAAACCATGAACAAAATATTGGAACTTGTCTAAACCAACTATATTTCAGCACTCAATCACTCTGGAGATACAGCACACATCTCAAAGTGTCACCAAAAAACACAGGTAGGATTACAAAACTTTTAAAATTTTTTAATCAGTTTCCAAGTCTAGGAGTCCAGAGACTTTTACTAAACCTCTGATAAACTTAAGTAATATTTCATATATGCAGTCTCCCTAGATTATCTTATGAGCTGTGGTACTGAGTTCTCTACAGCCCTAGGGTTTGTTTATATATTATTTTGCCTTTCCCCAGTGGCAGAACCAAGAGGGTATCCCCTGAACAAACTAATGTTTGGGGAATCTTTTACAGTATTCTGGTTTCTTTAAACAGTGCAAGGCAACAGTTCCAAAAAAGATTTTTGTGGTGGGTGCACAAATAGACCTGTAAAAAGAATCTAAGCTCTAGTTTTAATCACTCAAATTTTTTTACTCCCAGTTGCTCAGAATAAGTTTTCATATTGTGACATACAAAATCGTCACTCCCATGTGCATGACACAGGAGTCACCACTCCCATGTAGTGTGTAGGTAATGTGACATACAAAGTCACCACTCCCATCTTTGCTTCTCTTAAGAATCATTAACACTCGAAAATGATGAAACATTCAACGAAGTTTAAAGTGAAATAAAAAAATTGATGCAGTCCAAAACAGAATTGTTTCAATAAATGTATTTTAAATAAAATCAGAATTTCAGATGCTTAAAAATATTTTTAAAATCATCACAAATTGTTTGTTAATCATTGTTATAAGCATTATCTTAATATTTTCAGTATGATCAAATAAAACATATGTATTTAAGATCTCCAGGACACAAACTGAGCCTCCTCTGATCTGGAATAATTGAAGAAGATTGCTAATGCAAGAAAGCAAAAAAATGCTGTCAATAAGTTATGCTTTCCTCTTTACCTCAGGTAAGCAGTAAAGTACCAGCTAATGCTCCCACAACCCTAAAAAAAGAATGCTGAAACACAATAATGCTTATCAGCAGACAAGAGTTTGCACACATAAAATTTCACATATGTGCTAGGAAGGACTCCCGCCAGTCTCATTTGGAAAACAGTGACTTAGACTCAGCACAAATTGTGACATGCTGCAGGGATGGCAACTTTTCAAGGGCAAATCAAATTATACTCTTTCTGAAGCTAGTGACCTACACATGGCCATAAAAAACTCAGCAGGGGCAGGATATACTGCCTCTGGCAGCCTGCTGCTTCTCAGAATTTTCTTATCATCTGCAGTTTGCGCGCCTCCAAGATTGAACACGCAGTTCGTTGGGAAGTTCCTAATTTAGCTGGAGTGGGCCATGTTAGTATCGCAAACTGCATGCTCTGAGAGAATAAAAGCACAAGAGACAATACTGCAAGTCTGATCAAACCATACACCATTGTGTCATTTGAATTTCACTGCTAAAGAAGAAAAGCAGCCTGTATAGCATCAATGTATGTGCAGTACAGTCAGAACATTTTTGACCTGGCTATGTTGGTTAGGACAATAGAAGAAACTCTTTTAGTGAATTCTCCTCTTGATACCAGCTGATTAGCTCATTTTATTAAAAAACCAAAATTGATCCAGTTTATCCCAGCACAAGTTATATCAGGTTTGGGTACTGTCAGTGCAACTTTACTGGTAAGTAACAAGTGTAGATAAAGCTAAAACCTGGTAACTATTAAAAAATGTTTCAAAAATATTATGTTCATTTTGCTATAATAAGTTTCATAGACTTTTACAATCAACACTAAGGACTTACTCCAATATATATTATTTATGTTTCTAAACAGTAGGTCAGCAAATGAAGATAGAGAGTGAAAACAACTTCATAAATAATGAAATACTGCATCTGAGGTAATATTACACGAAATAGAGGAAGTTATATTACTGAGATGTTAATCACTTCATGTATGCTGTAAGAACAGAAAAATGGCAGTGAAAATGGTGACAAAAAATCTGGGCCAAAGTTTAAAAAAAAAAAAAACATGACTGAAAATTTATTGTCAGAATAAACAATTATATTAAAACACAGTAACCAAACATAAGCCACTACAAAATAAAACCGACGCTATCCATACAACTCACAAAAAGAAAACAGATTATATGATCCTGCAGGACCTTTGATTCTGCAAAGACTCATACACAGGCTGGATTTTATTCAACCTGAGCAGAAGTCAGAAGCACCACTAACCAGTATGAGCAGGATTAAACCCACTCCAACAGGAAGAAAGAATGGGAATTAAAAATAGATTTATGAAACTAGGTGCCAAAGGTACCAACCTTTGATTTTAGAATATTCAGAAGCTTTAGAAGGAAAAAAAAAGTAGTACTGAATTTATAGAACTTGACCTTTAACATGCTGTTTGCCAGTTTCACTAGAACTTGTATGTCTGAAATTGCCTAGAACAAGGAAAAGCTGAAAAATGCCTGACTACTTTGACAGAGATTAGTTTTAGTGAGGAAAAAAAAGAAAATCTAAATAGAGTTATCGACATCAACTACTTAACCTAAACAAACAGGAAGTTTTTATGACAAAATCTTTGTCCTTGAAATGAAGTTACTAATGGTAGTTACATCTCACTTAGGACAAGCATGAAACTTACTCAATGGCTTAATTATGCTTACACCAGAGTCACACACAGATATGACCTTGGTCTTAATGACAGAACTTTATAAACATAATGTAATGCTGATGAAAAGCATAAAATATTATTATATTGGTTCTTTACAGCATGGAGATACCTTGTCACTTTGGCAGCTTCACTTTGTCAAATATTTTAAATAATTACAACCTATTTTGCAGCAATTCAATAGTCAAGACTATATTACCAAGGAAAATTGGGAAGCACTGTAATATAATCTCACTGCATTCTCAAGAGCAACCAGTAGGCCTTGTTGATGATACAGAAGTATGAACACTTCCATTACATATTCCTTTATTACAAAGATAATGAAAATTACACTGTTTAATTTCATATACTTGCCTTAACCTGTAATATTTCACATACCATGCTGCAAACATTCCCACTACATAGCATACTACAGCAGGAACAAACAGTTCAATATTGTTTGGCAGCACAAGCTCAAGCAACACTGGTTAAGCTTAGTTATAATGAAAAGGAATAATAACAGAAAGTAAGGTTCTTCACTACAAGAATGTGAAAAGCATCTCCATTTAACAGGATCCCACAAGCTCTGAACTGAAACAAAGATGGCTTCAAAACATTTAATAAAGGTGATATACTTGTTTCAGCACTCTGTTTCACTTTGGACTATTTTCCATTTCTTTCAGTCAGAAGCCACAAGTAGCATCTAAACTGCTTAAAAGACTTGCAGCATGCCTCTCTGGCTCTATCACTCTGTTCCTCATAGCTGTCACATTCCTCTTGCAGCATTATGCTCTGCATGGTCATTTCTCAGGTAGTTTTAAAAAGCTCAGTATATTAATTGCAGCAATATAGAGAACTAGCTTCTCCAACAAATACTTTACTGGAAAACTGGAAAGTTCAATTGAATAAACTACTAAACATTTGCAGAGTCCAGCAATTTACTATCTCCGAAACCACATCAGTTAAATATGTCCTAGATTTTTGAACGTCCTCCTGAGAATTATTAAAAGTGTACTCATAAGACTGCTCATGCATTACATGGAAGCTTCTCCACAAGAACACATCAGCACCAGAATGAGATCCCTTCACTCAACACCCTTTAAAAGTGATTACTTCCCACATTTAGCACTTTTATATATACTTATATAAACATCTACTTTAGCATGAGTTCCATGCAAATATGAAATTGGTCTGAACAACAGGACTTTTTAAATATAATGCAATACTGCTGAGAAACATGATATAAATAAACATAAAAACAACAAGGAGATATATTCTGTCAGATAACTAGTGGAGTAACAGGTGCTTTCCTTGCTAGGAGATGTATATAGAAAATTAAAGTTTAACGTGTGCTGTCCAAGGAACCAGGACTACTAGCTAATCTATTTAGAAACACGCTTATCTAATAAAAATTGAGTTTTCTAAGATGTAGTTTAGATATTCTCCACAATGAAGACTACAATATTAAAAAGACAACTGAAAAATCGTTCTTTGTTCTTGACTCAAGAATAAAGGTTGTCCTCAAGAATAAAGGTTGCTATTTATCTGCCTGCAGTTCAGCCTGTTCAACCACTGTTAAGGAGATAAGATATCAAAGCATACAAATTGTTGAATACTTCCAAAAACTCTTAGATATAAGTAGATGAATGGCCCTGCAAGCACTGACTGACCTCCTCCCCCATGACACCTAAACCCTATGGCCTACAAAACATTTAGGTCTTCCAGCTTTGAAAGAACAAACCAGCTCTAATAGACAGTAACTTCTTATCTGAAGGAAGAACAAGAAAAAGCTCACTACATCCATGGAAAGGGTAAAATTGGGAAACTGTGTACAAAGATTATTTTGTAAATAATAACAACCTGAGCACACCCTTCTGAGTGCGCATTGATACACCAAGGCAAACCACATTTTAGCATCCAATACACACATTTTGGACATAGTAAGAAGAAATCATTCCGTGTGATGCATTGCAGACAATGTATGAAATACAAACGCACTACTTCCGTGAAATACTCTTTTTTAAGGGACAAAAAAGTGCATGACTAACAGCACCTGACGTGCAAACCGGGCATGGTGAAAGTTTCCCCTGAAAGTTACCAGCAAAACGCGGAGCTCAGTACAGGCCGTGTGTCTGTGCAAACCACATGGGTCCATCGGGCTGCACCACCAGAGCTGTCAAGGGGTCAGGGAAAACGCTCCGTGCTGAGGCAAATCCTGCCTTCTTCAACTGCGGAAAACGGCGGAGTCCCCGTGGATGAGGCGAGGCGGCTCAGTGTAAGCGACACGCTGCTAATGCCAAAGGGATCGGGGACGCGCATTACCTGCTGGACCACCGGGGCCAGGACGGCTCCTGAAGCCAAGTCTCGCCTCACAACGGGCTCTGACCACCGTGGACCTCAGTCCGTCCGCAGAGCGCCGACAGCCGCCCCCGGGCCCCGGCTTCCCGCGGGCCCGCCCAGCCCTGCCCACCGGCGGGAGTGGGGATGCTGCTGCCTTACCTGAGCCAGGACCGTGGGGAACACGCGCGGGCTGTAACACGCCGCCAGGCAGCCTCCCCCGACCAGGACGGCGGTGGCGGTGGCACCCCATGCGGGCGGGCGGCGCTGGCTGCGTGGAGGCCGCATCCCGGCGAGCCGCCCCCGCAGCGGGGCTCGGGCAGCCGCCGCCACCGCCGCTCTCCACGCCGCCGACATCTTCCCGGAAAGCTCCGCGGCGGCCGCGCCGCGCATGCGCAGTACCAGGCCCGAGGCCGCGGGGCGGGGGCAGCCCGGCTCGGTCCCGTTGGGATCGCTCTGGCCCGGCCCCGCCAGCGGGAGCGACACCTCCCGCACAACCGGAGGGCATGGAGCTGGCAGAGAGGTAACCTGAAAGGAGGGTGTAGCCAGGTGGGGGTCGGCCTCTTCTCCCAGGCAACAGGACAAGAGGACATAGTCTCAAGCTGCGCCATGGGAGGTTTAGGTTAGACATCAGGAGGAATTTCTTCACAGGAAGGATGATTAGACATTGAAATAGACTGCCCACGGAGGTGGTGGAGTCACCATCCCTGGAGTCGTTTAAGGGAAAACTGGACGTAGCACTCCGTGCCATGGTCTGGTTGACATGGTGGTGTTGGGCCACAGGTCGGACTCGATGATCCCAGAGGTCTTTTCCAGATTAATTGATGCCGTGGTTCTGTAAGTCAGGCGGAGGTGGGCCCGCTCCCTCCGTCCCGGGCCAGAGAGACCCCTACGTAGGAGGAGGCGGCAGGGCCCCCTTCCAGACTTCCGCTGGGAGACAGGCGGGTTCCTGGTGGAGAGGGAAGGCGGTCAGGGCAGGGGCCAAGTGTTCGGCTGTCTCAGGGGAGGGAGCACGGAAGGCCTGGCCTGTGCGGTAGGGAGTAGAAAGTGGCGACGCTTACAGCGGTCCTCCCGCTCCAGGAGTGCCCCGGCCACCCCCTTGTGTCTGTCACAGAGCTCAGCTTCACCTCGTTCCCTGATGTGACTCTTCTCCCGAAGCTTTAAGCCACTGCTGAGTACAAGAAGAGCAATGGGTCACAAGCGGGGTTCGAAGCACCGCAGAAAGCCCGGGGTACTCAGCAAGGCAGGTAAGGTGAGCTTCCACAAGCAGGGCTGACCCAGCGCTTATGATTTTCTAGGCATTGGTGACACGTATGTTGCTCAGTGTATGATCCAGATGAGAAATAGCAAAAGCATGAGCAAGTTTAGAATATCCTTTTCAAGGGCATAGTTTCTCATGAAATACAGATGACAGGAGATGAGTTTACAGCAATTGTCGTGGCAGAGGTGTTAACTGAGAAGCTTTACAGAATGACTTAGTTGGCGGTAGTCGCTTGTGCCAAAAGATAGCTATTCACTGAATGCTTCAGAGTGCTTTTATTTCTCACTGCCACACTCAAACATTAGTTAGTTGATCACGTTCAAAACTTGGGCCATCTGGGAATTAATAATAAAGTCATATGAAGTTAAATGTCATTTGTATGTTAGCAGTGCCAGTATCCATGCTATGAGAGTAATTCACCTAGTGACTCCATGTGAATGTGGAGAAAGACTGCTGAGAGAACAGCTGCATGCAATTTTCTTTACGTCGGTCTTTGGTTGAAGACCTTCAGAAAGTACGAAGTCTAGCAAACTGTATCTTTCACCTCTTTCTGATATGACAGCCAGTACTGTGTTGTCAACATTACAAATGTTATGGTACAGGCTCTGAAACATGGAAATGCTTTTTTGCACTCTATCTACCAACAAAAGGTGTTCATCCATCAGTGCCACCAAAGTAATTTTAGTTCGCTCTCCTTCCCTGATCTGAGTTCAGAGTCATGAATTCAGTTTCACAGAGGGTAATTTCAGTCATTTAACTAATGGCATCTCAGAATTTATCCAGTCTTCCTTTAGCATGTATTGTTCACTGAGTGTCTTTCTGTGAAGTGTTTGAGACATCTTCAGAAATCTCAGGACCCAAGTCCTTAGCAGCATACAAACCCTTCAAAAACACCTTCTCTGGGGAACACAAATGACTGCTCATCACAAAATCACCCAGGAATGCAACATGCAGGGTGAATGGTTTCCATCTCTACATGCTAATGTACATTGCAAAATCTTTTTCCTATTCCCAGAGACCTAGAAACCAATATGGGGAAAGGCTTTTAAATCCTAATATACTGTAAAACATAGGAGTGAAATCTGTCAATTGTAACACTCAAACACACTGCAAAATCACACTTCTGCAGGAAATTCCTATTGCCTATTTCTGTTTCCCTCTAGACAGACAAAATATTTTCCATCCCAGTCTTATAGTTTGACATACAGTATTTGTACAAACACCTTAAAAGTACTCTACTGTCTGTGTAAGCCAATAGCAAGCACTTCATGAGTGCTGGCAACATCTTAGAAACATGGCTGAGAGATTTGATTTCTGAATGCCAGATCCCTTGATGTTGAACACACACGACCACAGCACAAGCAAGGAGGTTTAATTCATTACTCTGACAGGCATTTTCAGTTTTTCTTTAAGTAAAAACAAATAAGTAGGTCATTTTTCTTTCCTCAGATGACATTCCTGCCTAGAACAGATACAACTGCAGTGTGAATGGAGAGCTATTCTCATATGGCTGCAAGCACGCAATGCTGATGGGCAAGTTAAGTGTCCTTAGCCACCCCTTCTCTCTCTGCAGTAAATTCACCTCGTGGGCGCAGGGTGCAGGAATACAAAGCTACCACTGCGCTAATGCTGCTCACAGCTGTGTTGCTGTGATTGTGCTGGTACACTTGTGCTTGCTGGAGCACATGCCTAAATAAGTGGAAAACTCTCTGCTAGTCAGACATAGTCCTGTTTCAGCCCATGCAGTCTCACTGCAGGGTAGCTTATGACAGAAAGCAAAGAACTCTGTGGTCTGTAGAAATGACACTGACAGTCTGGTAAATATCACACAAGTTTCATTAGACAAATTGAGTTATGTGGTGACAAACAACATCAGCTACTATACCCTGTAGCACTAAAGTCACTAAAATGTTGCCTCCCTTTCCCATTCTGCTCAGTTTGCTCTTTCTTGCTCTTGTAAGCAGAAATCATTATGTTTAGAAAGACGACATACCTGCTTTTTTAAAATATGCTTTCTATGTGTTGACTTCAGACTTTGTACTAGAGGTCTTTGCGTTGCTGAAAATTTGAAAAAACAAATGAAAATACTAATAAAATATTTTCTGAAATGTTTAAAATGTAATTTTTCTTTAAGATTCAATGTCCCTCTGAACAGTTATGTAACAATTCTTGAATGCAGTCTTTTTTTGTTAGACGTAATGAGTATAATATGAAGTCACATCAAACGAGAAAAACATACTACCATGAAACAAAACCGTTGTGAGTCCTGTCATTCTTAGGAAATCATATTTGGCAGAAACTTACTTCTTTTAAGTTTCGTTATAAAGTCAAAAGCAAAAAATTACAAATGCCAAGTACACATACATCTCCTCATGCCTGAAGGTCCACTTCCACGTCTCAGTGCCTTTTAAGAGCGTTAGGCCAAGTTCCAACAGGGATTCACTCTCTGCTAGGGCTCCAATCCCCTCAAGAGCATTAGGCTTAGTGCCAATATTCATTTACTCTTGTAACAGCTTAAATTAACTCCTGTTACATTCTGTCTAAACCTTTCTTACAGAGGAAGAGTTGAGAGCTGGATTCGTCTGTTAGTCTGAGGGCCACCCATCATGCTTGTCTGTCTCCCCGGACTTCAAATGCTGCATAAACTGGATTGGGGAAGGCAATGATCAGCCATTTCTAAGTTGAGGGGGAAGCTGGCAAAGTCATCTTTTGTTTACATGTTCCCATTTCACGAGAAATAGTGTGGGGGTGGTCTGACTTATTTAACGTAAGTACATATGACAGTAAGCTCCAACCAAATGTGAGATTTTAGTAGGCTATACAGTATGCTAACAGTGTTTTGATACTTTTCTGGCAAAGCTGAACAGACAAGCTAATTAAATGACAGGAAATATCACTGCTTCTTTTTGTAAGTCAAGAACTGGGTCGTAAGATTATATTTTGCCCAAAGTCAGTCAGAAGATTGAAATGAAAGGTCTCAAAAAGCCAGACCTTTAGCCCCTTCAAACTTACATGGTCTCTTAAGAATATCACTTCTTTTTACTTTAGCAAACATGAGAACAATCTGTTTGCCTATAATTACAAGGCAAACACTCTGAAGCAGTTAAGGATGTAAGCACAGGGAAGACAAGTTTTCTGAAAAGTGATAGCACAAAATATTCTTAGCACACTTAGCAAAGTACAGGGGAATTGGACAGAACTGGACAGTCTGGCCAGCTGATACCTTGAACTCTATCCAGAGTCTCAAATGTCCTGTACCAAGGTCTTCATGGTGGAGGCTAGAAGTTGACTTCAGGGATTTCCAAAGCTGCTTTGTATGCTAGAAAGACTATTATTCACAGAACTGTTAGAACCTTTAAGGGTCACCTAGTCCATGCCCCCTGCAATAAGCAGAAACATCTTCAGCTAGGTCAGGTTGCTCAGAGCCCTGTTCAACCTTACCTTGAGCATTTTCGTAATTTCTACCCATCCTGCCTCCAGAAGAAAAGAAAAAAAAAAGCCAAACAACAAACAGAGGAGATATTAGTTTCAAGTTATCTGAAATACCTTCCTCTGATGAAGAATCTTTTAAGATGACAATGTGCTGTTAGTTTACAGAAAGTCCAGATGTTTTGTATGCTTTGGAGATGATAGAAATGGAACTAGTTACCAGACAGTCAACATTCATCCACTTGTAAAACTGAAAATAATGTGAACATTTTGTGGCCAGATAACACCATTCAGCTCATAAATAAGAGTTCACAGCAATATTTGCATTTAGGAGCTACACGATAAATATAGTTTATCTTCAAATCTTTTCAATTTGCTAAAGTTACTTGAAAGCTTATCATGATAGAGTCCATTTAAAAGGAAAAGAATTAAAATTTATCTAAGATATGTGTCCCCAAATACCTCTCATAGCATTCACTTATACTGACCTTTCTAACACAGTCTTCCCACAGTCTTTGTATGTAATTAACTGAAAAACATTGCTGGCATATGTAAGAAGTTCCCTCAAACTTCAGAATTACTTTTTTAAAGTCAAGATGAAAATCAGAGAAAAAGTTGAAAGCAAAATTTTTACTTAAAAAAATTAATTTGAGAATGGAAGATAACAGTAATGGAATTGGAAAGATTTTAAAATACAGTTCCTAAGTTGGCAGTGACCTTTTTGTGACAACTATTTGATTCATAAAAGAAATGATAAACAGACTGTTTAAATACAAATGTGAATACAAAAGGCAGTTCAAAACTGATACTGTCTTGTGAAGGAATGTGCATTTTTAAATTTGAAAAGTATATTTGCTATGACTTTCCAAGTAAGGCTATAGGTCTCAATTATGTGACAAGTTACATATATTATGCCTAATTTTAAGCATTTTGAAAAATTCTGTGGTCTGAAGCAAGACTACTTCAACTGCATAAAATTAGCTATATACATAAATCTTTGAAGACTGGGGACTTTCTCGCTATTAGATGAGAACTGTGGTTCAACCGCTGTTTTATCTTTTAATGATAAGATCCCATAGCACTTTTGCGACAATAGTCGAGGTTCCCTGAAAACGTTTTAAGTAATGGAATTACATTACATGTTTTAGTGGTTATATTTTCCTTGTATTTCCAGCTGAATAAGTTATACTTCATTTTTCTTCCCTTGCAAACTTTGTTCTGAATTGTTGCTAGCACTGATTAAAAAGAGACACCTATGTCAAAGTGAAATTGTGTCATTCTGACTTTTAACTTGTATTTTGATATGCATACAAATATATACACATTAATATATGCATTTTGCCACTAATATATTAATCACAGGATTTCTTGAAATCTTATTACCAGTGCTTCCTATGTAAATGTAGAATTGTGTTGCTGGGACCTTGCTGTATTTCAGGGAGTGTTTTTTCTCTTTTCCTTCATTCTCTGAAATCAATGTGAGCATTGCAATCTATTTTAATTATACCAGTATTTCACCCTGAGTTTTATAGGAAGAGTTGGCAGCAATAACTATAGTTAAGGTTGCCTAAGACTTTCTGCTGTATAGATTCTGTACTTAAAAAGAGAGAGCGATAGAAATTGTAAGTAAGGGTACAATAAAACATGTCAAGGTTAGCAAAGTTAATTTTATCTGTGTTACTTGAAAAACAAGAAGGATTTATTAGGGACTCTGACTTTATATTTTTAAATGCAATGTGACCAAGATTGATATAATTTAAAATAATTATTGTTATGTAGCTCAAAAAATACTATAAAGATGGCAAGGCATTACTTCACAGTATTACTAAAGAAACAATTATAGAATTATCAGTATTTTAACCTGTAAAATATTTTTAAAATATATGTTTTCTGGAAATGTTGAAGTAGAAGCAGCATCGTATATTTCCTTCTTGTTTCTTTTCCCAGACTGTAGTCTAAAGCTACTATTAATAACCTGTTGCACTGCTACTGTGATTTATTATTGAAAGTTGCTTTAATTATCACATCTTTAATACTACTGAAGATGGTGAAGTATATATAATTATTTCTGTGAAAAAGAAAGGAATTATAAAACTCTAAATTATTGTTTTCTGTAATGTATTCCATTATTTCAACAGTGTTTTCTTCTTTTGCTCAGAATACTTTTTATGAGCTGTGATTGCACCTATTTTTGTATAAGCAGGAAAAGACATGATTATTTTCCATATATGTATGTTTAGTTGTTTAGTAACTAAAATTAGTGTAGGGTCTGATCTAACCTAATAGAACAAGTGTGTGGTAGGCACACACCTTCACTATAAAAGATTCTGCTATCCTTTCATAAAAAAGTTGAAAGTCCTAATATGAAGTTCATTGTAGTCAGCAGAATCTCTTTCCATAGGTATCTGCATTTGGCGCTTGCAGAGCTGAAAAACAGCTTTACTATTTGTTTAAATATTGTGGGAAGTCTTGGTATATTTGCTATATGAGGGATCATCAGTCTGTAGCTGCGTCAAAGGGACTGTTGGGTCCTCTCACAAAGGCACAGTAATAATGGCACTAATAAAAATCCCTGGCAAAGCAATGGATAAAGTTGACAGTCCCCATTTGGCACTAGTCAGGCAGGAAATGTTTTGCTGAGTACACCCAGAGGGGATTCCCAAGCCATTACATAACCTTTTTCTAGAGAAGGGAAAGGCCTTGAGGGAACTTAAGGGAATTGGTACTGTAGAATATCTGAATTGCATGTGTCCGAGAAGGCATAAGCTATACCAAGAGCAAAAAGTTGAGATACACAGACTATCTCATGTTCACAAGGCTTAAGAAATCTCCTGTTCACATGGAATTTACACTGTTTATGGGTCTCATGTTCCTGCAGCTTAATTGTAGACTCTCTGTGTCTGGTCTATAATAGAGAGATTTAGTTGAAGTAATCTGGAGGATACACAGCAAATCATCTGTAATTTAATTTCTGAGGAATGGAGGAGACTGGTGGGACTAAAGCATGCACAAGGAGGTTTGTGCAAAAGGGCAGGGCTGTGTAAGACACAGGTAAGGTTCATCCTGCTAAAAATAAATGTCTACATATAGGTGTCTGTGCCTGAATTTGTCACCTTATGCTCTCATTAATGGGTAAGTATGCATCTCTGGCATGATTTGTCTCATCCCAAAATAAATGTTAAAGTGACTCAGTTGAATCTCAAGCAAAGAAACATCCATATCAGTCTTTCTGGCTGTAAGGGGAACTGAGATGATTTTTGTTCAGCTGTAAATACATACACTGTAAACTGCTTTTCTTTTCTGCGTATGGTTGCTTCAAAGATTCTTGGAAAGGAACTCTTGCAGATCTGGATATCAAACTTGCTGGGCACATATGCTGTAAGAGTTGGCAACAAGAGACAGTCAGACACAGTTTGATTATAGGGTACCACCCTGATGACAGATGAAAGCAGTGATGTGTTACTTCAAGGTGTAGCTGAGGGAAGAATGTTGCATGGGAGAAGTTGTAATATCCTCACTCCTTCCTGTGTACTAACTTGCTGCTAGGCTTATGAATATCTGTGTTTGGAAGCACTGGAATTTATGTCTTTTTTGTGTCTTGACTTGCATGAAAAATATGTATATCATCTGTCAGTTCAGACATTACTCCTTATCATCTGCTGCAGAGAGAGTTTGGAGAGAGTGCACAAAGGTAGATTGTCCAGTGTTCCAGGAGATACCTGCCTACTTGCATGTGGTAGTTGAAGGCATTTAAGAGTGCTCAGTATATCACACTAGATTGCTCCTGAGCTTAGCTGGGTGGGGTTCTGTGAGAAGGGAGGTGGTGACTGATGACAGCTTATAGCAAGCTATTTATTGTTCTCCACAGCAGCAAGAGAAATTGCCATTTTGACTCAGAGGACCTTAGGTCAGTCAGGAGCCTCCCACTCCATAAGGCCTGAGAAGATCCAAGACGCTGGCACTGGTGAAGGACTGAGGACCAGAAGAGTCTGTGGGTAACCTGCTGTAAACCAGGGACTATCCATGGTGTGATCTTATCCCAAATCTACCCATGACAGCGGTCTGGCTGTGCTGATAACATCTCAGCACCCAAAACAGCCCACTGCACTTATCAGACCTGGATGGATGATGTGGAAGGCAAGTCTGAGGAATAAGTATCGCATTGTTATATTGAATAAATTGTAGGCTGACAGTTTTTGTTACAGATTAAGTAGGATCTAAATGACTTAACACCCATGGAATCCCTTTTGTCTTCTTCTCCTTTTAGTGTACTCTCCTCCTCAATCTCTTTTTATATAATCTCTATTTTATTATATGTAATACTGGTATATTCAGCAACTAGGTTTACTTGCCGATCAGCAGAAACTCAGCTGCCACTGGTAGTTGGGATGGTACCAGAATCTCTGCAAGGAGAGCAGCAGGAGACTCTGCTGCTCTGAAAGGTTAGAGTACCTTATCAAGAACTAGGTATTACAGTATCTGTGGAGGGTCTCTAGAGGTTGATTACCTTCCTTTTTTGTACCAGGGAGCACACTGTGCTGAAATGACTTGTCTAAGATCTTAAAACAGGGCAGTGACACATCTGGAAATAATCCCTGAAGGCAGATGCTATTTGTAACGTATTTTCTGCAAATATTGCATTATTTGGACAGTTTCTGGTTGATTGTTGTAAATTTTAAAAAAATTTAAATAAAAATTTCTGCATTACCAAACTTTTGGCATCCACATATGATTTTAAATCCAAGGATGTCTGTCAGTCTGATGCTACTACTCATCATTTTCTTACATCTACGTTACATGTAGTTTTACAATTTTCCTATCTATAACTCCACTGATTCTAATCTGTTGTAATTTACATTCTGAAGATAGGACAGACCACGGTCCAATAAAAGCAAGTAACAAGAAGATGTAAGAAAAAAATGCCTAAAGCATGGTGGGAACCACTACCATTAACTTTATGCCTTATTTAGTGCACCTCATTCTAATTCCTTTGTATATAACGATACAAGTTAAAAATCCCTTATATTCCTTAAGACTGACGCAATCTCTAAGATTTTAAGCTGCTTGAAGTCACTACCAAAACTTCAGTCCAGAACTTGTCTTTTGTACTTCTACATACACTTGATGGCTTAAAACTTAATCTGCCTTATTCATAATTTTCTTCCCTTATGCTTAAGAAACAGCTTAGCCAGAACAAATAGTGAATGTCCTACAGAAGTGAGACAGATGACATTAAAGTCATCTGTCCTGCCTTCTCCTATGCATCCTGGAGTTAAAATACTGACACTGTACAAAATACAACTCTATTGTGTGTTAGGTTTGGAATACAAAGTGAGGGTTTATACTCTCTTCTAGCAAATCAGAGAATGGTTTACTCACAAACCGTGATGTTTACTCACAAAAAATGTTTACTCGCAAAAGGTGTTTTGTCTCATTTCTCCATACTTGATCTTGCATCAGCAGTTATGAAAGTAAAAATTACTGCTGTGGTTTTACACAAAAAGAGAAATTCTGCAAGAGAAAATTTAATGCAATTTGGACCGCTTTGTAGTCTTTAGAATCTGCCACATTTTCCTTGCCACTCACATGATTTTAAATTATAAGTAGTTTTGCAAAGCTGTTAGCATTATTTTCTCAGCTCACCCAAAGTTTTTGCAAAACTTATTATTTATGATGAATCACATCTTTTATTCATATAGTTATAAGTGCATTAAAGCGGTCAGGTATAATTTGCCGCTTTTTCTCCTTTAGATTCAGTATGGTTTCTGAAAATAAGCTAATTTAATAACTAGGGAGCATAAGTTATAATCAAATTTATTATATTTACCAGACTTGAATTTCAGATGGGATAACATTAGAAATGTGTTTGAAAAGGAAAGAGCAGAATTGCCGGAGGGCATTGAATTAGCAACCTGAAAAGTATCTAATAATGTTGTGTTCAAGAGTGTTATGATGATGAGAGGAGGAAGAGGAATTCTGTTTGTCTTTATCTGTAGCTTTTACATGTTGCAAACTGAAAAGAAGGTTAGAACCTCAGCCCAAAACTTCAATTCAGGGGAAAGAGTGTTCTCTTTTTAGATTTTTCAGTGACTTCCTGTGTGCTTTATAATGTAGCACTGCAGCTCTGCCTACAAATCTCTAAATTTCTGTTAGAAGATAGATGCTGCTGTTTATGTGCATATATGAGCATTTGCCACTGTTCGTGGCGTACCAGACGTAATCCATTGAGTTCTGCATCCACCAAATTTCTGCTGAATTCTGGATGAGGTTTAGGCTTGGAAGGCTTCTGGATCAAGATTTCTCGTCAGGAACTGCTGAATAAAAGGCTTATTCAAAACCAATCAAACAAAAACCCAACAAAAGAAGTCTTTTCCTTTCCTTGTATGTGAGTCTCCTCTGAGTCTTGGTCTCCCAACCCTCTTAACCAAGTTTGTGGCACAGATTGTATTTTATTTATCAATATGTGTTAAGACAGCCTGTTATTTTGGGATTACATTAGTTACATTTGTATTGTGGAGATTTTTAATTCCCAAAGGTGCTGCCAGTCTTTGTATACACAACTTAAACTGAAGCAGAGTTTTTGTTTTTCATGGGACTTCTACAGACTTTCAGATATTTAAAATCTGAAGTTGTCGTTCTCTTTGATTCATCATCTGTTTAAGACTGCTGTCTGTACTAAAAGTGGCAAAAGAGTTAAACAAGAACAAAAAAGAAGTGTTCCAGAGAATGAAGATATCGTAGAGTATTCCTCTCCTGAAGGTACATTGCCACTTAGAAATCATTGGGAATAATGGTCATACAAATGCAAAGAAAGGCAATTAAAAAAATGTCTGAAATTTTGCTTAATATTGAAAAGCTTAATTAAAGGAAGAGCTCGAGGTTTGAGCATTTTTACTGACCACTTTGTGCAAAGGGAATTGTTTCTGTATGGATGTGGTACATCATTGACAGGACACAGTAAGTCAGCTGTTCATCTGGCTCTGCTGTAGCTCTAACCCTCCACAGTTGAGAATGCTCCCATCATGAGTGGGAGGAGGAGGGTGATATATTAGCTCCTGGCATTTCAGAAGATGTCTGTGCTACAATGCAAAGCCCTTGGTGCTGAAGGTAGTTTTGACAAAGAAGTTATGGCACAGGGGCCTTAGCTGGTATGAAGATACAGGGTCTCACTCTAGAATTCCCCGTTCTTTTAGTCTCTGTTTTACAGACTTAGTTCTTTGAGGAGTCTCATAGTTTGAGGATGACAAATTTGGTCAAAAAAGTTGAAGACAATGTTACTGTTACAGAAGAAGAACTAAATGAACTTTCAGTTGAAAGGTAGGAACACGATGAATTGTCATAATACCCACTGAAAGGTCTCTGGGAATTATTCTTAAGAGCAAAATGCTAGAATTTTGTGCTAAATGCTCAGTGATTCAGAGCTTGAGGACTCAGTACATGAGTAAGTATTTCTTGCTTTAGTCATCAAACAGACATATTAAAGCATGACTAAGAAGAAAGGCAAGGCAGTGGTGAAATGTGGAGCTGATGACATAGCTCCATACTGAGAGCAGAACTGGAGATGAGATCAAGGATGAGTGAATTGAGTTGATTGCATCTTGCTCAAAAACTAAAGAAGCAGGGAAGGGTAAGAACCTTTCAATAATTATAAGCAATCAGAGGGAGAAAACAAACCCCAGAAGACAAGATGTGAAAACAGCTCACATGACATTGTAATCTCATAGTTTATGTTGTCAGCAAAAAGAGATTGGATGAGTTTCTGCAGACTCAACAGGAATTGCCATGCAGCAGCATTTAGTACTATTGACATTGTGGAACTGATGGGAACCAGCTAGGCTGTTGGGACTGGGAACAGACGTCCTCGAAAGAGCGTGAGACAGCATTCTGCAGTGTGGGAAATTCTTGCCTGTCAGTCTAAACTGGTGGTTTGTTTGGTGGGCTGGGACCTGTATCTCTCATGAGATAGGAATTTTGCCTTTTTCTTCCTTTGTGTCTGTAGATACCCAGTTTGGTTCTCAGTGAAGCTGGAACAGTCTTTTTTTTTGTAAGTGCAGCATAATGGATATTAATTTTCAGCAGTTGCATGTATTCTAAATATCAGCATTAGGAGTAGCAAGGGTGCCTGCATTTCTGAATATAGTCAAGAAGGCGTGCAGTGTCAGGAACTTTTCCTCTCCGGCTCAGTGTGAATTAACATCTTTTAGTGTTCTAGGCATAACTGACCTTGAGTTGAGCTGTCTGTATTCTCCCATGGAGAAAGACTGATTAAGCTCATGCAGTTCTGTACCATCAAGCAGTTGAATATGGAGCCACTTGTGTGAATCTTGACTCAGGAGGTTTGAAGTTGCTGCTGAATAATTTTGGCCAGTGGACAGAAGTAGGATTTGCATTTGCAGCCTAACAAGGGTGGCTGAAGTCTTGAGGGTCAAAGCAGCCACAGTCA
Organism: Dasyornis broadbenti; assembly: GCA_013397935.1. Classification (NCBI taxonomy): domain Eukaryota; kingdom Metazoa; phylum Chordata; class Aves; order Passeriformes; family Dasyornithidae; genus Dasyornis; species Dasyornis broadbenti. The sequence continues at coordinate 174,706 of VZRN01001105.1, read as the reverse complement.
GCCCCAAGTCCCTGAACACACAGTAGCTGCGAGCTTGTGTGCTGGTGCTGCCCACCTAAAGTGTAGGAGAGGAGTCAGAATGCTCAGTGTTTAATAAGAAAAGGAGTAAAGACTGTGAGCTTTGTGCTTAAATGCTGTTTAAAAGATGTAAAAACTATATAATTTTAACTTCTGCTCAGGAACAGTTTATCTAAGGACCACTCTTGAAAGGAATTGCTGGGAAGGCCAGTTACAGGCAGAATTTGTAATTGAACTTAGAAATGTTCTTTGTCTCATGGTGTATATTGCATGCTGTCTTGTTGCCTGTACCAGCTTTTCTTCTCAGTTTGCTTGAGAGTCATGTGAATAAAAAGGTACCATGGATTAAAAAGTACCATGCTTATTAACCTTCTTGGCAGGTCATGTCTGTTCTCCATAACCTGACAGGATTACCCCTGTGACTACCAAAATACTCTAAAGCAAGGTTCATAGCTGTATGTCCTGTGAAATAGGAAACCTTTAGTGATGTCTGTGTATCCTATGAAATAGGAAACTTGTAGTGATTAGACTGGGTTGACATAATTTTCAGAAGGGCCGAGGAGGTATGAAATGATGTAAAGTGAGTATTTTAAATTTTCACATGAAAGAAATGCCACAAATTAATGGAAGTGTAATCTCACTACAAGAAGATGAGTCCTGGAATTTTAAACAGTGGGAGTTTAACATCAGGCACTGAAGTCCTTAACCTTACTTAGGACATAAGCAAATAATGGTTAAAGACATTGAGGAGTCACAACAACCCCATGCAACATTATAGACTTGAGGCAGTGTGCCTTGGAAGAGGAGCTGTGAGTGCTGGTCGACAGCAGCTGAACATCATCCAGTGTGTGCCCAGGTGGCCAAGAAGGCCAATGGCATCCTGGCCTGGGTCAGCAATGGTATGGCCAGCAGGACCAGGGCAGTGATTGTCCCTGTGTACTCAGCACTGCTGAGGCCACACCTCGAATCCCGTGTTCAGTTCTGGGCCCTTCACCACAAGAAGGTCATGGAGGGGCTGGAGCGTGTCCAGAGAAGGGCAACAGAGCTGGGGAAGGGTCTGGAGCACAAATGTGATGAGGAGCAGCTGAGGGAGCTGGGGGTGTTTAGCCTGGAGAAAAGGAGGCTTGGGGAAGACCTTATCACTCTACAACTGCCTGAAAGGAGGGTGTAGACAGGTGGGGGGTGATCTCTTCCCCCAGGTAGCAAGTGACAGAATGAGAGGGAACGACCTCACGTTGTTCCAGAGTAGGTTTAGGCTGGATATTAGGAAAAATTTCTTCTTGGAAAGGGTTGCCAATGATTGGAACAGGCTGTCCTGGGAAGTCGTGGAGTCACCATCCCTGGACGTATTTAAAAGTCGTGTAGATGTGGCACTTAGGGACATGGTTTAGTGGTGGTGGACATGGCAATGCTGGGTTAGTGGTTGGATTCAATGATCTTAGGGTTCTTTTCCAATCTAAACAATTCTATGATTCTATGAGGAGATTTTAATGAACCTAATTTTCTCCAAGTATTTCCTGCAGTTCACTTACTGAACACTCACATAAGACATCTTGAGAGGTTTTGAATGGCATTGGCCAAAAAGAGGCACCAACAACAGTTCTGAGAATCTTAGCATTTCAGTCTTAATTTAGGCTCTACTTTTTGCGTATTTGTTCTTATAAATGCATTTAAAGTTATTTCAGTAATGGAAATTATTTAATTCTCTGTTCTTGAAGAGAGACTCCACTTGTAAAACATCCTTATAAATGGCTGACTTTTTTCAAAGCATGTTACCAGTATGGTTATTTTTTGAGTGTGACATTTGTGTGTGTTACGAACAAGTGTTTGAGATAACTTAAAAAAACGCTTTAAAAATTGCTTAAAAGTCTTACAGATTTATTTTTACCTTTCAGAAATGTTAAGAAATAAGCTTCATTCTCACTGTTAATAGACAACTCTAATGCCTCAACTTTTGAATAGTATTGAAGTAAAGTTTCAAAGTGAATTTGAAGTGTTTCATAGACTCTGCACTATATAGACTTTGCTTAAATGCAAGGAAAATTGAAAGTATAATAATAATAACAACGACCAAGATTTCCTCTTGTATGAATACTGTACAAAGATGTTTTAAATGACTTGACAAAAAATTGTGAAAGCAGAATATCACTTATATTATAAATTAAATATGGGGACTACTGGACCAAAATCTGCATGCAGGAAAAATCTAGTGACAATCAAGTCTACAGAGAGGACTATTCAAGAACATTTACGAAGCCCTCAGTCCTCACACCTTTACAGTTGAGGGTCATGTATTTTGAGCACCTGGACTGCAATCTGTCCAGAAATTCGCAGTGTGACTCTGTAAATGTTTAAGCAGTTCTTAGATCTTCAGCTCATCTCCCTGTGCTTGGTGTACCTGGGTTTTGCTTTTATCTGTCCTTCTGTGGTGACTTCCACAGCTTCCAAATTATGTAAGCGGTGACTGAGAACAGCGCACAAATTCTGAGTGTTTGCAATGATGAACTGTAAAAGGATTTTTTACCTGAGGGAATAAAAGACTCAAATTTGCTTGTCTTGCATTCGTATTAATTGTCAAAGCTCCAGCAATGGAGTGATAGTGTGATAGCTTACCTAAAATGGGAGTTTGCTCCATTTTTTTTTCAGGAGTGGGGTTTGCAGTATCATCACCATCACCCCACTGGGAGATGCAACCAGAGAATATCTATTCTAGAGAAAGGAGCAAGCTTACAAGCTCAGTATATCAGAACTCTCCTTAGCAGCCCCCAGCAGGGCAGCAGATCCAGGTTCCCAGATACAGAGCTGGAACACTCAGATGATTACAGGAATACAAGGTATGAATTCCAGAAAGTTCAAGCAAATTCCTTCTGCTTGTTCATATCAAGATTTATACAAATAGCATAACATGAGGCTTGGCAAGATAATTTTCCTTCAGTTTTGCCATGTGTTTCTTCACAAGCCTGTGCCCCATTAAAAAAAGCAGGATACCTAATACTAGATGTCTGCCTGATGTCTCAACTTTTGCATGCTTTGTTCTGTTGGCTGCAGTGCTACTGCAGTAAAGGCAAGGTAGTCACAGCCAATTTGTCTGTATCTGCAGAAGTGAGTTCTCAGTGCTTGGTTGTGCTATAAAGTCAGTCCCTGAGAATCCCTGACAGCAATTGTCGTTCTCCTCCTCAAACCTAGAGCAATATTTAAAGCAGAGGAAGCACAGGAACCTCCCAAACAGTTTATTTCCCTATTGCCTGTCAGTGATTTCACTGCAATGCCTAGAAAAAGCAAAGTAGTTCAGGCGGCATCTATTTCTGGCGTGAAATCCTAGTTGTGGATTCCCAGTGCTGATGTGTTTTTCAGACCCTCTGAAGAATTTCTAAGCTCTCTTGGAATAACAGCTTCTGGGAGGGGACTGAAATTCCTATGGCGGATTTCAGGTTTGCAGATTTTGATGAAATCTAAACAGGGTGGGAAAGCTGTTTTTTGTCAAGAGCAGCTGTGAAGGCAGAGAAACAAATTCTTGTTAGTAGAGAGCTTTTAATCTCCTTTACCATTTTTTTCTGAGAAATGAAGGGTAGGATGTGGAAACCCAGTATGAATTTTGAGGAGTGAGGGTAAAGGAATGGAGGCTCTTTTCTGTTCCATTCATTTCTGACATTCATTTCTGTTCAGAAGGGAGGAGATATCCCAGCTAGGGATAAAGGTACAGCCTGGTTCACAGAAGTGTGTTGGTGACCCTCATAAAAGCAGTGCCTTTAGACCCAGAGAGAGGAAGGGAAAGTCACATTCAGGGCTGTGTAGTAGCTCAAAACCACTATTGTTAGTTTCTTTTTCCTTTTCTGGAAAGCCTGATTTTTCACTTATTTTAAACCTAGAAGAGACAGCTATTAGTGTTGATTAACTCCCTGTGTAACAGCAAACATGAGTTGCAGCTGTTCATGGCAAAGAAGATATCTGGAGAAGATAAACTTCTTATCTGAAATACCTTAGACACACGTCAAAGGCATTTCCAATTCTTCACCAGCAAATAGGACACTATGTAAAATATTTTTGGTAGCTCATATGAAAAGATTATGCTGACGGCAATTTGTATGGTACGGTTTCTTCTCTTCCCCCCTTCACCTTTTGCCCAGTTCCTTTATAATCTTGAGACTGGTCAAACAGAAATGGCTTAAACAGAAGATGGCAGTCATCTGTGGGGAATGGCTTAGTAATTTTACAGTCCCTCAGCTCCCCACAACTACTGGCTTCTCCAGAGCTTCTCCCCCTTTCCTCCCTACACAAGAGAGAAGGGTCTCCAGTCTTGCTGTGAAAGCAGTAAGTTCAGAAGAAAGAAGCAAGAGGTACTTTTGTCTTGGCCAGCCAAAAGGAAAGCATTAGTACATATCCAGGGTAGTTATTTAAAGCAAATGGTTTTATTATGTTCTGTTTCTTCACATCACTGAATCAGAGTGCAGTTACATAGTGTTGAGTTATTGGTGAAATAGCAACAGCATGATTAAGAAAATCATCAGGCAAAACCACGCAAAATATGTTAGTTATCAACAAAGTAATTGGATAGCATTTAAGCGAATGAAACAGACACAGGCATGCAAAGGATTATAATAACTGTAGCAGAGAGCGAAGGTTTCCAAGTGACTGCATTCCAAGTGACCCAACTATATTCACTACCAGCAAACTGAGGACTTTCTCATCACTATGGTACCTCAAGGAATCACAACAAGAGGGGATGGTCACCCCAGAGGGATCAGTGATTCCCCAAAAATGGGAAATTGTAAAAGAGAGTGACAGTAGGAAAGCTTTAGAGAGGAAGAAAACAAATTCTGAACTCTGTTAGATAGTTAACAAGCTATATTTCATAAAGAGGATAACTTTTAAGCCTGTTGTGGTTCACTAGTTACAACAGTCAGAGTAAAAGTGCAATATGTAATACTGAAAATAATTTTTAAATTGAAGAGGGACAAAAATATAAAATTTATTTGCAAAATGGGAAAAGTGATAAAGTCAAGCTGAAGTCTACAGGAAGAACGTCAGTCACTGACAGTTTTAAAAAGAAATGTGAATTTTCGAAAATATTTGTGAAGCAAGCATTCCTAGTGATGGTGTAGGAACTTTTGTTAGATGGAGATAGTATATTTAAAGTAATGTAGGAAAAGATTAAGTTTTTATTGATTTGGAACGAGGAAGGAAGAAGATGATGAAGATGGCAATCCTGAAATATTTTCTAAATCATTAGCAGAAAAGGAGAACACAGGCTAGATAGACAACCTAAAGAACTAGTCTTCTTATGATGTGTCAGAATACCCCCCTTGAGCACAGATGTCCTCCCTTTCCCAAACACAGCCTCCAGCACCACTTCCACCCCACTCAGTTGTGGGCTGATGCAGAGCTGCCTCCAGGTGCCTGCGTGGCCCATGCCCGGCACTCCCTTGTCCTCAGCGACTGCTCCCTTCCTCAGCAGCAGCGGGCACACGATGCTTGCCCGGCAACTGGGGTGCATAGCCCCGTGCTCCCCTTTGGCTCCCCATCCGTAGCTGTAGTGTCAGCTACGGGGCCATGGTCAGCCACGACAACGGGCTGAAGGGATCGCAAAGACGAATGGTATTTTTGACTGCCCCATTATAGTTTTGCTCGTCAGCTCTTCTTGCTGCTGGTTGGGACCGTGGCGCCGGGTCGCTCTCCCCTCAGGTGGCTGAGCGGTGCTGGCGGCATCCTGGACAGGCGCTCTCCATGGAGCGCTCCTCCCGCCGCGCTGCCCGGCTCCCGCAGCACAGCCCGGCCCCGGCGCCGTGCGGCGGGGCTGTCCCGGGGCGGGGGCCGGGCTCCAGCAGAGCGGGCCGCGGGCTCCGGCGTGGCACGGTAGCTCTGGCCGGGGGCACGGCGGGGCCGCCCCGCTGGCTTCGCCCGCTAGAGGGCAAGAGAGCCCCGCACAAGCGCGGCTGCCCCTGCCCCGCAACCCCCGGCCCGCAGCGCCCGGACCCTCCTGCCCTGCCCCGGCGGGGTCGGCACTGCGGCCCCGTGGGGAGCAGTCCCGGGTGGCCACTGCAGGCCTGGGCTCAGGGCCATTCGGCATTAAATGTCGTGGATGGACATGATGTCGCAGAGCGAGAGGTAATCCCTTCCATCGGGAAAGCTCTCAAGGCCTTTGGCTGTTGCAGAAAGCAGACATAGAGCCATCATCTAGCTTATCCATGGGGGGACGGCACACCGGGCTGCTGCCGTGCCTGCCGCAGCGCACATGGAGTGGTAAATGGGGCACGCACCCAGCTCCTGCAGAGCTGAGCAGGTGCCAAGAGGCACCGTTTCCCTGCCCAGCAAGGTGGCGAAGACCTTCTTGCTGGCTGCAGCTCCAGTCTAGCACTGGTGAGGAGCATCCAGCTGATGCTCAAGCTATGTGCCTTGGTTGGTGTATGAAAGCCGCCTCATCTTTCAGATAGTGAGCTATCCACAGAGGAAGAGTATCAGCCAAAGGAAGAGCCTTGGGGATGCCCTGCAGCCTGCTGGCAAACCCTGCTGAGACTGCAGCTACAACTGAGCACCGACAGTGTGGGAGCATGAAGAAGGCAGAAACCTCTGAGGAGACACTGCATGTGCTTGGGCAGGGAAGGTGCATGAGGCAAAGCACTGGCTGTGGCAAACAGGTTCTCACAATGAGCAGTTCTTTGAGTCGTGCCACGCAAATTGCTTGCCATGTGGAGGCCTCTGCGGTAACCTGTACACTTGGCAACTCTGATTTCCTCCCCTTTTCTCCTTCCAATCAGTGGCACTGTGGCTCTTGAGCTGGAGGGACTTGCAATGTAGTGGACAATCAATTCATTACTAAAATCAGCAGATACAAGCTATGTGCAAATAAACACATCACAGAAATTTCTAACATATTTGTCAGCTTTCATACTTACATCACCCTATCTACCTTCGAGTATCACCAACAAGGACACACATTCTAAAATAGTGTATTGACACCTGTGTCAATGCATTTGGTGCTGACTGGTAATAGCAGTATTACTTTTGTGCTTAAATCAAGATATCTTAAAACATGGAACTACTAACTCCTCCCTAGGATGGTCACAAAGATCATATTCTGTCAGTGTTTCTTTATGTGAATTCACTAATTCCTGTACACAGCAAAATACCATAACACCACGAAAAATCCATGTCAGATATCCCACTGTTGCTGTGTACTGCATGGTGACACTGATGCTGGTGTTTTCTTGGAGTTTTCTATCGAAACTGCATATTTTACACTACACTAGTGTGAAAATTTGGTGAACAGGGAACACGCCCTTTCCTGTTGAATTCTGTAATTCTTATAGGAAACTTTTTGGTCATAAATACTGCTATTTTTCCTACAGTCTCTGAAGTGAGAAAGCAAATACCTTCCTCTAGTTTAAGTTTTCTAAACTTGTAAGCATTTCTTTTATTAATCCAGTTAACTGGAATCACATGGCTTTTTGTTTGTTTGTTTGTTTTTGTTTTCACAAATGTTTTGTTTATCTACAGTCAATCTAATGTTTGATAATAATGACTTTCAGTAATTTTTCATTGCTGAGATCACATGGGTTTTCTTTGGAGTGTTAATTTGTGTAGCTATATTAAGTTTAGTGCCCTCACCAACCATTCTGGGGAAATGCTCAATCACATGTATAACACAGCAGGTGGGATCCATGCAGTCCTATCTAGACCTCTGTCATGTAGAAGTCTACATCTAATATAGGCTCGCTCCATCCACGAGGAAGAATTAAGCATCTTTAGAGCATGAGTCATGTCATCCTAAAGTAGATGCCTAGAATAGGTCAGATGATTTGTGCCCTAAAATTGCCCCTATTTCTCTGTGTTAAAGAACAAGTAGTTTTTATCTTGATGTCTCAATTCCAGCAACGTCAAGTGAGAAGAGATTAATTAATTGTCTTATATCCAGGTTTATATCACACTTCAAAATACTCTAAAAATTCTTATTTGTCAAGAAAACTGAAAATAGCTTTACTTTTTATATTATTCTCCATTTATATATAAAAAAGAAGCTTTTAAAAGTTTTCTGCCTCATGACACATTTAGTAAAAATGACAAATGCCATGTTTTTCATGGGAAAATCATAACACCTCTCTTTTTAATAACTAAATCTTTCAGTTCTCTGTCTGCAAGGCTGGGAAATATATGAGTTAGATACATGAAAGGTCCAGAATAAGATCCTGCTCTTGGTGAAATTATGAAATATGCAGGGAGTTAAACATCAAAACAAAACAAACAAACAAAAAAAAAAACCACCACAAAAACCAAAACAAACCAAACAAACAAACAAAAAAAACCCCCACCAAATCAAAACAAAACAAAAAAACAAAACTAAAACCCCAAAGAAACAAACCAAGAAAAAACTGAAAAAACTGGTTTCTTATGGCAGGCTGCATTATTTTTTAAATGACACTCAAAAATTGATATTTAAGAAGGTCATTTAAAACTAAACTATTTGGCAGAGTACAGGTGAAACAGTTTTCTTTTAAGAAAGTCATAATATCTAAAACCTGACAGGGGTGTCACATTAGTGGGGTACATGTGAGTAGAGTGTGTGCCAGGAACTCCTCAAAAAATGCAGGATCCTTCTGACCAGTTCTGCTTTCAGGAGTTTAAATCCTGCGTAAAGCTGATGAGTAAGCTCTTGATGACTCACTGTGGTAGATGCAGTCTTTAATTCCAGGAGGGTATAAGGGAAGTGGGTGTGAATCTCGAGTAGAGGGGAGCTAGGGATGTTCCTGCCTCAATGTCTTGGGGCTAAAAGTGTAGGTTTTTAATACAGCCCCAGCTATCAGCAATGCCAAACTTCTGTAAGGGGTAAGTTTGACATTACACATCACACATAGATTTTATGTGAAGCAGGGTTGGAACACCACCTACTCACAGATGGGTATAATTTTGGGGATGTCCTGCATAATTCATGTGTGGCTTTGATACTTATGAGTAATTCAGACATCAAAGCCTCAACTTAGATAACACTTTTATAATACTAAACTTCCTATAGCAAATAACCTGTGGGTTTTCATTTAAGTCCCTTAAAAAAAAGGCAACTATACTAATACTTTCCTCTTTACCTTCAGATATTTTTCATAAGGTAAGCTGGTGTGAAGTACAAGACAGAAAATACTGAAGCCTGAACTAGAGAAAAAAAAATTCCATATAATACTTTTCGCGATGACTAGAAATGTAAATTTAAAGCACTGGAAAGGAGCTGAGAACCTCTTTCCCAGTTGCTTCTAGACTGAGAGCACACCAGATACCAGGCCCATATTATGGTCACTCGGCAATATTCCCCTCTGCTTTGCCAGTGGCACAAACCTTCACTTTTCCACAGTCCAATTTTTTAACAAGCAATTTTATGTTCTCTTCCAAGTTAGCCATTATGCATGGAAAAATCTCCTCATTAATAACCGTAAAGCTCCTTTATTGTTCTCCTTCAAATCTCCTTAAAACTTCCTTCTGACACCAAACACTTGTCACTGGCTGGGCCTGTTGTTTTTTATTCTCAAGGCTGTTTTTCCCTTATCCTTCCCCCATGGGTCTTTACTATACACCTGTTGTCTTTCATCATGGGTTAAGATCATAAGCTCTTTGGGCATAGACCATCTCTCTTATTACATGTGTCTACAGTATCCGACACAATGGAACTGTGAGCCCTGAATGGGGCCTCAGGGTACTGCCATGATCCAGTTGATAAAGAATGATGATTTTTGACATGGTGAGTTCTGCAGTTTTTCCCAAGTCATTCTGCAGTTGTTCATGCTGATATAACCAGTGTGTGAGAGCAGTGTCCTTAAATCCTAAAAAAAAGGGTAAATGCTTTAGAACTGTTTGCCAGAGAGCAACGATTTTGCTGCTTTGGTGCTGGGTTTTTTTCCTATTCTTGCATATTGAAATGCATGGGCTGCACATACAGCAACTGTTTCTTTTTGTGGGTTTGTACAGAACTAGAGTGATGTGACTCTGCTCAGAAGCTTCTGCATCCAGTCCTTCAAATTGCAATAAAGACTGTTGAAGTCAAATAAAAGGGGGGTGGCTCATGCGCCACTGGCGTGAGTCAGTTCCCTAAAGGTCTGTGTGGATTCAGGACACAGCTTTTCCCTGCTGCAGTTTCCCCGCTAGACATGGAAACTAGTCTCTCTCCCTGCTCTCGTCTTTAGTCACATTGGCAAGTGGGGGATGCAGGAAAGCTGCATCACTGAGAGCAGGACTGCTGGTTTTTGTGGCAGGGAAGGCAAGGAGAGCCACCCCCTCCACTGCATACCCATCGAGCAGCAGGACATGCAGAGTCGATTATTTTTAATTAACCCCCTTGCAACATTCTCCTTCTCTAGAGTTCTCTTTCCAGGCTCCACCAATGACCTTCCCGGACCCCGCTACCTCAGTGGTGCACATCATCATTCACACCATGCAATCTCATCCCCCAGCCCCCAAGATATTATGTTTCTCCTCCTTTTCTCCCTGCCT
>VZRN01001105.1:95606-149518 GCA_013397935.1 Dasyornis broadbenti | reverse complement strand
TATTATTATTATTATTATTATTATTATTAACGATAACGAAGTGCCTCCTGGTAAATGGTATAAATGGTGGAGAGACAGAGGGAGATTCCTATGGCAGCTGACTTGCAAGGAGTGGAGGAGTGGTCAGGCTTTCTGCATGAGCAGCTTCGCTCAGGAAAACCTGGCATTGCCATGGTAAAAAAATCTGATGTTACCTTTTACTGACAACAGTAACTCGTGTCTTGCTGGGTAAATCTGCTTTAAGCAGGACACTGCAAGAAGCAGACCTGCAGTTAAATTGATGGAAAAACTCTGAGATCTGAAGAGGCCCAGTTCTAAAAGGTGATTATGGCCCTGAATGTGAAGGAAACTTGAAACTTCATCAGAGATGCAGAAGTCCTGTGGAAGGGGTATCCCAGCAAGGGTGAAACTATGCACAAGAATTTGGAGGCTAATAGGCTGTGAGTGCTTGGCAGAGGGTCTGCAGAGAATGGGAGAAGGGCAGGTTGCAGAAAAGCTTGTGTCTTAGAGATGTAGGAGTATGGGGATAAAATGGAAATTGCTGCAATGAAGATGATTTGGGCTCTGAAATGTGTACTAAAATTTTTATAAGGTGTAAACTTTTTAAGCTACATACCTGAAAAGGGAACAGAAGTCTTTACCAACACAGTGTATTCAGATGGGAGTGTACATCTGAATGTGGATGCTAACTGGGCTAGCCTTGTTTCTGGTAGACTTCTTTGGGTGGTTGCATGGGGCTAGGGAGCTCCCTGTTGTGGGATGAACAAAGGGAGCAGGGGCAACCAACACTACTGCTGAAATAAGTGGCTTTTTTTCCCCTCCTACCATCCATCTTCTCCCTTTTGCTGGCACAAGTGGTTTTTTTTCTGCCTGGGGAATTGAAGCAGGAAACTGGAAAACAAATCTGGCCAAGCAAAAGGTCTTCAGCCACAGTGGTCCCCTCCCAGGTCACTGGAAGGTGTAGTGCAAAGGTGGGAGCAAGCCCTGGCTGAGGGAGTGGTTGCTTCCCTCCGAGGCAATGCAGGTGTTTTCCAGCCTCGAGTTTGTGTACACCTCTGGCTTTGTGGTTTGTGTTTGGCTGGAGGGCTATTAGTCTGACTTGGGATGTGCTTAGGGCATAAGAACATGCTTTTAAATGAAAGAGTAGAGGAGGACCTGGAAGTATGTGCATGATGAGTGAAGCAGGATAAATAGTTTCAGATAAGCCTAGTATTTTTTTTTTTTTTTTGGTAGGAATTTCTTTTTCTAGAAATGGGAAATTGTACTAATCTGCAGGGCTGTGTTAGGTATGACCCACAGAAGAGAACATTTGTTACAGTGGGTAGTATGACTAGTAGAAGAATTGTATGACAGATGCTGAAAACTCTGAAGAGAAGACAGCAATGGGGAGTGCTGAAAGGTATTAGGCTAGAGTGAAGCTATTAGTGGAGTTTTTATGGATTGGTCCTTGGACTGATTTTATTCCATTTTTATTAGGGACGTTAAACATCTCATCATAAAAAGGTAGTGGTGTGTTATTGAATTGTTTTGCAAAGCTGGGAAGTATTTCCAGCACAGGAGACAACCTCACAGAAGGGCTTTGGTAACCTAAAGTGCCTAAAATATTTACACGTGAGGCACATGGAGAGCTCTGTAAGTGCCACTGCATACAGCACTAGGAGGATCCAGTCTAAATGCGAAATGCAGTTGATCACTTCACTTAATGAAGATGAATTGAAACCAAAACAGGTGCAGAAAGAGCTTACTGGGATGGTCAGAGGGATGAAAAGACTATCAAATTATAGACTCTAAAGATCTTGACTTACTTAGCCTGCAGAATGAAAACTGAGAGGGTATGCTCTTGCTTTCGGTATATACATTGAGGTTTAACAATAGGGAGGGAAAAAAGTCCTTGAAATAGAGTACAAGAGTGAATTGGTTTGAATGGGTCACAGGAAAGCTTAGGCTGGATAATGAGGAAGATTCAGGTTGTGAGGAAGTGGGATTTTGAGCTGGCCAGAGGCATTTTTGCAGGGAAGCTGGAGATGAGACATAAATTCTTTCTCTGCACTATACAGTAGGAAACAGCTTTGTGACTCTGGACATTTCCTTTGTGAAGGGTATAGGTCTGAGAAAAGTCCATAAACTTGAGTTAACTCATCTACTTCACCCTTGCAGATAACCCCTCTCAGAATCTGGATGGGCAGCCTTGGTGAAAGCTGAGCACTGTTAAATGGTGTTTCCCACAGGTACCAGCATCGGGAATGAGAGTAGGAATTGCAACCCGCTCAGCAAAGTATGAAGGACTCTGTAGAAAAAAAAGGTCTTTTGAGATGTGGGTACTAGAGTAGGAAGAATTGATAGGTCAATACATACACTTGACACAGGTACTATGAGAGAAAGCTCTGTGAGAAACTGCAACTGTTATGGTTCTTTTTAAACTATGGCTTCAGTCTTTTTAAAATCAGAATTTCGCAGACTATAACAGATGTCACAAAAGAGGGACACTTCCTGATAATGTGAGATGGATACTACACTTTTCCTTGACTATTTTATCTTCCTCAGAGGACTTCATTTCAGATGCTTACTAGGTCTGAAGGTAATATTATATAAGAGAAAACCCTCAGCGTGTGATCTCCTTGCCTTGGTCTGCAATTCTGTGCTGATCTTGGATTCTCACTACATGCACAGGCCAGGAAATTATTAGAGTATCTTCTATATAAATTATGTGTGTGTATGTGTATACATAGATACATATAATTATACACATAAATGTGTGTGTATATATATATAAAGCTAAGCTTTGGTAAAGCAAGATCCTACTCAAACTTTAGTTTAATGATTTGCTTTCCCCTAACTGAAGATGTCTGGAATTTCGTGTTCTGATGAAGACAGGAGATTAGAGGTACTGTGTGAGGAGACAGCTAATGTGACCTTGCAAAAAGCCCAGAGAGGGCAGTTCTGGTTCCCTCCTTGTGCTACATGCTTCTGCTTTCTTCCATGCTCCAACATGGGCACCCGTCTGACCTGTTAGGAGGTCAGTTTAGGGATATAAAGCCACAGAAAAAACTTCAGGATCCTGAACTGGCTTGCTGCCTGTTTGGGCAAGCACTGGGGCTCAGTGGGGGAATCAGGTGCAGTGTGGGATGGGAGGAGGGGGGAGCACCATGCTTTTGACAACACGGAGTTGTTAAAATGGCATAAATGCGTCGCAAACCCAAATCCTATCCAGCAAGAAAGAGTGGGACACTTTCAGATTCTTCTCTTTGCAGCGGTACAGCTCCCCATCACTGCAGCCCTGAGAGTTTCTGAAGCTGGCTGTGTAGTGGTAGAGAGGTGTGAAAAGGTTCAGTGTCTTTGGTTGATCTGAGAATACTGTGTTGAAGTGACATGCTGAAAGAGCATCAGCAGAAGTGATACACTGAGATGTGCTTGGGGATTATTCACTGCATCAGATAAAGATCTGATGTGCTCTGTTTCTGATTCAGGAGCCAGTGGGATGTGAACATGGCACTCTCTCCCACTTTGCCATTCATAATTTTCAAAGACAGAGTAGAAAAAGTCTGCCCTGTGGGGACTTCATTAGGGATTTTGACTAGGCTGAGATTTGCTTTGCAGTTTGAATGTGCTTAGGCTGATTTGGTGATGTGCAGTGGTTCATTTGTTCTGCAGTCAAAAAGCTTAAGAAATAAAGCTTGTTATAGTGAGAATCCATATTTTCCCCTTCTGTAAAGCCCTTTTGTTTCTTTTGCACTACTTTTATAATGGCAGATATCTGCCGCTATTTTTTATTTGGAGATAAGATTTTGTACTTGTGTTCCACAGGCTGCTGCTGAGGTAAAACCTGTGTTCTGGTGTTGCCGCTACATACTTTTGCGGTCTGGCCCAGGCTGTGCATCTTTAATCTGCTAAACTTTGCTCTTCAAATTTAACACAATTATAGAGGCAACTGTGACTCAAGAGAAATTTTGACTTGATTCTGTTATGGTTGAAATACCATTGACTTCAATGGAATCAGGATTGGACCTGCTCCTGTAAAACCACCAATTACTTTTATGGTTGTGTCAGCAGATCCCAATCAAGATAAGAGCTGTATTGTGTTCATCATTTTAAAAACCTAAATCTAGACAGGGTTCCTGCCTATGAGAGTCTGCAATCTAGAGGCAGTCTTTTAACATGTAATCTTACTTTTTTATAACAAGGAGGAGTTTTGGCCCACTGATGCCTTTTCTAGGACAGCCTATAGTGTATAATCTGAACTCAGAACAGGAAACTTATTGGATAAGACTTCAGGAAAATATTTTGATTCATTTTAGAATATACAAATGTTGTAAAGTTTAAACAAAATAGCAATATTGTTTTAAAAAAAACACCTTAAAAATCTGAATTCTTTGGAAGATCCATGTTTGCAGGTACATGGGAGACCAACAACCTGGTCTTTGAGCTCTTCACTCACTAGTTCTGTTGAAGTTGTTATGATATATCTTTTGGGTTTTTCCAGACAGAATGAAAACTTCTTTCATCAAAGCTGAAATTAACTGCATGACTGAAGTTTTACCTATTGAAAGACAGGCCCACCAGTGTGCATGTGTGTGTGAGGAGTAGGGGGTCTCATGGAGGAGCAGAGTCACCTGACTTCTCCAGCATATCCCAAAGGCTGAGTCAGCTGTATCACTGAAAACATAAGCCATGGCATAGCAACACCAGAGATGTGTGCATTTTCTGAGAAATATTAAGGAAATACTTTTTGTTCTACTCAGAAAGTGAGACACTAAGAATTGTGTATCTAAACCCATGACTTTATGGTGGCATTGCCCTGGGGAAAAGAAATGGGGGAAGTGTCCAAACGGTCATCCCTGGAGAGACTGTTCATGAGGAGTGTTTGCCAATGGAGGGAACATTGCTGTCTGAAAAAGGAAGTGTGACATCTTTTCTTCAGCAGCAACTATTTGAAATGCTGGCCTTCCTTCCTGTCCAAAAAAGGTAGGAAATTAAAAGGCCTCATTTTTAAACAATTTAAACTGAATATGCAATCGAGTCCTTCTAGGTAAAGATTGTAGTGTGCCAATCCTTTGCTTTAGTGCCCACCAAAGCACTGTAGTTTTAAAAATTTCTCTGCCAAGCTTGTTGATTTCCAAGGCTCCAGCGGATATGTGACATTTCAGTGAGGATCTTTCCAAAATCTTTCACTTTCAGTGAGTATCTTGTGATGCTGTGTTTGATGACCCCCCATCCAGAATGACAATGTGATCAGTAATGTCCTTGTCCTCTGAGCTAGTACCTAGCAGGTAGCTTTGCATAAAATTAATAGCAAAATATAGAGACAGGCTTTTGTTCATCAGTCCTTGACCAAATCATCTTGCTGAAAGAATAAAACATGAATTACTTTTATCATGTACATTTATATCACTACATGTGTATAATAATGATTTGGTCCCCATGGTAAAATGTTTTATGAAGGGTCCTGAGCACTCTGCTCTTTTTATGATGACACCTTGTAGCTGAGAGACAAGGTGCTTCTTTAACGATGGATAAATCCATTTTGTGGGGTACTCCCTGAACGTAGAGATTCATACAGATTAAATGCTTTTTATCCCCCTCTTTACAATGTCTTTCAGCATGAGAGTTTAGCTCACTTTAGCAGCACTTTCTGCTGAAGGAGGTCTATCTTTCCTTTAAGCCTGTGTTCTGTGCTTAGAGAACCACAAAAACAAGGCAAAAAATATTGATAAAACACTTTGTTTCATCTTAGTTGGATTTAAGAAAAACATGTTTTATTTAAAAATCTCTATCCAGTTAAAACCTTAACTGGTATTCAGGCTAAAGAGTGTGTGCAGATGTAGGATAGCAGCCCTGGTTTGACATACATGTTGTCTTTCGATAGAAGAGAATTTGTGGAGTGGGGAGCTGGGGGAGGTCAAGTTACAGCTTTCAGTAAATCTGAGCGTGCCTGAAATGGTTCTTTTAGTGTCTTAAAATATTTGTTGCCTTTTTATCATTGCAAGCCTGATCCACGTTCCATTTAAGCTGACGGGAACTCTTCTCCCATCTTCTTTAAAAATTGGCTCTGGCTCCTGTATCAGATTGCATACCACCTTGCTTTCTGATTCTTGGAAGGGTTCAGCCAAGCGTTATGAATTAGATGCTTAGATAACATTGATGACTGCAGTTCTTTATTGTGCCAAGGGAATCAAAAATAAAATAGAGGTCAGAAGTGTGACTAGTAAATGACACGGCTTGGGCCTAGTCCTGCTGGCGTGGAAGGGAGGAGAACAGACCTGCTTGTTTATTTGTTTCCTAAGAGTCGACTTTGTCCTGGCCCTGTTCTGTTGTGGTGTGGAGAAGGAAGCTCGTCAGCTTCCAGAAAAATGACGCTGTAACAGCTTATGTGGCCCGAGATCTGTCCCTGGAGTTTTGCCATGACTTCCAACAGCATCATGAGCAGACCCTGCGTGTTTAGGTGAAAATGAGTTTTCATCTCATGCACTTGGCTGAGCAGATCTAAACTGAGCCTTTATGAACATAAGCATGGCTGTTGATGGGCAGCCTATGCTGGCAGATGAGAGCTCAGGCACAGTGAGGTTGCTCGTCCCATGATGATTTCATGTTCAGGAAGGGCTTGCTTAAAGCTTGACAGATGCTGCAAACTTGAAATCTCAAAGGAGAGGATATTGGTAAAACCAAGGGCTGAGGAGTTGGCAGTGGAAAAAATGGATGGAGGCCTAATTGGCATCTCATCCTCCTGCAGCTCATGTCAGAAGAGCTCTGTAAGCAGCCCTGGGATAGCAGAGTGTATCCCAGACTGGACCCTCCAGAGAAGGTTCATGATAGTGTGGAGAGCAAGGGAGTGGGAGAAAAGGGACAATGTGGCAAAGGGGTGAAGCAGTGAAATCCTTCCTGCACTAACAGTGTCCTGGGATTTTACTGTTGATACTGGAGTCTGTTTATTTTGTTCAGGAAGCTCTGCTTTTCTGTTGTCTACATCTGTGTAGGTATTGTGGCCTTTGGCAGTCGTGATCCCAAGGGGGGTCGTGTTCTGCTGGGTCTTGGGATCTTTTCAAGCTTTTTGTATGAAAGATTCTGATCTTTAAGCACCATCATAACTGCTCCATGGCACCAGCACAGAACAGCCACACCTGATTTTTATTTTGTAAGTGGGGATTGATGTATAATAAAAACTTTATACAAATTAACTAAGAGGTTTAGAGGAAGAAAGTAAGATGAATACTCCATGTACTCTCTGAGATTACAAGGCGACCTTAGGTAGGGAGAACGCAATTGCCTAACTGTGGTTTTGCCAGGACACCTTGCCTGATTTCCCTCATCTTATTAAACATGTTGTGGAATATGAAATGTGTATGAGTGGCAGCATTGGTGTCTGTCTATTTGCTCATCTCTCCTCTGGCCCTGCAGGGTTTCCTGCTGTCTGTCTAAAAGGCTTTTGGAGAAGTACTGACACAAACACAAAAAACCAGTCAGCTAGTCCTTTTGGCAGACTTTTTCTTCCCTTCCTTTTTTTTTCATGTTCTGTCAAATTATCAAACAAAGCATTTTGAAAAGCCACTGCTTGGAGAAACTCATCAAAGAAAGCTCTGTGACACTCACCAAGTCAGACACACAGTGTGCAGGGCTTGACTTACTCTGTGGTCTAATTTGGAAAAGAAAGTGGTGCTTTTGGGCACTGGTATTTGGCTTCTCATCATGGCTGGAAGTTGTTCACCCAGTCAGATACTAACAGGCTTAGCATAAGAGTACGGACAATAGCACAGTAAATGCTAAACTAGACCTTTATTTATGACAGCTCTGGATGACTGTTAATTATTAGCTGAACATAGTATGTTCTAGAGGCTGTTTGCATTACAGCATGGGAAGGGCCAATGGCATGCAAAATGTGTGTGTTGATAGGCAGAACAGCAAAGCAAACTGCTTCGGAGGAGAAAAGGGCTTTCTTTTGTTTCTCTTCAGTACATTCGTTTTTAGTAATGCCATGTAGCCATAATTAAGGAGTTGCATGACATTATTTAGGAGATTATGTATTTAAACTTGATTTTATTAGGACAGGGTGGATTAACAAGGTGTCAGTGCACAGTAGGTATATAGGAAGTGCTGACTACATTAGATATATTTCTTGCTAATAGTTTAGACTTCTGGATTAGGTGTTTTCTTGTCTCTATTGAACCAGTGTAGAAACTTGCAAAAGGAAAAATGATACATGGCATAGAACAGAATAGTTTGCTTGGCATGAAAGATAGTTGTTTTGATTTTTGGGAATGATGGTCTGAAGAGGCTTTCTTTTGTCAGGGTACAAAATAAATTGGAGTTTTAGCTCCATAGGGTTATTTAAAAGAAAGAAAGAATATCAGTGGGTTTTATACAGGACTTTATACTGTTCTTTCAACTACTAAGCAGCACAAATGTCATACATTCTTTAGAGTCATGAAACCATTCTCTGAGCACTGTACATGTGTTTTACATGTTTCTACTTATTTACAATTAACTGCTTCACACAGATAGCTATTTTAAACAAGCAAGCAAAACTTTCATTTTGATGACTGTAACTATGCACTTTATTAATTTGGAATTTGACTTTTAATCAATCTGCCTGGAAATAGGATAACATAATTATTTTCCTCCCTTGTTAGATGGTGGAGAATGTAGGAAGGGAAAGGGGTCCTCAGCTTGCTAACACTGACCAGGCATTAGCAGATTTCTGAATTAAATCTGTCTCAGGGTTTGTCTTTGTGATGTGTGCATCTTTATACAATTCAATTATTTAAACATTCTGAGTTAAATAACAGGTTAAAAAACCATGTGAAGAATAGAAACGTAACAAAATGAAAATCAATCTTTGTAGTTGAATACTCTATGAACAGTCCTCACAGAAAACATGTGGAATGTGGTGCAACATCTGATTTATATAATTTTGAGGTCACCTCCTTATTTGGCTCTGAATTAAATGATTTGAGCAAGGCAGGCAGCCTCCCCTTTCACAGGAATGCAGGTTACTTTCCATAGCTGTTCCAGTTGGGTATGTTTGGTATTTGTGTCAGCTTTCAACAAAGATGTCCAGCAACTTTAAGTATGGTGCAAGGAAATACTTGCACTGGAAAATTGATAGAGAAGTCAGTTGCTGGAATAAAAGTATGCAAAAATTGCTGTATTGTAGGGCTAAATCTTGCTCTTCAAAAGTGCATAGAGGGCCTTTCTAAAACCATAGCCAGAAGCAGAAATGTGATCAGGAGACACCATATCCTTTCCATACTGGGAGAGTTGGTTCTCAGCAAGACTTTCCCATCCTAAGATGGTGAGACAAGAGGGTGGTGTTGGCAGGATGGACCAGCCTCACCCCTATGTTGTGCTCATGTCTGGCTTGCCTAATGTCATTCATACTAAAAACGTGAGTGTGGTGTGGTGTGTACACACAATCTGTGTACACTGGGTACAGAGAGGGCTGTGGTGGTACATGGTTTAGGGGTAGACTCGGCAGTGTTAGGTTAATGGTTGGACTCAATGATCTTAAAGGTCTTTTACAACATAAATGGTTCTGTGATTCTACATAAATGATTATCCTGGTGGATGTCGATTTCTGTTTCTCTTGCTACTAGATGAGACATTATTGTAAGGATCTCCTAGGGCATGGGGAGAAGCATATTATGGGATTTTAGTATCCCACATTGCTTACAGGATCTGATCCAAAGTCACCAACACTGATTTACTCCAGTGGTGTCTGACTGCAACCAGAATTTCTAGGTCTCCTAGAAGGAAGAGGTTTAAATATATAAAGAAATTACTTCATTTCTTTGAAAGGGTGATTGTTAATGTCCCTACCTATCTGATCCCACATCCTGATTGCTCTGTCAAATACATGTTGAAGTATTTGCCTCATGTTTATACATGAATTTCTGAGAATTTTGAAGAAGGACAAAAGAGATATAGCTGAGTTGTAAGTGAATAGGAAGTTAAAACAGGATAAGCTTGTAAAATGAAGATTTAATTTGTAGGCTTGAAATCCATTTAACTCATCCAGAGTGCAGTAGAATGCAAACCCCCTGATTCAGGGTTTGCTAGTTACATGTAGCACAGCACTGTCATGATCCGTCAAACCTGCCAGATAAAGAGAGGCTATTTTAAAGTTTCTCCTTCAGGCCATGGGGAAGTACTGTTCTTGCAAAGATAGAAATTTATGATGATGCTAAAAAAAAATGCAGATGAAGTGAATAATTAATGAATTCACGACAAGACTGAAATATCTTCCTAAAATGCTGCTATTTTTAGCAGGGAGTTCTTCTGCAGTGCTTGTCATGTGATCCTATTGCCTTCTGAGAGCAGGAAAACAATTTGAATGAGTTTCTCTTTCCCCATGGACCTATATAGGCACAGTTTATAATACCCCTTAGCATCTGCTTCTGCCTTAAAACAAACACAGATGATTTTAAACCTCATGCAAAATAAAGCATGAATTAAATCTGTACTTAAAGATAATCTTCACTGCAGCTGAATACCTTTCATAGTAGTTTATACTTTTGAGGGTGTACAAGGGGAATACTGCAATGTATAGCTTGCAGCAGCTGTTGGTCCGGTAATGCTCAATGCGGCTGCGGTTTCGAGCTGGCAAAGGACAGAGGCGATTATCAATAGGAGCTTGCAGGGTATGGCTGATAGATAGAGGTTTAAAATGAACAGATTTGTGCTTCTTTTTCCTATAACCAGTATAGAGTATTGCTGTGTTTGAACTACTTTGAACTAAAAATGTCATAGTCAGAAATGCCTCTGAAAAAAGTCATCATATACACAAAGGGATATGGTCACTGCCATAGTGAATTTTCAGGTGTTTAACATGTGAAACCTGGTCCCGTCTGGGATTTCTCTCTCCTGAGTGGTAATGAGGTACCCAGTCCTCATTAAAGGGGAAGTCAGGAGCAGTTTACTTGCTGCCTTTCTTGCCTACTGAAGTTGCCACAGATTTAATTTAGAAGAAACCTCCAAATCCTAAACCTTTAGGTGTTTGGGAGGGCCTGAGTTGGACTCTGTCTTTGCAGCTCAATACCCAGTTTGTACAGGTGCAGAGGGGTGTTGGCTTCCTTTCCCCATTTGCACGGGGTTTGTTTTCCCCACATGGGATGGTTCCTGGGTGGCTTCTGTAAGGTATGGTGGGCTCCTTGGACCTGGTTGGTCCCCAACCCTGGTGGGCTGCACAGCTCTGCCCTGGGAGCAGAGTGCTTGCCAAACAAAGCAGCTGTGAAACATCTGGGCCGAAGCACACTGGTTTGGGAAAGGGTTTGTGAGCTGAGTCTCAAACAGCAGAGGTGGCCCCAAAGGCACCTGCAGCCTCGGGGCAAGCTGCTGGCTTTGGTGATGGTGGACCTTGAGAAGCTCCTGGGTTAAGTCATGGAAGGTGGTTTCTTAGGGGCACCTGAGCTGTGGCTCCTTAGTTGTGCTCAGGCACACATTTACGGCTTTGGTGCCATACATGCTTTGCTGCATCTGGGCCTTGGTCTCTGTTTTCCCCTCTCTGTGCATCTATCTAAAAGGACTGTTTTAAGATTTAATGTCTGTAAAACACATGCATTATATGGAGCTTTGTAATAATTAGAAATTAATCCCCAGCTGGAAGCTAGGTTTTGCTGATGTGAGTGCTATTGAAAAGAGAACTTGTTATGAAAAAATTTATTGAATTATCACTTTTTTTTTTCTTTTGGAGCCAGATAAAAAGACTATTTTCAGGCTTAATTTTCCTAGCTTTCCATCAGCTCTCCCATGCTAGAGCTCACCACATTTTGCCCAGTGTTCTTGATCAGTCATTTGTGTGAGTCTTTCCTAGAATGAATCTGGTTATCAGGTGGCTGCATTTTAAGCTAATTATTAAGAATTTTTTAAAAAGAATTTTTAAACAATCTATTTAGACCAAAAAGATGTAGAAGGCAACACAAAAACTGAAGAAGTGGGTCAACTGGAAGGAGTGGGATTCTGTGGTGGCAGGGGGATCTGAAGAATGATAAATGTCCTCAATAGGTCCTGTCAGTAGGGTGGGACACAAGGACAACCCTGATAATGCAAGCCTGGAGGGCTTTTCCTTGCCTGGCTTCATCTCTGCACACAGGGTTTGTGTTCCTATTTGAAGCTCTATTGAGTTGCGGCTTCCTGATACAAATAATAAATCAAATGCAGGGTAGAAAATGGTGTCTTTTAAAATTAATGAAATGCATCGAGTTTTCCATGCAACGAAAAGACACAGAGATTTTAAGACCGTAAATTTTATTATAGCCCTGCAAACCAGGTCTAATTTCCTTTATTTATATTCTGTTTGTTTGAATGCCGTCACTCATGACTGAAACAATTAGTTATAGAAGTCCAGTAAGGTGTTGTGAGCTGCTTGGGAATGATCAGAAAAAGAAACATCTCTTTTCAGCTTTGTTGTTGCTGTATTGATTTGGGCAATGAGGCTTTGGGAGAATCATCTTTGCTTCACATAGGGTTATTCATCCTTGTGACTGCCTCCTGAAATACCCAGCAATATAGCTTTACATAGCTAAAACTGGGAGTGTTGAAATAGTTAATTCTGCAATTTAGTGATGAGGTACCAGTTTCGAGCCATTAAAATACTAATTCTTTAACAAGTATCTTATTTTAGCAGTTATCTCCTTACTGCTTTTTCTTTTCTTTCCGCAGGAAAAATTAACCCAGGAGTGTGTATTCAGAGAGCAATTTGAAGAAAACTGGTATAACACATATTCATCAAATCTATATAAACATGTGGACACTGGAAGACGATACTACGTTGCGTTAAATAAAGATGGGACTCCAAGAGAAGGGACTAGGACTAAACGGCATCAAAAATTTACACATTTTTTACCTAGACCAGTGGACCCTGAGAAAGTACCGGAACTATATAAGGATATTTTAAGCCAAAGTTGACAAAGACAATTCCTTCACTTGAGCCCTTAAAAAGTAACCACTATAAAGGTTTCATGCGGTGGGTTCTTATTGATTAGCTGTGTCATCACATCAGCTCCACTGTTGCCAAACTTTGTCGCATGCATAATGTATGATGGAGGCTTGGATGGAACATGCTGATTTTGTTCTGCACTTAAAGGTTTGTCCTCCTGGAGGAGAGCCTATGCCCACTCGCTTGATTTAGTACGAGAGGGAGCGCGAGAGAGTGAGTGCGAGAGAGAGAGAAAGGGAGAGGATGAATGGGAGTGAGAGCGTGAGAGAGAGGAGCCAAGGGGAGGAGGAGGGTGAGGAGGAGGAGGAAGGCCTGATGCATGCTGGGGAATAGACACGCTTTTAAATTTTTGATCAGTTGTACTTCGTCATATATCAGCATAGCTGCCATACTTCGATTCATCAGGATTTTTGGCTGGTGGCCTGCTCAAGTGTACGCTGCATTTACAAAGGCATGGAGGGTGCAGTCTTACTTAAA
Organism: Dasyornis broadbenti; assembly: GCA_013397935.1. Taxonomy (NCBI): domain Eukaryota; kingdom Metazoa; phylum Chordata; class Aves; order Passeriformes; family Dasyornithidae; genus Dasyornis; species Dasyornis broadbenti. The sequence continues at coordinate 136,116 of VZRN01001105.1, read as the reverse complement.
CAAGAGACTTTTCAGTTAATCGCTCTCTGGGTCTCACCCCACTGAGTTTAAAGCAAAGACCTCTTAGTAAAAAAAATAAAAATAAAAAGTTAAATTTATTTATAGAAATTCCAAAGGCAACATTTTATTTATTTTATATATTTATTTATTATATAGAGTTTATTTTTAATGAAATATGTACAGGCCAGATAGGCATTTTGGAATCTTTAGGCTCTGTAAGCATTAAAATGGCAAAGGCCACTATGAACCTGTGGTAAATTCATGCAAGTAAATATAAAGGTGCATGGATAAAAAAAAAAAGCCAACAATAAAAAGGTAATAATAATAAATTCTAGTGACCCTCATGTACTAAAGGCGACAATCTCTTTTGTGCCCATATTATTGTACAAGTATGCACACCACTCATGACACTGAGTCCTCACTCTTCTGACTGCTTGTTTCATAGCTTACCCCAGAGGATTAAAGAGAAAACTGGGTCTTCAACTTTTTTTTATGTGTCTGTAATATTTCCTCTCTGATAAAGTGACTTCTTACATCATTGTAAATTTCACAGCTGTGGAAAATATAGGGGTTGGAATATATTCTACTTGTTAAAACCTATTGCAGATTATACCAAAGCTAAATGATAAATATGCTATTATTTTTTTTTCCTAAAGAGAATGCCAGAAACAACATAAGTAATACCAACAACAGTTATACTAATTTTAAGATTCCACAAAGAACACATAAATATTTCAGAGGGCAAGAACCAGGTTAACAGGATCACTCTTGTAAACATGTTTATTTGTGCACTTGACTACTATGAAATTATACAAGTTCCATAGGGGTCATTGTAATATCTTTTATGGAAAATTGCTTTCAGTGTGAACTGTCATAATACATGATATTAGCACCCTTCCTAAAGTAAAACTTGCAAAATGAAACTAATAAATCTCTATCAATAATGACAATGAGGGGGACAGTATTAGACTTATTTTTATTGTTTTTCCTAAAGTATGTTCAAAAATTCATGCACCATAAGTGAGGTAATAGTATGTAATACTTAAGGGCATGTAGCATTTTATGATAAGCACACAAACACATTGATTAGCAGTTACCATTTGGAAATTAACCCTTAGGAAGGGGCATTTTTTTCCCCTAATACTCTGAAGAAAAGAAAAAAATCATGTTAAGGTCCATATGGCAAATGCATTTTGTAGCTGTTTTATCCCTTAGGATTTGAATCCAGTGCCATTAAGTTGAGTGTAGCCTTGACCATTGGATATGTTGGGTGCAGGGCTGGTCTTGAGACCCTGGCTCTCTGCACACGCATGGGGGCTGAACACAGATGTGCTTTGGAGGAGCGATGTAAAGGTTGTAGCCTACTCGTAATTAAGAATTTTTTGCTCTAAAGCACTCTTGTTCGTCTGATTTATATTATTTAAAAATTATTTCTGTTCTGGAATAACCTCTGGCTTGGTATCCTGAACGAACATTCCCTTTCTGTACTGAAGCAGGTAGGAGGAGCCATGTCTGAACCGGCAATATCAGTAACCCTAAACATAACTTGGCATTTTGTTGTAATTGTTTATGAATGATAAAGATACATAAATTACATTAGTTGATTTGTAGGATACTTGTCTAGGGACTGTTATTGCCTGGGAATTTACAGCCTTCAGCTGCAGCCCCCATGTTTGTCTCTCACCCTTTGGGGCTGCTGAGGCCTGCAGGCCTCAGCTGCTGATCATTTATCTGTGCGATGCAAAGATCATAGGAGAAAAAAGGGAGCTTCTGGGCAGGACTAGGCCTCATTGCTCTGTGTTAAATGGATCAACCCCACCATGAGAAAAGGAGGTCACATGTCTCTGCTGTTTCAGTAAATCTGACATATACCAGGAAATTATTTGCAAAGGTTAAAATTACTCTGAGTTGAAGCCGCAATACTAGGTCGCAGTTAAAGTCTTAAATGTTAAATTGGCTTGGATTTTTAGGCATAGGCTAATCATTACTACTAGGTAACATGTTTTATTTAATTTATTTTTTTTTTGTATTTTTCTAAAGAAAGGATTAAACTCGAGAAAAATGTTATGAGTTTATGGCTGTCCTTATAAATAAACTGTAACCGATTTACTCGAATAAGCCGTAATGGTGTGTAAATACTGGCTTTATGTAAACATAGGAACATGTAATTTAACTTAGGCATTATTGCAAGACTGGAAGGCCCAGGAGCTGGCAGTTTGCCACTCCCTGCAGGTTCACTGGGTCACATTTGGCCTGTTTCGGGCGGCAAACAACAGATTCTGTTCAGTCCCTTGTGTAAAATGAGCTATTTCTGTTTGTTTTCTGGTGGGGCATGGGAAAAACCATCATCACCTGGGTGCTGCTTAGCTCCTCTGCCAAGGCGTGAAGGGGTATGGATGCTCTCCTGCTCCTTATGTGATCCTGCTAAAACAGGGCTGCAGAGAGCTGACACGGCAAAGCAGGGAGGCTTGCAGTGCCTCTCCTCCCGTGCTGTGGACAAACAGAAGTCTTCATTTTCTAGTGCTGTCCATCTGGCACCTTTCTCAAGCACTAAAATTCACTTGAAGAAAAATCTGAGGGAAAAAGAAAAGAGCAATTGGTGTTATTTACTTGATATTCTGTAATGGTGTGTAAATACATACAGAATTCTGTAATTTGTATAAATATATTGCTATAGAGTTTTGAAAATTGGTATTATTTGCTTGATGTTCCTTCAGAGCATTTTCTTATGACTGTGCACATGTGTAATGATGGGATGGCAAAGAGATGTCCTTGCTTATTCCTAGAAAGTGCATGAGAATATTCCAGGAAGAAAAAAATCATCAATATTTTCTATGTCTTTTTGCTAATTTGGAAAAAAGCAGGGAGATATCTTTTTGGCAAGAATTGTATTAGCATTTCACCTGAAGCAGATCTGTCTGAGCAAGCAGTATGGGCAAAAAGACGATGGACATCCAGAACAATGTTATAATATGGGCTAGTTTGGATCTGCATTTGGTAATGTGTAAGGCAGCACACCCAAACGGAAGTGGGGTAAATGAAACCTGGCAGAGCTGGGCAGTGCGGGGTGGAAACAGAAAAATCCTAGGAAAATTGCCTTAAGTTGCCACCAATCAGGGCAGGACTTAAACTGCTTGCCAACTGGATGGGAAAAAAAAAGTGCGTCTTTCTTAAACAACAGGATATCAGATGTGGAAGCGGGAGAGGAGACTCTGGCCTAAAAGGTCAAGCATTTTTGTTGTCCCCATGAACATAAGATAAATGTGAGTTTAATAAATATACAAATAGGAGGGAGTTGAAGAGATATTTCTGAGGCAGTTTCTTCATATACAGAATATGGCAGGAAGTAAGAGAAGACGCTTCTGCAGCATGTCTTTCACAGTCCCTAGCTTATGCTCTGCTCTGCCTCTTGTATCAAGAAGTGACTACAAGGTCCAGCTCTGTTACTCATGATTATAGGAGCAGAAATAGATGGGCTGTGAGCCATGATGAACACCACACTGTGAGCTCCTGTCCCAGCTAGTGAATTCTCACAAGGTCCCCATGAGGTACAATTGCAAACCTTGAGATGTGACCAGGCTCCTTACAACTTCAGTTTGTTTTGAAGAAATTGAGAGGTTCCAGATTCTTTGAAAGTTTGATGAAAATCTTGGAAACTCAGCTGCCTGCTCATGTAGATGTAACTGTACAGGCAGCCATATTTATTGGTAATCTGGGGAAAGAAGTAACCAACAACATCATCCCCAATATTTTATTCCACATGGCCTATCATTTACTGATCTGAGAGTAAAACCAGAAGACTTCTGTTTTCCAGAATTTTATCTCTGTTCTTAAACTGTTAGAGCTCTCCATGGGTTGTTCACAAGTCGGTTCTATTCTGCCTTGGTGTTATCCTTCACCTTACCATGACACTACAAAGTGGTTTGGTCATCCGGCCACCAAGTAGCAGTAGTAAAAACTCGTCTCCTCTTGTCAAGAAGCTGGAACAGCCTGCCCTAGAGTTTGTTGCTGAACACTTTGACATTGTGAAGTGCAGGCCATGGATAACTGGCATCTTAAATTTAGATCTCAAAAAATTAATCCATCAAGAATATAAGAAAGACAATTCGTGATTATAAACAAAAATGCTGTTGTGTGAGGTGTCATGCCAGCTCAGATGCCAGAAGTTTGAAAGCAGAAAATGTTTATTGATATTCTGGAAATTTGAAGTGAGAATAATAACCAAGTTCCACCTGCAAATTAATTTACAAAACCCAGTCTTTCTGCTTTTTTTCCTCATTGCTTTATATCTTTAATAGCTTGTGTGTGTTTTCTTCTACCCAATGATACTGAAGAAGATTCTTTTATTTTTCATTCATAATTTCTGAAGTCCAGCTGCCTTTGTATAATTCTTCAGAGTTATTCTGGTCTGAACCCTGGGGCAGAGAAATTGCCATGTGATTCTGGGTTAGGACAGAGGATCACATGCATTGCGAAGATGCTGCTCTTGTGCTCAGAGTAGCTGTTGCAGTCATAGGATGACCTTGTCTCACTGTAGCTATCACACAGAGGGCAACAACATTAATTGTGCTTTAATATGTTGTATGTTGTTATTATCATAGGAGAGATCGTTCCAAATGATCCTCAAGTCATGCCAGATTTATTAAATCCACATCCGTTGCTTGAACACTCACTCATAAGTGTTCTGTCATGGAGAGCTATGTATAAAATAGATTTTAGCTCCATATTGTTTAGTGATGCAAAAGGGATTTCACTTCATAGCAAAAAAACCCAAACCAAAACCAACAAACTAAAAATCCAACCTCCTTTTTCTTTAAGTTGAGGGAGGTTATTTTTATGTGCACTACTCACAAGTAGCAGCTACATAGTCTAAAGAATTCTGGAATTAGACTGAACTGTCAAAATGTTTCTCACATTTCTGTTTTCTTGAGATATCACAGGCCGTCAAATTATGGTGATATGCAAAATATACCCTGTAGATTTTTTTTTCCACGTCCAGAGGGTCTGGATTTATGTATATCTTACTGTTGGAGGCAGTCTAGGTGAAAAGAGCATTTCTGAAATGTTGGAACTCATTCATTTTATTGACAAGCTCCCTCCTGCCCCCGCAAAGAATAGCTTTAGTTAAAATTATTATTGTTATTTCTACCCTTGTTGAGAGAGTAGATGTAAACACTGAAACAGTGTCTTGAAATACTCCCTCACAGCTGTGCTCTTGAATGCATACTTCTTTCTTTTAGATTTCTTATGTACTATGTTTTCTATAGCTTTTTAGAAACCTTTATGCTTGTTATGAATGTCCACACACTGAAGTAGTTGCAGTCAAATTATGTATCTTTGACTTCTTTGCTCAAGCCCATTTTCTCTTTCTAAACCTCTAATATTTTGGCAGGCAAGGCAGTAACTTCTCAGGTACGACTCTTATTTTTCCTTTTCTGTTCTTCCTGCCACAATCCATCTTTTTTATTCTTGGACTCTAGTTAATTTCACAAACCTTCACAAAGAACCTGCATGGTAAGACTGTAGGTCCATCTTATCTTCACTCCAGGGAAGCAGAAATCTTGCTGGTAAAGAGTCCTCTGTGCATTTTCATCTTTGAGACATTTTTTGGTTTGACTCCAGATGAAATCAGTGCTTACATCTTCCTGTTCAGGATGCTTTAGGTCTTTATCTCACTGTGTCCCTAATACAATCATTAGAAAGGTGTTCAATAGATACGGTCAGTTTATTCGGATATGGTGTATCTGTTCTATTTCTCCTTTCACTGAGTGTTCTGTGCAAGCCTGCGTTAATTATCCATTAAGATCAGTTAATATCTAAGGTACGTTGTAGACATCACCTTATTTACTTGAAATCTCTTGATTGCCACTTTGTATTACTTCATGTTGGCAGCTCACTGAGTTGTAAGGATTTGACATGAGTGCTAAAGATGCACAGTTTTGTTGTCAATCCCTTCTGTTGTAAGACCTGAACTGTTCTCTGAAGAATGAAAGCCAAGTACACATCCCCAGTTCCATTAACGATATTTTCCTCACTGACTCCAGTCCACCCCACAGTCCTTCAGGGGAAAGCAGTTCTTTTGGTCTCTTCAATGTGCATGGAAATCACTCCCAAATAGCCTGCTGTATTACATGCTCTGCTGTATTAGCTCTCTTCCTTCTAACAAAACCCCCACTCTTACAACCAGTATTTTTTCAGCTGCTTCTTGCTATCACCTTAATCTCCTTAGTGTAATTCTGTGGTATTTGGGTATTGAGGCAGATACTATCAATGAAATCTGTATATTGTAATTGTGATTGATTCCAGTGTAATCTCTTTTCCAGTTGAGTCAATCTTCACCCAATAAAAAAAAATCGGAAGAAACAGTGAAGGAAAAGAAAACTGCATATTGTTACCCCTTATCTCAAGTGGATTTGAAGGAGGCTAATGTGAAATTTTTGATGCTAAGATCTCTCTTAACAGATTTCAATACCCTTAACTGTCTTTCTGGGATTCTGTAACATCCCATTACTTTCCAATTGATATTATCTGTCATCCTAGCAAAAGCTTTTGTCAATGTCTATAAAGTTGATGTACAGCAAACTCCAAGAGTGCTCTGCTAAGAGGATGTTACACACTGCCATAGTCACTGACATCTTCTGTTTCTTGAGATCAGCCTATTCTTTTCCAAGCGGAATGTCCCCTGCTTGTTCCAACCTCTGTAACAGTGTGACTGCCAGGCTGCTGCTTGGCATAGAAAGGAAGCTGTTGTCTTTTGGTTTGTTGTACTGCACAAGTTCCCTCAGCAAAAGACTACCTGCCTTGTTCCAGGACCACATGAAGGAGTTCATGCTTGATTTCAGTAGAATTTGCACCTCTTATCTTTCCCACCTCAGCCCATATTCCATGCACTTAATCAATGTTTCTTTTTATTATCTATCTGAAAAACACACTGTTGGTGTATGCCAGAGGGGTGTTCTGAGCAGACTGGTATTTTCCTTCTGGACTGTTTATGAGTTAGTACATACACACAGGTACTCTGTTAGAAGCCTTCCTTCTCTTTAAGACGAACAGGCCTGCTTGGTTAGATTAAGGTAGGATACTTGTCCCAGGAGCATACTCTTCTGCAGCAGTGTCATGGAAAACAAGCAAAGTTCTGATCTCAGTTGTCAATAACTGTATTGACTTTATAAATTTGATGGCTGTGACATCTTAACCAACCCCACAGCTGAACTAGATGAATAACAGGCTTGACAGTACGTGTGAACCAGCTTATTTCCAGCTCCTCTCTTGTATTGCTTAAATAAACAAATAAAAATCAGCCAGGATACTCTTGAGTTGAAATTTTTAAGTTGAAGCTGTGTTACTTGTAGTCATTGTTTCAGTTGTGATAAAAGTCAGGTAAGTGCTCCATAGCCCATGAAGTAGTGTGCAGCTGAGCATCCATTTCTTTCTGAATGGAAAATGTGATTTGCTCACAGAAATGTAGTCTTGGAGACCATATTCAGCTGTTACACGGGAATGCAAAGCCTCTCATGCACAGTAGAAGTGCTTACCTCCCACCTGCTGTAGATGTCCCTTAAACCTCCTCTCAGCTGCTGTCACCCAGCTCCAGGGTTAACTTCCACCAAGGCAAAGTGATCACTCAGACAGGCTGAGGAACTTGTCTGCACTGCAGGGAAAGCCTCTCTGAAACAGGGAAGAAATGTCCCTGTGGAGAGGACAGAGAGGCAGCAAAGAGAGAAGTGTTAAAAACAGGAGTCACCTAAGAAGGGGTTCAAGTAAGTTCCTGGGTTTGCCAGAGGGAAATTAGCACAGGCTGAATGCAGGGACAGAGCCATACAGAAATACAGAAATGTTTCTGTTTCTTCTCCCTGCTTTGTCAGGGTGCTTCCCCTTTCCCCCCAAGCACACCCTCTCCTCTTTCCAGCTGTCATGAGTTGAGGTAACTGATGCTTCTTAGCAACTGCACACCTTTAATGAGTGATCCATCTCAAAGGTTAATTCCACAATGTAAGTGGTGCTAAAAGGATTCAGACCAGAGAAGAAGGTTTAGTTTGTGGGTGGGAGACTCTTGCTCCATACACTGAGGTCTGGAACATCACTGGGTGCTGCAGAGCCTGGTCTGCTGAGGTGTGTGCTGGGCTGTGATGCTGACAGCAAAGGTTTCTGCTGAGCAAGGGCCGTGTCTAGTGCTAGGAGATGTCTGTGTTCCTTGTTTGCAAAATTCCCAAGTGACCATAGGCAGCTACTGAAGATGCAGGCAATTTGTTCCTAATTTATCTTCACATAAATGAGTTCAGTGCTAAGCCCTGGCTTGGAGGAAATTAAAATCTGTATGACGAGTATAACTGATGCAGGCTTCATAGTGAGAGGAGGTAGGACAACCTTGAAGTTCCTCTCTTTTCCTCTCGTCCACAGTTCTCCTCATCGCAGATGTGAATCAATGATTTCTGCAGAGGTATTCCTCTTGCTAGGGTCATGCTTATTCACTGCTTTGTCTCCAACAGCCAGTTAGGATATATTATTGGAGCTATAGCCTTCTGCAGGAATAAACAGGATGAAAACAACATTGTGAACATCACAGAGAATGAAAATAACAAGAAAATAAGACATGCTTACTTCTAGATTGGCCTGAACCAAAAGTCAAACATCTCAAGTACAATGACTCGGTAACCTCGGGTTTCTTCCACCTTCTTCCTCCCTGCTGTTGCTGGGACCTGCTGTTTGTCTCTGTGGGGAGCAGCAGGCAGGGTGCACAATGCCTGATGGGGGAATCTCCCTGCCTTTGACTCACCCCTCCTGCGGTGTTGGGGAGAAGGGCTGCTGCAGGACGGATGGAGTGGCCCTCTGATTCAGGGGAGCCAAGGAAGGACCAGCTTTCCCAGCCTCCATGCACTCGAACAGTGGCACTGGTGGGCAGGTACAAAGCCATTCCAATGCTGGCATTAATCCCTCACCTCTCTCTCTGCAAAAGCTCCCTGAATTTCAGAATTAACGTCTGGTTTAAAAATGAGGTTTTCTCCTAGAGCTATGACTTGATCAAGATAAATAGGAAAATTTGTATGTTAGAGTTATTTTTTCAAGCTATCTGGCAAGTCCATAGATCAGCGAGTTTTTTCCTCTTTTCTTTGTATTTAACACTACCTAATAAAAACCACATGCAATTGCCTGCTTCATCCCTCCTCAAGGAGCTCATTGGTTCTGGGAAGACATGGATGTGGGTATGTTACAAAGCAATTTAGGAAATTAAGCTGCACAAACCACATCATTGCAAGGGGACTACAACAGTAGTTGATGGGCCAATGCTTGAATTCATGTGGTAATTTTGGGACAAAAAAACCCCAACTCTCTTGCTTCTGAAGCCTCTAAGTCATTGGGAAAATGTCTTGAACAGCAAACAAGAAAATGAATAACTATTTGGTAGTGAGCAGAAGCAGGAGAACAAGAGTGGCTCTGTCACTTGGACCCTTCCACTTCAGCTCACTACGCAGCAATTTTATTTACAGCATTGAAAGACGGTTGGCTTTCCCTTGATTTGTTTGCTGCTCCTCTTTTGACTCAGGTCTAATCATCCCTGTCCTTCAGGTAGTGGTAGGATCTTCATCTGCCCTTGCAGGTCATTTGTTGTGAATATCTTGGTAATTCTTTATGTTAAACTGTCTCTGTTTCTTGCTGTCCCCCTTGAATTATGTGTGGTGCTAAATTGGGCACATCATTTCCCATTTTTTACACACTGCAGACTTGCCCCGTCTCCTTAAACTAAAATAAAGGGATTCTAATGAGCAAAGTTCCTTTCATACCATGAGACACAATTATTGAACTCTCATTCTCTTCCTTGTCCCTTTTTAAAAGTATTAGAACGTCACGTCCAATTATTTAAGCATATCAAAAGGAGGAGGAGGAGGTCTGCTAGAAGTGCTTGGCTGACAGGACTAAATCTCTGCATTTGCTGCAGAGTGTGATGCAGCAGAGTGTGTTCTTCTTGGCTCCTTCAGAAGAAAGTGACCTTCAGTAGCAAAAGCCTTTCTCTGGCAGCAAAACCCCATTTGGTATGTTAATTATTCTGCAGCTAGCAGGCTTGGTTTTAATTTATGTTCATGACAACACGTATTTGAGAAGAAGCAGTTGAAAAAAGGTCTGTACTTACTGTGGAAACTGGACCAGGGAAATTTTAGGGGAATTTTTCCTACTTTGTTTCACATGCCTTGGCTTTACTGGAGTTTTTGAATCACCAGTGTTTGAACTGACTTGTCTGAATTGCATGAAAAAGTGGCTAAAAAGCAAAGTAGAGAGAAATATGTCAAAATATAATTTCCCTTCATGTAACTTTTACTGCTTTAGTGCTACAGAACTTGCTCACTCCACATTGCAGGCAGTGGGGAGGCAGAAGCTGTGAGCCTGGGCCCGTGGCACCAAAGTGGGCCGTGGTCAAGGCTACTGCTCTCAGAACTTGCCTGTGTGAAACAGGCTCACCCCTGCACAGGGAAGCCTAAAGCTTGAGGCCAGCACACAAAGGAGTCCTCAGCACCCAGCCCCTATGGACCAGCAGTGCCCGAGGGGCTAGGGGACCACAGAGGCAGAGCCCATACTCTCAGCAGTGAGAACACAGCTAGGGCACCTCAGGGATACTGGGAAGGGTCCTGCGGTCTTGGAGATGGGCTTCAGTTCAGCTTCTGCTTAGGGCACCCTTTGCTTGCCTTTCTTTTTGCCACCAAAAAGTACTTACCTAGGCTGATGTCTTGGTCCCAAAAGTCAAATATTATGACATCTGCCAGGCATAGCAGTGGGCCTTGTCTACTGTGCCAGGTTTGAGTTTCTTTGCTGCTGCAGCGAGTAAGCAAAAATGGAGCTCCTGACCCCAGGAAAGACCAGCAGCATGAGTCAGGATTCGGCTAAGCAAGTTCCCTGTGGCTAGGTAGTTGCCATTCTGTAAACTCAACTTCCTTTCCTGCTGGGAAAGAAAAAAAAGGCAAGTTAGGGAAACTGGACTGTTCTGCTTCTGTAGATACCATGCTCTTTCAGCATTTGTCATCCTTCCCAAAGAGGTTTTTCTTTTCTCTAATTCCTGATGTCCTAACTAAGACCGATAGAGAAAGCTACTCAATGGGCAGCACTGGTCCTGACAAGGTGGGGCTTATCGAGTAACCTGAGAAAGCTCAGACTCTGTTTAGTTTTGTTGTTTAGGCCAGGGACTGCCACAATTGTCTGTCTCAGACAGCAGCGACCACCAAACCAGGCTTTAGCAAATAAAATACCACAAATACATTCTGAAAAATGTGAGCATAATACTCATGAAGGACTATTAACATGTACAGAAACCATGCAGGCTGCAAATACACCATTGTCCTGACATTCAACATTCCTTTTACTCTAGTCCTAATGGAGATGGCCAATTATGGTTTTATGATATAGATTACGGGTAAGCATCTGTTGCTGTTTGTGCCAGTCAGAGTTTTTCTGTTGGCTTCAGCAAGGTCTGAGTTTCTGTTCTTTCATATCTAAAAAGAGGGAAGATATACACGTTACTCTACAAGCCATTTTAATTATAAATATACACAAAGGTCACTGTTATTTCAAAGTAGTGCATATCTTTTTTGACTTGACACACTATATCCAAAAACACCAACTGCAGGTGTAAAAGTGCCCCAATGAAACACTTCTAAGGACATTGTGTAAAAACTAGGATTATTTCTCACTGGATTTTTTAACATGTTAAACCCTCTGAAATGAAAAGTATCCATCTCAGAGGCATGGGAGTCCTCACTTGCAACCAGTGGAAGAACAATAGTAATCAAAATCTTCAGTGAGAAAACTTCAGCTCAGCTAGGCAGTTCAAAAGGAAAGTCCAGTCTGAAAATATATTTTGTATATGTAAAATTTAGACAATATTTAAGGTAGACATTTTCATTAAAACAAGCCTGAGCTCATGGAAGACCATGCATGCAACTTTCATTTTTCATAACTTTTTCTTCCACAGGGGAATCACAATATGGGGAAACTCAAAGGGAAATTTTGGAAGTTCCTGCAATCCACAAGGAGGTCTAAAGTACTGAGTCACAAAATGTTGAGTTGTTTTGTTATTCTAATTATGGCTGACCAGAAAGACCAAATTTGTGAGTTACTGTCTGATGTGACATTACTTTGAAACTGAAGAAAACAGAAGGTGGAATTTCCTCCTCATGGGCTGAACAGCTATGTTCAGGTGGAAATCTTCTGAATGTGGCTGCAGTGTATCTGGTATGTCCTACTTTGATGTGATTTCAGTTGCAAAAAAGGGAATGCAGGGAGCTGATACTTGCATGTCTGGAGTGTGTGTTATACGAAGGGCTCTGTGCTACAAATAGTTCATTTCTTCCAGCTCCATATGGGGTTTGGTTTCTCATATTTTTCATTTGACAATATCTTCTTATTGTTAGCATAGATATGGTATTTCCTTTAAGGGATCTTTAGGTTTTACCCCTGTTCACCTACAGCCTCCAGGTAGATGGACAGAAAGATGGACATTTGGGGACATCCTGATGTGAGTGATCCTGCATCCAGAGCTGTGCTAACAACACTGAGATATCCCCTAGGGGAAGAGCAGCACTATGGCTCTCCTGAGTCTATTCACCTCTAAATTGTTTGGCCTTCCCAGTGCAAATGTTCCCCATGAGTATCTGTCCCCAAACCACCAGGTAAGGCTTATGCTTTCAGGAGAAGTGGCCGCAGGTCACTGTTTCTAAGAACACCACACTTGCAAATTCCTAGAACACTTTTGCTCTGTGTAAGTAAGCTGGGAACATTGTTTTGCTAGACAGAGTATGCGAATGACCACCCGGTGCCCATTTACTCAAGTCCTCTGGAATGTGAATAGATTTGCAGCACAGGGTTGAGTACTTCTGTTTGTTAACTTAGTGGAAACCACTTGGCATAGGAACATGTTCGAATCGTGATGCAGGCTTTTGAAATTCATACTGGCAGGGGATCCAGCTGAAAGGAACTGTGAAACCAAACTGGTTTTTTTTCAGGTTAGTTCACTAGAAAATATTCTAGAAAGCCAGTGCTGCAGGCTTTCCATTTCTGCTCTGATAAAACTGATCCTGAAATTACCTGTCCTGATGTACAAAATATTTATAGCCCAGATAGGTCATGAAATGTTGAACCACAAAATGCAGGAGATACCTAATTAATCAAAATAACTTCCCAACATATTTGCCATATTACCTTGGTAAAATGTCAACAATTCCCTGAAATTTAGAGAGATATATATTCAGAAAAGTACTGTGTTTCTTCTCCCTCCAAACCCATATGGCTTCACCGAGACCCTGCTGCAGGCAGAACCTGTCTGTGCAATGGTCACTGAAATGCAGGCATGGTCAGAGCTTTCATGTTCAGTTTCCTTCAGGTTCATAGTAACCTGTTTTGGGGTTTGGCTGGCAAAGGGACACAAAACAGGAATTAGGAACCTTTGTAAAACTTCAGTTTTGTGAACTGTCAATTTTTATAAGGCTGAAATTCAGCACCAAGTAAAATCTACTTTAATGTATTACCTTCCTTTGTTAAGAGCGTACACTTTAAAGTAGGACTATTCCCAGCTCACTTAATAATCTCAGCTCCCATTATTGGTTTAACCCAGTTTCAGCTGCCACAGCGAATACTGGAGCAGATGATTGATCATGATGCTTCTCAGAGTTTCAGAGTGTAGCCTTGAAAATTTATGAAGACCTGAAGGAAGAGAAGGTATGATGATGCTGGAGCAGCATGAAGTTAAAATCTAGCAGTTCATGAACTGCTGGCTAAAGAGAATCCATTTTGTCCCCTTAAGGAAAAGGATTTAATTTTCTACCAACATACTTAAAGCAGAGGTCTTCAGAGTTTCCCAAGATCTGAATTTTTGCTTTAAATTTCAAACAATAGTGCATGTAATTCTGTAAATTTTTAGGTAATCAATAGAATTTCATACTTGAGCTTAAGTATTATGAATCACGGTCTTTGAGAAAGCTGTTTTCATGTAAAATGTAGCTACAAATTTCTTTTACGGATGGATATTTATGTTTTTTAACTAGATCTAAAAATAACTTCATACACAAGTGAATTGGTTTTATTATAATTTAAAAAAGAAGTGGAAGTCCGGTGTTGAAATGGTGTGCTGGTGGGGCTGACCATCTGAGGAGCTAAAGGTTATAGAACAAGGAGTATGAAAAAAATCTACTCCTTTCTTTTTCGCACTGTCTAATTCTTTGCCTGTATGAGACATGGAAAAAAATAAGAAACCTGTTAATCTGCAGGATGTCCTGTACCAAACATTGATTAAGACTGAAGAAGGTTATCTGCAGTGCTGAATGAACTGAGTGGGATGATAAGGGTAAGAAAATACGAACAGTTTCTATCTTGCTTTCCTCCAGAAATGGGTTTCAGGATAAATTTTGGGAGCCTTTGTGGCTAAGCATATAAAAAGCTATTGCATTGGCTTACAGACAGGTTTTTAGAAGTCTTTCTAAGCAGCTGCATAAAGGAACAGAGCAGCAATTTGTCTTGAGAGGGCAAGGGGTAGGAGTCCCTCAGCCCCTGGTGTCAGCTGTGAGTTTGGACAACCCCTGTGGATTAAAGTGGCTCAGCTGAGCAATATCTGTGCTGCTGCTGCTCTTCTTTGGACATGTTTTCCCCAGCACCCTTTCATAAATAATTACAGAAAGGAAACTAAGACGACTATGTGCTTCTGCAGGCTCAGCTCAGTATGGTGTTATACATCATTCCCTTCTTGCTTATGTGCTGAACTGTCAGTGTAAGCAGTAGGTTGTTTTTATATTTAGAAAGTAAGGTATTAGCTGAGTGACAGTTTGTCTGGCACGTGGTTTGCTATCTTTCTTTGTCCAGCTGTGTGCAATTTAATTTTAGGAGGCAGCATTTTCCACCTTCAAAGAACATCTTGGCAATGGTTTTTTCAATTCCCATTTGTTAGAGGTTATTATTGAAGAAAAGGTTCCTGCTCATTGTGCACAGCTTGCCTAGTACAAGCTTTTTTCATTGCCTTAAAAATGTCAGATTGACTCCAGGGGAGCTGACACAGCATCCAGCGTGTTGGGCTGTACCCAGCCATGGAAATGCTGTCCCTTTGCCATCAATACTGAGATACTGAGAACTTCATTACAGATCCAGTAAACACAGAGAGGTGAACAATAAAATACAGATACTATTTTTTAAATTGATAACCTGGGAGATTCCTCATTGCTTCTGGTGGACATAACAAGGTACAATTCAAGCTTGATGTGAGATTGATGTGGTTTTTGCTTTCCAGATTGTCAAAACACTGGGAGCTTCCAAAGAAGCTTGACATCCCAGTTGGACTGGTGGGAAGGGGCTGCCCAGGAAGCCTGTGTGGGCAAACTTATTTGGTGGTAGCTGCCTGTACATGGAATGGAAACTGGAGGGGAGTTAGTGGGGAAGAGGTCAAGGTCTGTGGGTGGGGCAAGATACTCTGGGGGCCTTGGGGGATTGGATAATCACTGGGTTAGTGAGCAAAGAAACCATCTCCTGAGGTTTGAATCCTGCAGGCTGCAAGGCAGAAGGACCTTATGTATAGTCTCTAAATAAACAAGATTGCAGCAAAAAAGAAAATAAATTCTTGTTTGCGTCTTTTTCTTCCCAATGGAGACAAGATGTACGACACTGAAATTTTGTTACTTACTCAAGTTGCAAAAAGTCTGGGTATCAAGGAACAGTGCAGGGAAAGGGGATATTCATAGACAGCAAATTATTTAGAAATGGGGTGTGAAGTAAAAAGAATTGGTGAAACTATGGAAGAGGAAGGGGGAGTTTTTTCCAGTAACTGTTAACCATGAAGTAACATTGAAAATTATCCCTCTAGCTTTTGTACACAGAGGAGGATTGGGACCAAGCTAGGGGCAGAAAATATTTCAGTGAGGCAATTTTCAAACATTTACAGTGTTTGAAAACAGATAGAGAGATGCAATTATTGGGAGACATTTGTAAGTTTGAAAGAAGACATGGTATCCAGTCTTCAATCACAGCATGTTCATTTCCTAAATTGAATATGTGGCCTGCCACAGTGAGACCTGAGTTGGCGCCATCATCGTCGAGAACAATGGAGCTTTTGGAAATAACTTTCTCACATGAATGCAGGTGCAGGTTCCGAGGACGGACACCTCAGAACAGCTCCACCCACTGTGTCGGGCATTGCAGAGAAGGCAGCAGTGGGATCTGCTCTCTGCCTGACCAGGATGGACTTCCTCATGCAGAAGCCAAGCACAGCAGAGCTGCAGTGCAGCACAGAGAAGGCTGCACCACCCAGGGGGAGGCAAACACAGGGAATAAAACCACTGCAAGTAAACCAGCTGACTGACACTCAAGATGCCTGGCACCTATCTCATTTTTGCCCTGTGTGGGGCATTTTTGCCCTCAGTGTGGGGAGCTGAAATACTGTCCTCCTAATGTGCTGAATGTGCTGAATGTGCTGAGTGTGCAGTGGGGGGTGAGATGCTGCAAGTCAGGCTGGACTGCTAGAGCTTCCCAGAAAGGTGGTAGCTGACAGCAGGCAGCACTGCCAAATGTTTTTTCTCAGCCTTTAATAAAACTGTGAGATTCCTTTTACAGCTGTGCAGTCCTGGAGAAGCTGGAGGCTTGCATGGATTTACACGATGGCAGAGTTTGTCCCTGGGTGTATAGGAGGGGGAAACTGTTAGCATTCTTGTACAAAGAATATGACCAGAGACAGCTGGCAACCTATTTCTGGTACTCACCACTTCAGTTTCTCAGATGACATCTGAGAGCACCTAACAGCATTTAATTCTCATTAGTACATTCTCAACGATTTTTGTAGTTTGCATGATGTGTGAATTCTGAGCCTCTTTTCCTTCTCTACATATTAGGGAAAAAATCATCATAGGAGACACACATCCAACTGTTTTCTGCAGCCTTATGATTCCCACTGCTGTGTGCTTTGGTTTGTATGCACCCATCACTGCCTTTAAATAGACAGTGTAAGATTACTCCACCCTCCCCTTCCTTTGTTTCTCTGCTCTAAACATAAAGAAGTGAGGAATGAGCCAAAATTGCCACAATATGTAAAGAATTTGTGCCAGCAGTCAATAAACTAAAAAATTTTGAATGCTGTGATCTCAAGTGGTATAGTAAGGGATGTCTGGAATTTACCAATATATGATCCAGGGTCAAAAATAGGAGGAAGGTGGTTCTTGTCTGCTTCAGGCTGTGTCAGGCTTTAAACTGAGGTACAATTCAGTCTGCTTCAGGCAGGTGCCGCTGGGACATGCCTGAGGTGAAGCAGAGACACTTTCTGGAGGACAGCCTGGCTTTGGAGAAAAGGATGGAATCAGCGGTCTCTGCCAGATTTCTGCGGAGAAGGAGGGGAGGAGAGACTGGGCTAATGGATATCCCCAGTGGTTTCCACCTGCAGTGAGATGGAGAAAGGCAGCTCATCCTGGTGATGAAAGGTCAGATAATTGTGCTTGGGGAGGAAGACACAGAAGGTCCCCCAGATCGAGAGAGAGGATAATATTCAGGTGGGTGGTGAACAACAGTGAGCTGGATGGAGGCAGACATCTAAAAAGGGACTGAGTGCACGACCACTGCACGAAGGTTACCTGGCTTTCAGAATAAACAGTTTTACTCCTGCTTTTGCTGATCTTTGTGAGGACTGTATTTTCTCTGCTTCTGCTTATTTCACTTTATGCTTTTGCTTTAGACTTTCCCTAAAGTTGGCTTTAATATTGAAAAAGAGAGAGGAAAAATTGATTTTGATTCAAGTGTGAGTTTGTGAGCAAAAGAAGACTTGTGCAAATCTGTTAAATCCCCAGATCTAGACAGATATTTCAATTTTTTCAGCAGTTTCTTATACTGAGACTGCCTTGAGGCTGAAGTCCTCACATCTTGGGAACAAATAGGACAGTATCAAACATTCATCTTAACTTGAAGAGGGACCCCTGGTAGCATGACCCTTCATAAGATAAAGATAATGGGCTTCTATCAAAGAGTACAGTGAGTTTCTTCTTAGAGTTTGGTGAATATTTTTGGTGTCTGACTAGAAGAAGAAAGAAAATGAGCTTTTTCATACAGCAGAGAAGCAGTAGGGGAATAGTTGGTATAAAAATGGATTTAAAAACATAAAAAGTCACACATGGCAAGAAGAAAAGCAAGCTGCCCTCATGTCTATCAAGTTTTCCTCCCACTTCCATCCTCCAAGGTCAATCATCACTGCAACAGAGACATGGCCTATGCCGTAGGAGTGGAAGATGTTTTTAGACCTTTTAGAGAAAGAATGTGCCCTTTGCAGCAGCTTCAGGTACTCTGGATCTGCCCAGCTTTGCCACAGCTGGGCACAAAGGGGTCTGGTGGCTGAGGACTTTGGAGCTGTGTGCAGAGATCCCTCCCCACAGGACACTTGCTTGGAGTGGGTGCGTGTGTCTCCTCTGGCATCCATTATGGGAATCTCAGGCTGCTGACTCAGCTTCCTGTCTCTCAGGCATGCTTTCCTCACCTGCTCCAGGACTCTTCTGTGGGAATTTGTTTGGGGGAAGTTCCTGGGCTCAAAAACAACACTGCAAAAGTATTTACACTGAGACTAAAATGGTGCTAGCTCCCTCTTGCCCTTTTTTTCAACTAATAGAGAGACAATGAAACACAGCTCTCCTAACAGGTAGAAGTAGCAGCAGTCATCCAGGTGTCGATGGTTTTGAGGTGCAGTGCCCCCAGCAGTGCAGCACCTGATGCCTGGGAATTCCTGGAGGAGCTCTACAGGGAGACTGCTGCTGTTTGGTTCTTCCTGACATGGCTATGGGATGAGAGATATTAGGTGTGTTGGGATGGCCAGGCAGGATGTGGGCAGGAGCAAGGGGACTGAGGCAGGAAATTAGAAGTTGCTGCTGATGGAGCAGCTGGACTTGGCACCACTCAGTGCTGGCAGGAGCGAAACTAGAGAGTGGGCACTGAGAGCGCCAGAGCCTCATCTCAGAGGCTTGCTCTGGCCCGCCTTTGGGGCTGGGTTACACACTGTGGTGATCTTCTGACAGAGCTTTCTACAGTGCTGGATAACAACCTCTGTTTCTAGTCACTAGAAGGCTTGTGAGTGGCTTGGGAAACAGATATGATGGGGGCCGGGGCAGAGCGGTCAGAGACATTCCAGGAGTTGCCTTGGGATGTATTTTATACAACACCCGATCCAGTCTCCTGGAAGGGCTTTGTGCACAGCTGGACTCTCCTGAGGGCCTTTGTGCACAGCTGGACTCTGCAGGGGCTCACCCCCGCCACACACACCCACCCCACTGAGTCTCAGCCCTTTGGCAGTGCCTTTGCTGTGAACCACTGTGTGTTGCTCAGAGAGGAAAAGCAGACTCAAATTCCTCCTGCTGGAGAAGGAAACCTGAGGAAAGGCCATACACGATGTCAGTGCTGTTTGCATGACAAGGCTCTGTAATACATTTCTGATTTGCTTACACCCACACTGTGTTTAAGCTGCAGACTGCAGATGACCTCTGTATGATGTGTATCTTATGCTGGTTTGAAGTCTAAACGCACGAGGTTATTTTTGCACAATTTGCATTGAGATGCAAACTGAGCTCACATTTTTGAGCTGAGATGGTATGGGATGGGCAAATCCAGCTTCTAAATGAGGAGAGAAGAGCTGTGTGCTAACCCGGACCCTAGTGCCAGGCTTGTGGAGGAGGGGGCAGAAGATGTGCTGCTTAGAGGTTTTGAAGTTATTCTGGGGGAAAATAAAAGCCAGGAAGCGTACAGTAGGAGTAATCCCAAACCAGGAGGGTGGTGAACTGCCTAACCCCAACAGGTGCTTTCTATCCAGCTTTCATGGAAGGAGGGTGGTGGTTTGCTTGGAGCAACAGTAATTAAGACTCTGAGGACAAGTTAGGAAAACAACCACTGGGTTTAATAAGGCTGGACTGTCCAGCTGCATGGGACAGTGTCACCCCACCAAAACTCCCCATGGGGCCAGGGTAGGGGTGCCAGCCCTTGAGAGATGTCTGCTTTGGTGGCATGGACTGGTGTGTTCCAGTGATGCCTCAGACCTCCTCTACACGCTTGGACCAGCCCAGAGTTTTTAAATCTGTCCCCTCAGGTGTGCTCCTAATCTGGAGCAATACCTCACCCTCACAGTCCAGCAGGGTTACTGTCCTGTGAAAAAATTTTCAGTCTTTCACACAGCAAGTATAAATCCTGGGTTCAAACAACTCCCTGGCTTCAGTAAAACTAGAATTTAAAGGGAAAAGCACATAATTAGCTTAACATTTTCTAAAGATACCAAACAATATTGCAGAACCAAACCCATCCTACCCCTGTTTGAACTCTGTAAACTGCTCCCCTGCCATTACACCTTCCATGTGTCCTGCAACCTGCTCCATATCTAATCTCACTAACATCCAAAGTATCTTTCCTAACATCCAAAGTATCTTTTACTGTTCTGAATGCTCTTATCAACATCTTGGTGTAAGCAGTAAGCCTGACTAGGCAAAAAAGCACTTTTTCACATGAAGTTTCACTTAATAACTGACCAAAAATTCACCATCTCCTATTAATAAAATTCTAAACTGGAACCATCTCAGGCTTTTTGAGCACACCTTCTGAATATTTACATCTGGAAAGTACACAGTGTTTACAAGAACTCATGTTTATTTATCCAAGAACGCTTCCACAGAAAAGCTCCTTTATGACTAGCTGTACATTTTCCTTTGCCAGTTTATTGACCTTTTGCAATGCATGGCTATTTGTTTGGTAAAAACGATAGCATTGATCTTAACCTGCCATGTGTAATACATCTTGGTAACTTGCCATTTAAAAAAAAGAAAATTATTTTGGGTGCCAGAAAGGCCCTCTGGTCGCTGGGAAGAGGGTTTGAATCCAGTGCAGCTCAGTAGTAAGCAAATATCACTATCTGATGACACTTGCTAAGTGGCTGTAGGAAAATGAGCTGGGAGCTCATCCCTGGTGATCCTGCTAGCACTTTCAAGCTCTCTTAATAGTTTTTATCCTTGGGCCAAGGAGCCCATGCAGCTGGGTGCCCTGCTGCTCAGGTGGCCCTGCCAGGTGCTGTCAGTGCAGGGCTGGTTTGGAGACAGGCGCAAAACTGCTGCCTCTTCCCTGGTTAACGGGACAGCTTTCAATCCTGCCTAGCCTAGCCTGACGTTTCCTCAGAACTAAGCATATTTGTCCAAGAGCACTTCCGCAGAAAAGCTCCTTTGTGCTTTGCTATACATCTTCCCTGCCAGCATCCTGACCTTTAGCACTCACCCACAGGTTTGCCTCAAGAAAGTGCATTTCATCAGAGTCCTCGCTGAACTGCGCAGGGGCCAGTGGGCACCGACCTGGGGATGGGCCTGGCTGTCAAGGACCACTCTGTGCAGAGCTGGGCTTCTATGAAATGTATCTGGCTGTGCCAGGTGCTGCTGGTTTCCCAGCTCTCCAAGTACCTGGCTAAGCAAAGCTGAGCTGCTCAGAAGTGAGTGGAGGCAGGAATGATGGAGGAAGGCACGTGGGCAGACTGCAGATGTTGACTGACCCCTTTTCCTCAAATTGCAAGGGCAAAGAGTCATTAATTCAGTCCTTTTTATGAATTGAGGTTACCTCCAAATTTGAGTTAATTAAAGGAAATTTCATGCAGCATTTCTTTTCTTAAAGAAGCTGTTCACTGGTGCAGGAAGAGATTTGTGACAAATACCTGAATTTCTGTTTCATTATTCCACAGTCTCATATTAGAGTAGCACAGCAGCAGAAACTGAATCTGGCTTTCAGTGATTCCACGGGCCCTAACCCAAGCTGCAGAGTCTTAACCACTGTTCTTCAGTCCAAGGAATAACTAGACCTTGCAGGTTAGAGTGGCTGGAGGAGACAGGGCTGGAAAGTGGTATTTCAGATGTCTACATATGATGTACTCACTGTGCCACTGGTGGTACCTGCAAGACCAAGATGGGACCTGAGGTTGGGAAATCTGTACACAAAGGCCCTGAGCACTAGGTTCACAGTGCAGCCTGGTTGGGATGGTGAAGAGGTGATGACTGAGGGTCAACAGAGAGGACCAAGAACAGCAATCCACAAGAGTAAAGTAGAAGAGGAAGAAACATCACGACATAAAGGTCCACTTGATTTTCCTTTTTCAAAAGGCAAGGAGGCCATGTAGAAAAATACACTAAAAAAAATTAAGGTTACATAATTGAGAAATGGAAAGGTGAAATCCGTTAAAATAATACATACGCATGAGCAACCTGGTGTCCCTGCTCATGGCAGGGATGCTGGAACTAGATAACCTTTAAGGTCCCTTCCAACTCAAACCATTCTATGATCCTATGATTGATGAATATCTTAATATCATGGGCAATTAATCATTTGAAGGGCTTCATTTGAAGGCTTTAAATCAAGACTAGAAACCTTAACACACTACCTGTGGTCTCCTTAGGAAGACATTGCTTTTAACCGGAAAACCATCAGGGTAAAATCTGTGCTGAGTTTTATGTAGGGACTGCAGCAAGATGTTCAGTGCGCTATAGCTGCAGTTGCTCTGGCATGGTCTGGGAGTGACATAGACTGACCTGAGATAATACCTGAGCCTGACTTACACCTCTGGCAGAGTCTTGGCCTAGATGAAAGGAAAGGGTGCAAAAAGAGCAGAAGGCACAGTGAGTTCTGGAAAAGCAGTGAGGAGGTAGAGGCCTCTCGGGAACATGGCTAGGTTTTATGCTGAGTCTCCTGCCTTGATTTGTGCAGTCAGGACTTAAACCTGAATTGCCAAGGATGGAGCCTTCTGACCAGAGAACCTGTCTCTGCAGAGGAGGAACAGTCTTTGGGGACCTACATATGGGCAGAGAGCAGATGCCAACAAGCTACTGCAGGAGTCAAAGGATTTAAATATCATCAAGCTACCAGAGAGAAAGGTAAGAGAACCACAATTCTCTATAGCCTGTTTCCCCCAAAACTTTCCCCTATACCTGATAAAATGATACCTTTATTTTCAAAAGCTCTGAGTTCTGATTTCAGTATCTACAGTTCTTGTAGGTGAGTACCAGAGCAAAACCAGTGAGCCATCAGGTAAGTGTGACTAACGTGTGTACTCGGTGTCTGCTCCTAGCTACTCAAAATTTAGTTTTGGTGAGCCCTGGACTTGAGCTCTCTGGGGATATGAAGAGCCAGGGACTAGGTGTTCATGCAACCAGGATGATTGCAACAGTCCGGTCTGACTTTAAACCATGTAAAACCTCCAAAGTGCAAAGCAACCTAAAAAGTTCACTGGGAGTTGATGGTATTCAGTGCCTCCCAGGTCTGGGCTGTCAAAGAGTGATTTTAACAGCACATTAAGTATGAGATGCTGGAACATGATCAAGACCTAACACAAGGAAGTAGCTTTTAATTAACAAGTTCCACATGCTATGTATGAAAAGTAACAACCATTAAAATTTATTAGAATTAAGTTGCATATCAAAACCCCTTCAATGTTGAGTTTAACTGCTTTAATTTAAAAAGGACATTTCTCCATTGAGGTGGCACAAAAGAAAATTTGCTGAAGTTTTAATTTTATACTATTAAAAAGGATTTAACAGCTTAGAATACTTGCTTTACTTCACACCATACAACTGGTGAAAATTGGATTAATTATAGTGCTTTCAGTCGTACTACTGGCATAAACCATTAATAATTTAGATTCACAGAGTTTGTTTTGTTTAATTTATTTCCAAAAAAAATTTTTACTGTAGAATGCTAAACTAACATGTAAGCAAACATTTTTATTTATATGGTGAATTTCAGCCAGTAAAAACTATAACTAGAATGGAATTAATTATGTTTGGATCTTGAAATTCTGGAGAGTTTCATCAAAAGCGGTCATATGAAACCAGAAACTTGAGGAGGTAGTTTGATTTGATTTTGCTGAAGTTTTTGAGCTAACCTGAATTATAGCTTTGCTGCAACAAGAACTAGAGAGGTGAAGTCATGTTAACTGCATCTGCACAGCACTGTTGTCTCCCAATTCTCCCTAGCTTTGGCAAGCCATTTTACTAGGCAAGAAGATACCTTCTAATGTTCTTACAGTGCCACAATGCTCTGCTGCTACCTCTGAAGGTCTAGAGTTGGGAATCAGATGATGATGGGATGTGTATATTTTGAAGTCCTGTTCACAAATTAGATCACAATCTGTGGTTTCATACATTTTTCAGCAGGTTTTAACTGTTGTGCAAAAGCTCATTTAGAATTTGTATTTAAAAATAAAATACTCTAGAATGTAGCTGTATGGAGGTAGGAAGGAATAGACAGGGTTGGAGGTGACCTCTAAGGTCACTGAATCTGATCTCTGCTACCACAAGTAACCACATCACAGGGTCCCCTTCAAAAGCAATTCATAAGTCTTCAGAAAGCCTTCTCCACTATGCAGAACCTTTGG
The DNA here is from genome assembly GCA_013397935.1 of Dasyornis broadbenti. Classification (NCBI taxonomy): domain Eukaryota; kingdom Metazoa; phylum Chordata; class Aves; order Passeriformes; family Dasyornithidae; genus Dasyornis; species Dasyornis broadbenti. The sequence continues at coordinate 111,743 of VZRN01001105.1, read as the reverse complement.
TATTAAGTGCAGTCTAAATGTATAGCACATACATTCCTGATTAAAAGGAAAGGGAGAAAAAAATTAAGTCCGTGCTGATTGAAGTTAATATTTACCGAATAGTGGAAACCATCATTCCACCCACTGAAATGTGATTAATCAGAGCTTTCTCTGTTGCCCAGCACAGCCAAAGACAGGAACTGCTTTGCAGGCTTGTGTTGTGCACAGATGACCAGCCACCATCCCTGGAGTGCTGTGCTGCCCACACGCCTGTGGTAGGAGGTTTTGGTTCAGCCTCCTGTCTGCTGCTGCTGCCTGTCCCTCACACTCCCAAGCCACTGCAAGCACCATCAACATCAACAAATACAAGTAAATATTGTCTTTTTCTTTTTTTTTGGCTGGGATTCTGAAGCCCTCAATTTAGAGTTTTCAAGCTTTGCTCCGTAAACAGCAGGGCCCCAGGCTGCTTTATGAAAGTGACGGCTCAAACTCCATTGTGTAAAATCTACCCTGTGTATCAGGAGGAAAAGCTTATCCCTAGAGGGCCAGGGAAAACTACAGGCTTCCTGGCCTACCAGACAGCTCCCTGTGCTCAGAGTGGTTCTTGCATATGATTTTTCTCAGTGTTTTGTATCCCCATGTCAGCGTGGATTTTAAGAGATATTCTGCTTGTTTGTCCCTGTTGCTGTATTGGTGGCCCTTGTGCAAGACACTGCACGGAGGTCACAGGAGGATGCTTTGACTGATGCCTTGTTTTCTAAAAGGCAAGCTGCCTTTCTGCAGATCCAGCTCCCTTCCTTTAACGTATGCTCTGATGATCACTTGTTTGAATGCTGAACACTTCATGCTTCCCTAACTCCTGCTCCTTCCCAGGCACTTTTCCAGAGCCCCACAGCCAGGCTGCTGAGGATATTGCTGGGTGCCTTGCTGCTTGCACGAGCAGAGGTCCCCACATTAGTTAAGGGGTTCACTGAGATCTGAGGTTCCCACCTCCAGCAAGACAAGGTCTTCAGAATTAGTATGAGCTTTAGCAATTTCATTTTCTACTCTAAGAATCATGCTTCAAAGCCTCCTGTGCCTTGCACACCCTTGCAGGCCCATTGGTGCTATCCAGCACATCCCACCCAGCCAGCCGCCCCTTGGCTCTCCCCTCGCTCCCTTCCACTGCTGGTGGTCAGGCCTGCCTCTCTGCCATGCCAGCTGTCTGGATTAATTGCACACTCTCTCTTTCCACCTGATCAATTCCCCATCTGTTTTTCTGCTATAGCTTAAATCCCTTTTGATCTGATCCTGAATCACTGACTTCTACAGGAGCCTGCGCACACAGACTGTTCCCGAGAACAGGTCCCTCCCTCCTTCCCACTCCCTGGCTCCAGATGATGTTAGCCTGAGGGGCTTATTGCTGCAATATTGAAATTCTCCTTCTCAAGAGCTGGATCCTGCAATGTGGTGGGAACCATGGTCTTCATCCCTAAGACTGCACACATATCTGTATTTTTTGCGGAGCCTATTAATTTAGTTGAATTCAAGACTGCACTTAGGGTTTGTCTGGAGAACATCCAGATGATGTAGCACATTACAGGGTTGAACTTTTCTATCCTAAACTGTTCTATTGGCATGCTACAATGCACAGCATAGCCAAGCACATAGGGAGCATTGATCCTGTCATTTAATTTAAAAGACATTTTATTCACCCTAGCAGTTATTTAATGCCATTATCTATTTATTCAATCTAGTTAACTTAATGCACCACGACTTAGACAACTTATTTGGACTGGAGACAGAGACCATCACGTTAATTGAAACTGCAACATGGTTCAGTTATTGTGTAGTCATGAGAACTTAATTGTGTGATCAGAAACCGTTATTTACTGCTGGTGACTCTTTTGTATGCCAAACACTGGCATTGATTGTAAACCAAAAGGCCAAAAATTATACGTAAGAATAATCTTCACAGCCTCATCTGTCTTCTGGATCTTGAAAAGTAGTAAAACAGAATGCCCTGTTCACCAAACATTTCTCGAGACCAAGGCAGCCTTTTTCACCCATGGATGAAGTGATTAAGCGGCATATTTATGAACAGTTTGGTTGTGCACTTTCCAAACCGGTACTTCAAAGTGTCTCTGTTTTCTTGGTGCTGTGATAGATAAAACAGGTACACATGAGATACCTCTACTTTCACAAACATGAATGCGAGGGACCAGAGTACATACACTGCAATTACAGGATAAGCAGAGAGATGTTAATGTAAACTGTTACTGAGGAATGTGCGTTTGGGCAATTGACTCTCCCTTTTTACGTGCGGGAGCCAAGCAGTGAAAAGGATCAAGGCAAGCTTGCAGGTGAGCACAGAAATCAGCGAAATAGAAAAGCAGTATCTGGGAATTATCTGAAACACCTAATCCATATAAGAAATTACTGTACCAATCTTTTTTTAATAGGTTGGTAAATGGGATGGGGGAGGTTACACCAGCAAGGAAATCAGTATCTTTGGTGACGATTTGAAAATTTATAGAAAGGGCAACAAATGGTAATCATCACTTGATGTAAACCAAAGGAGAAAGCTGAGCTTCAGGGTCTACCATTAAGCCTGTTTTTAAGGTTTGATCTTGCAAAGCACTGAATATCCTCAGCTCCCACTTCAGTCAAAAGAAGTTTAATGTCTTTTGCAAAAAGTGGAGTCAGCAGGCTTAGCTGATTTATTGTATTCAAAATACTGAAGATGATTTTGTGACATTGGAGGAAAGTTCTAGAAAGATCTGGAAGGAAGCTCAAAATCATGTTAGAGAAAAAAAGCAAGTTGTGACACTGGAGTAATGAGACTCTCAAAGCAGCTAGAAGGGAGCTGGTGAGTTACCAGACACCTGGTTAAATAAGGGTTCACAGAAATATCAGTGTGAGGTCTCTGGGCTTCTGGACATCCTCACAAAAGGCAGGAAGGAGGAAGATTTGTGGAAGCAGTCCCCAGTGCTTTGCATGATTCTCTGAGCTCTCTGACTCTATCTAGTTTCATGTTGGATTATTCCACCAGATATAAGCTGTCATCAACAGAAAGCAAGCAGGAACTGGCAGTGATGTGCTCATGTAGAGACCCAAAGGACAATGGGTGTAAGGGCTTCCTGGGCTGCCTGGAAGCCTTCCAGACTTGGCCCTTCTCTGTGCCAGCTTTACCTGTCCTCTGCCTTTCGTCACGGTCATGAAACAAGGCATAACTGCCTCTCACTGAGGTACCTGATCCAGCTGTGTACCCTCTCCCCAAGTTCCCACCCTACAGTCCTTACCAGGACTGACATCCCATTCTAGGCATAACACCTCAGGCTCCTATGTGCCCTTTTGCCAGCCTTGAGGGCCCAGACTTCTGTCCTGCTCAGTGTGAAGATTTTACCAGGGGTGGAAGGTATACAAGCTGCTCTTGTATATAAGGTATATAAGCTGCTCTTACTATGATGCAAGCCTGATCGTGGTGTTTAAGTAACTTTCCTTCATTCTTCTTTGGCATCAAAAAGCTCCAGCCCTTATAAAATTGCTTTTTCTGAGTAAGGCATTGCTAGAAAAACTGAAGGATGAAAAGAGACCTTTCCCCTCCCAGCTGTGTTGGACTGGCTGGTTTTGACTGCCCCAGCTGCAGGTGCTTCCTTTCTGTGACCCCTCCCTCTTCAGTCCCCTCAGCCCAGCCAGCCTCTGCTCTTGCAGCTTCTTGGAGGAAAACACAAAGAAAATGGAAGGTTTACACAAGAAACACTGGGTTGAGCTCAGGAAAAAAAGCAAGGCTGAGACTTCTGCTGCTATCTGTGGTCACTGAACAGTTACACTGGGAGTTGTTGGAGATTTTGATGGCTGGGGGGGAAAAGCATCTCTGCTCTGTAATACCCACACAGCTCCCACCCACTTGAGGCTCTTCAAGTCTCCTAAGTGTCCAGCAGATCCGAGCTAAATCCAAGTAAGCTGGCAGGTGCAGAAGTAGCAAGTTCGGGATCTGGGAAGCACACAGACTACTTCGCTGGCACTGGGCTACTCATTGGTAATGAGTCCTGTCTCTCTCTTGGAGATTCATTGACTTGAGCAGAACTCTGGGCTGACCAAATTATTCTGGAGGGGTCTGTGCCACTTGCTGGCAGGCCCTGCCTGTACTTTTCTGCCCATCCTACCTCGCAGAAGGAACTGAGCTCGAGGCTTGACGATACATTTAGAAAATAAGAAGCTTAGGACCAGCAAGTGTTTCTGGATTCAGTTTGCAGCACACAGTTCATGTTTCAAGAGCTGTGTGTTGTACAACTTCAGATCTCTGCAAGAGCCCTTTAGCTACCCTGCCTGCACTGTGAAAAGAATTACACTATTTAACAGTTGCTGCAGCATGAAATGACATGGAGAAACTATGCACAGAGGAACAGGCAAGGATGTGTATGTGTGCATGTAAGATAGGCAGATATGTCTTGGAAGAACAGAAAATGCAGAATGCAAAGTAAAGCCATACCTGGAATTCATTGGACTATCTGCAAAAGTACTTAAGGGGGCCTCCTTTGGGTTAATTCTTTCATAGGTCGCCAGAGAAAATTACAGTCTGGTTGAGTTATTTTTTTCACATTAATCTTTCTGCAGCAATCACCACCTTCTTCTTCATAATCTTGAGATTAAGGCATGATTAATTATTTATATATCTCCATCCATGTATGTGGATGTTTTATAAAGCAAATAAAATGAGGTCAGTAAAATCAGTAGAGTGTGTAATTTAGCACAGGCAGAGGCAAAACAGGCAAAAAATTTAGGTGTGGAAGCAGCAATGGAGAAGAAACTAAGACAGGAAGTACTTGCAGAGGAGGCTGTTTTTGAAGAGCAAAAGCAATAGCATTCAGTGGCTGGGGTGGCCTGTTCTTCTGGGAAACAGAGCTTGAAAAGAATGACCAACACAGGGGTGTTTGGAACTCAATGTTGGTGGCAGGGTGTGATTTAGAAGAAGCAAAGACCTCAGCAATGGCAACAGAGGTTGTATGGGGACATGGTTGGGTTGTCCAGGATCTCTGGTGTGACTGAGACAAGAAACATGATGAAGAAAAAGATGTCTGAAAATGGGAGAAAATGAAAAATTTCGATCCAGTTGGCTTTGAGTGTTCCAAATCTCTCTCCACCTTTTCTATTTATCAACGGAAGGCTGTGATGATCTGACCATGGGACTGCTTAAAACTTATTTCAAGGAACTGAAGGAATAACAGCCACACAGACCCTGGAGGACGGGCTGTCCTCCATGTGTCACTGTTCACAGCTTGTGCTGTTGAAGAGGTCAAGGTTCAGTCTTTACTCCTGGATTGTTGCTGCGTTTCCCATGAGCTGTACATTGAAGGGTATGGCCTTTGCTCCTGGACTTCGCTCCTACCTCTCTGCTCCTTCCTGAGCTGATGTTTCCCACTGGAGCCGATGTTCAGCAGGAGGAGAGAGGCATAGCACACGCCTGTCTCTTGTTTCTGCTCATCTCATCTGCATCTGAGTGTAGTTCATGATGCTTGCCAAGAGATCTAGGTGGTTCAAAATGCAGGTAATTTGTAGAACCAAGAAACCACCCCTCCAAACTTCCTTCTTAGTTTGGGAAAGTTGGACGGCATTTTGCATTGCCTCAGAGTTAGTACAAGCAGCTCTCCTGTCCCTTCTGCTGAGATGCAGCCTACAGCTTAAAACTGTTCCTCTGTAGCCTCTCATGACCTACAGCCATTCAAAACTGCCCAAGTAGAGCTGTAAGAAAATTTGGTGCCACTGTGTGTGCACCTGGAGAATAGTGGGGACCTGGGGACACCCACCTCAGGAAGGTCTGTGTGCCCCCAGCTAGCACGCTCTCTCATGGGAATGGTTGTTTGTGGCCTGGTCAAAGAGATGCTTACACTGCAGTGCGAAAAAAATACAACCAGAGACTGGATATCTTTGCTGAGAAATTATCTTCTTATCCTGTGAAGCTCTGAGATTTAAAAGAAGTTCCAGTTTGACATATCCTCAAGAAATATTGCTGCTTTTCTTGGGAAAAGCACAGCAAAAGAGCCCTCTTGGATCTCATAGTTGTCACTGGACTCACTCATGAGGAGGAAAACTCATGCTCAGACTTCTGATCTAGACTGAGCCAAACCCTTTTTTTTTTTCTCCTGCTCACTGGATGCTTTGAATACCAACATGTTGCAAGGGCTCTTTCCCTTTCTCTGTCCCTAGATTTCATCTGGTGCTTCAGAGCCTATTTCTGAGTAAACTTTAATCAGAACAGGTAAGTTTCTGTGAAAAACAGTGGCTTTCTTGAATTACTGTTTCCCAGTAAAGAGTTGCTCAGTTGAAAAATTCTCTACCAAATCTGGGGGTAAGTACTTGAGAAGGGTTGCCTTTACATATCTGCACTGCCCTCTGGTCCACCCCTTAAGAGAGCCCTGCTGCCCCTCTCTCCACAGATTTCTCACACTTACAAACATATATTTATTTATACCTTGCTAGCTCTTCCTATCAACCCTTGCCCTGCCTGTGCAGTTCCCATGGTGCAAGTCTCCTGTAAAACTTTTAGCTGTTGCACCATGCTTGCACTGAGCTCGAAGTCTGTCTGCTCGGACCTGCACACCCTGGCCCGCCCTTCTTTATAAAAGGGTCTGGTAAATGTGAGACATGAGATTCAGTGTCTCTTGCACAGTTCTGTTTTCTTCTGTATTAAAACAGCTTGCTGAGGTTTCTTAGAAAAAGTTCACAGTACTTTTCAAATAATTTACCACTCAAAGTAAGTGTTTTGTCCCGAAGACAACTTTTCCTGCTCATCTTTCTCTGTCTTTTCTCCCTCCTCTCTAAACACAAAATGAAACTGAAACAAATGGCATCAACAAAAAAAATACATGAAAAATATTTGCTGGTTTCCTGGAATAACACCACACAACCTCTGCATTTCACTGGAATGGCCTTGGGGAAGGCTAGGGTGCACTCTAGCCTAATTGGGTTTGCTTCTGTGGATGTTTTCTGAAAAACGACATTATTTTACACAGGTGAAATCAGCCTTTCTTCCTGCATTTCTCAGTGCCACTTCTCTCCTTGCGTGACACCAGTGCTCCTCTGTTATGCATGAGAAGGCTGCTGCACAAGTGATGGATGAGTCAGCCAAGAAAATAAGAGATGTCTTGACCTCAGTTAACTGCTGTAAATATTTTTCATGATAAAAAAAAATTGATTTTTATACATCTTGATGTGAATATAAAGTCAGTCCTCCCATGAACAGGTTTGAATTTAGCAGTTTACTAGGTAAGTTGGCTATGCACTTTAGCTTTTACTTGTTTATTTACCCTACAATTCTTTAACCAAGGATATTTTCCATAGCAGCCTTCTATGTCACGTTACTGGTAATATACAATGACTTAAAGGAACACATACCTAAGCACAAATCATGGGGTGTGTGGGCTTGACATTGTTTTAAAGGTCACTGCTATTTACCACCAAACATATTTTCCTGCTTATTTAATAACGGCATTTTTGGACAACAACATGTAAAATGTTTCCATGTCAGAGTCAATAAACAGCTTTTCTAATTAAAAAGGTGAGGAAGGTTTATATTTGGGGGAGAAGGGAAATAATGGATACAAGACACAGCTGCTGATATTTGGATACTACTTTGTGAGTGTAATATAATACTAACTACTCAGACATAAATCTTGTGCACTCAGCAGTCCGCTAGGCAACTGCTTGCCTCATGTCCATATTTTAATTTTTCTTGGAAGTGTGTGCACACTGGGAACCTGCTCACTTAACAGCTGGATTATGGCATTGGTGTTTTTTGAATTCTTACAATTTATCACCTGTTTAACAGCAATTCGCATGCTTTCCTGGTGAGCATTGTCCCATCATTTCTTGACCACTTCTAGTTGTCCCTGTCTGGTTTACGTGTGTGAGAACGGGCCTGGATCCAGTAAAATATTTAAGCATGTGCTTAACTCTGAGTACCTGATAAAGGAGAGGGCTTGGGAAGTACTGACACAAACACTCCTCTAAGTGCCCGTCAGTTACAGTCTGAGAGCTCTTCCACCAAATCAGCTGTAAAGAAGAGACAGAGGATTGGTGCTGTGATAGATAAAGCCTATCTCGAGAAGAACACAAGCAGGAGGAAAAAAAAAACCCTCAATAACAGAAGAACAAGCAGGAGGTAGCTCATCTCTGGGGCAGCAGTTAGCCATACACTGGAAGTGCTGAGCCACTGACCCTGCCCCAATAGCCTCTATAAATACTTGGTGTCCATGTTTCTCGCAGCTGGAGGTAAGACCTTCTGGTCCCTGCCTATTTAAGGAGAAAGTGTCTCCTATGCATGTGAGATGCTTCCCAGCACTGTGTCAGCAGCGAATCTCATTAATGTGCTCTTCCCTTCTGTGTTGAAGGCATCCTTGGCACTGTCACACAGAGATGTTTCCCTAAAGCAGGTCTTGCAAAGCTCCACTCCTTGTCTTCCTTGGGTCTGCATCTTCCTTGACCTGCATAATCCACTGCACCTCCATGAGCCTGTTCTCTGCCCATCTCATCCCCATTCACGTAGCATCTCCCGCACAACACTACAGCAGGTGCCTCAGCAGAAACTAGGCAGAAGCAATACAACACATTTTCATTTTCTCTGTGCAGTTTATCATTAAACAATCTTTAAATTTGTGATTTGGTGCATGCTTTGTTATCACTAGCTTTCAAATGCCGGTTGTACTACTTGTTTCTCTCAGGGTTATTGATGGAGTCCATTCAATAAAACTGCGAAATGATTTTTCTCTCATTGTAACTTGTGTCTGTACTCCTACTTTAAATAAATCATGTTTAGATCCCAGAGAAACCTATTAAAAGAAAACAAACATCTATGTCAGGCCTCATCCACTTTTTCTGGTTCAAGAGAAGCTGACTCCATTCACTCAATTGGGCAATTTAAGCTGACTGGTCATCTTTTCCATTGAAAATATGTAATTGTCCTGTATTAAAGACATCCAATAAATGTCACCTGTGAAATTCTTCCCTGTTTGCAGATGTTCAGTGATTTTCTCTCAGTTTTATGCAGTTTGAATTAGTATTTGAACTAGCTAGAGAAAAATGTTTTAAAAGCAAAAAAAAGAATATTTTCCACATGAACAATTTCTATGCTTTTTTTTGTCTTTTAATACAACAAAACTGGACAATTCATATAAGACATGCAAAGAATTGTATATTAAAACAGCAATTTTACATTTAAGGAAATGTTGTTTGACAATGGTTACACAGATTTTCCTTCCAAACCATTTAATTTAAACCATATTTAATTACATTTACTATAATAGAGTGATTTAATAAAGTATGACTTTAATTTCAATATCCATCAAAATTTAGAACTTTTAATATAGAAGAACTCCTTTAATCTCACTAAAGAAAAGCAGTGGAGCAAACTCTTTGCCAGAAATACAGATACTCTCAAAAAACCATCTTTGAAACCCTATTGGAAATTTTGTCCTTAACCACTCTGAGTTATAATAAAGTGAGCTGAATTCTGTTTGTTTTCGTAATTGAACTACCAAGGGCCTAAGTACAGTGAATTTTATAAAAAGAATATTTTTTAAACTACCACTGATTATTATATAACTTGGGAATTAGTTTCCAAGAAGATGAATACTCTTTGAAAACCTTTCTTTTCTCCTCAGTCTTTTGAGGTGTTCTGTGACCTGACCCTTCTACATTGCGACTTCATTTCCCAGTTGCTGCAATAAGCAGGGATAATGCTGGCCCTGTATACTCAGGATTTATCTCCCCAGTGCACTGTATGTAAAGTTTTCCAAGTAGCTCTGTAGACATCCCTTGTCATCAGTAAAATAACTGAAAGGTGCTATATAAAACTAACCTTAAGTACTTAAGATGAAGTGCGTATTACCAGGGATCACATCATGTTATTGTAATCAAATTTCCACACTTGTCTTTGTTGTGACTGTTTTCTTTTTGCTTTTCCCTCACGATAATCAGCATGCCTTCTCTCAGATTTTTGTGCAAACACAAAGCAGTATTTTTTCCATGGAATCCTTTGGTGCAGCTCTCAGGCCAGTCCTACTGAGGGTAAGGCGCTGTCTGATGTACGGCTCTACAGTCCTTTCATTGGAAAGGCTTGGAGTTGTGTCATATTGATGAAAAACAACCAAAAAACCCAAACCCACCCAGCCAACCAAAAAAACAACCCACAAAACCAGCCACAAATCCCAAACAGACAGTTTTGAATTTGTTCCAAAACTCATGTTCATCTTAAATTTGCAGTGCTGTTTTGGGACAAAGCCACAAAATGTGCTTCATCTATTTCACGGCCAGCACTTTGGGGAATTATCCCACACTTGCTGGAGCAGACTTGGCTTTCTGAACCCCACGTAACCAGGTGAACACAGCTATAATGCAGGTGAAATTCAGAGATGAGACAGGCTCAGAAGGCATGTGTGCAACATCTGCCCTGCTTTTCCAGCAAGCTGGCTACCTGCTGAGACTCTTTGAGCTGAGAGGTTGCTCGCAGGCAGTAATGCCTGGGTTGCTGTAGGTGCAGGGTGCAAGGATAGGGCCCCTTGTGCCATTGGAATGTGGTCACTCGAAGGGGATAGTCACCTGGGTGCAGTCTGATCCCTGGAGTGGGATTAGGACATGTCTGCAGAAGCACCTGAGCCCCACCCATGTAACTGACACCTGAATCCTGTTTTTACCAACAAATACATAGCTTTAGAGAAAAGTGGGTGGAGAGGGCAAGAAAAGCATGTTCACAGAGTTGTGTAAGCTCACTCTGCGCACAGCGTGATAGTTGCAATATCAATTATGCTCCTCAGCTTCCAAGAAACAGCTGACCACAAGGATGAAACCTGTGTGGGAGGGAGAGGAGCATGCTTGGCAGCTGGCCTCAGACACAGGAGTCTCTGCCACAGGAGGACAGGTTAGTAACAAACTGGTCTTACGTGGAGCACAGTGTAAGATTCCCCAGTTTCTTCCTCAGTTCCTTCCATGATAATTGCTTTCAGAGGGAGAAAAGGAGGGACAACGGGGAGATTTTGTTCCCTGCTCAATTTTCACATTTATAAGGTACTCAGTTTCAATGATGATGGGTATAAAAATGGCTTCTCCTATAGATCTGGGAGGCTTGTAGTTGTGACTTGTATTTTCCCTGGTATTGAACTAACCTGGATATGTAGTCCTAGATAACTGTACTCTTAGAATATATTGACCCAATGAGAGTTACAGTAACTCTGGGATAAGGGAAGACTATTCCCCTTTTTTCTGGACATCTTATAGGATTATCTGAAAATTATAGTAATAACTAAAAATACTGTAGTCCTACGGTTTCACAAGGAGAAAACACTAAGCTTGGGGTAACTTAGAAAAAATAGTATGTTAGACGGAATATTATGGCTGTTTAAAGATGTTTATGCGTTTAAAGATGTTTATGCTTTTAAAGACTGATTTTTCTTTTCCTAGGGCCTTTACATGCTGCTGATATAGAAAGAACAGTCATCAGTCATTTTTAGCTGCTGCTTTCATAAGTAGGAACCAATAAAACATTTTAGGTTGGACACATACATGTTATGTTTAGAACAACCACCCACAATCTACCATATGCTGTCACACTCTTCACAGAATGAAAAAGACTGTGTTTCCCCACTTGTTTTTAAGGTGTTTTCTCTTTAATGCCTTCCTCCGTGCACTTAATTTATTTTAAAATTTACAAATGACAGACACTATTTCTTTTTAAAAGTAGACTGAAGTGCAGGAAGCCCGTGTTTCATGGTTATGGTATTGTAATGCTTCCAGCTTTATATTTCCTACTTCATGAAGAAAGTTTACTGAAATGGATCAAGCTCTACAACTAAATTGAAAATCTAGTACAAACTACATCTTTATAGCATGTGAATGAGCTACAGGATACCCAAGTGTCTGGGGCCCAATCCAGCAAACCGCTTTGGAGGCATGCAAAGAGTCCTGGAAAAAAAGAGAAGCTATTGTGCAAGGCTGCAATTGTTTGCAGAACACATTGTAGGTATTTTTCGAGAATGGGCCAAAATTCTCACGACTTAACAAAACTGGTAGTTAATGAAATGATAAGAGATTCTTTATGTTGTGATCTTATCTACAGGTTATTTTGTAATAGTTAATACTTTCCATAAAGCTAAAACAATATTGAGGTCTCAGAAAGAACAGTAAATGGGCCAAAACTCAGGCTGTGCATAGTTTCATGTCAGGTGTGGTGGGGAGGGCTGAACCGCCTGTAAATCATGCTCCTAAGGCTCCCCCATGAGCAAGGACCCTGCTGGATCATCCAGCAGGATTTAAACTGCCAACATGGAACCCACAGAAGGGCTGATCCCTGGCCTGGTGTGCTGTGAAAGTGTGAAGGTAAACTAAAGTTAAAACTGACCCACAGTCCTGGCAAGCACGGCAGGATAGGATTCCTGGGCGGCACACAGTGGAGGAGGCCAGACCACACATGTCCTGGTGCTAACACGGTCATTGGGAGTTTCATAAACCTTCCTTCCTGAGCCTAAGAGGACGGTTTTCACTGAATTGCGTCAATGTGCAGAATACTTTTGAGATGAGATGGACTTTTTCCCTCTCCAAGACACCTCCTGCATTTCTAACCTGCCTCATTAAAACCTACCTGAAGTACCCCCAGGTGGTGGGGAAGACTGCCTGGTAACCGGGACAGTTTTCTGATTTTATTCTCTGCTTCTCTGTCTTTTTCTAACCATCTTACTATGCTCTTGCACTTTTGTCTTTGAGTATTTTCAGACCCTGTGCATATACATGAGCAGAATGATACTGACTTAATCTGTGTCCTCAGAAAGTGGGTTGAAGCACAGACTAGTTTACGGCTGCTTGCTGCGTGCTGCTACGGGGACAAGGTGGAGGAGATGATGTGGCTGCAGCTGATGGACAAAGCAGTCATACCATGCATATTCAAGTGATTGTTTTTTGGAACAGAACTAGCCTCATGGAAAATGCTATTTATTGCTAAGCTTTCAGAAAGGTTACAGTAATTATAGAACCATTAGGCAGCAGGATCTGTGGGGCAGGGTCTTTATTGACCCTGAGAAGCAACTGATGCACTCTGAGATACTCTAAGCAATGCCACCCAGCCTCATCAGACTGTCCAGTGAGCCTGCATCATGCTCCCATGCTCAGTGAATCATCCAGATATATAAAGAGAGTAATCTGAAGAGCAATAGCTGGGCAGTAAATCAGACAGTAGGGAAGAGAGTGCATTGCCTAGTTGTAAAATGGGATTTCTCTGAGGTGATGGTTTTGGGAGAGCCTTTAGAATGATAGGCTATGTTACTGGATCAGTTTAGCTCAGAGCGAGGTTCTTACTGGTGCAGCGCTTTCTCTGTGAGCGAGTGGTTGGTGTAATGCTGTGATCTGCCATTCTTCAGGGTCTGGAAATACAATCCCTAACTAGTGGCAAAGGACACAATTTACCAGTACAACACATTTACTCCACAGATAGTAGTACACACATAAACCTTTCCCACACCTATTCTCCAACTGCTCACCACCCTTTCCTTGCCTAGATCCCTCCTAAAATGCCTCCCTTCCTGTGTTGCCTACCAGAATGGGGTATAAAACCCCTTGCTGTGGAGGCATCATGCTGGTCACACATATTAAAACTGCGATCATATTTTGGTAATCTTTAGTTTTGCTTTTTTCATCAACTGAATTGTTTATCAGTGTCACCAATTGCCTCATGTAAAATGGGATTAAACACAGTGAGGCCAGGACCAAATAATTTCTTATTCTTTCCTAAAACTTAGTCCCGACACCTCTTAAAAAAACATAAAATAACCCACCATTCTTTTGCAGAGGAGGATTATTTCAACTTTCAAAACACTGGTAAAGGATGGAAGCTGCAGGAGGAAGTGCCTTCAGTGTTATTCAACATGTCACTGCTGGATTTAGCGGTAAATAGATCTCCCTTTCCTTAGCTCAGAGCTGCTGGAACCTATGGCTCCTTTACTAACAGCTGCTTGGAAACCAGCAGATCCTCAGGATCCAGTGTTTCAAAAGTATCTAATCACGTATTTCCCTCTTGCAATCTACCCATTAATATTTAGAGAAGCCCCTAGCAACACATTTTAAAGAACAGCTATGTCAAACTGTCATGGTGTCAATTCCTTTGCTGAATTCGCTCTGTATTCGAGTGGAACACATCAGAGCTGTAAGTGAATTCTAAATCAGCATTAAAGAGTGGCTCATTCCTAGTGTAACCATTGCTCCTTATAGGCCTACTGCAAGGCACATATTCTAGTTTTGTTGCCATCACAGACCATTTTTGGTAGAAGTGGCATTCAGGAGGTGGCCAGAATGGAGCCTCACCTGTGCATAATTTGAAAATCACCATTCATTTTGTGGAGTCCGAGGTGAACGCTATCCCTGTAAAATCAGAGCAGGCAACCATCACTGTCCTTAAGCATTACCATATTCGTATGTGAAAGCTAAAGAGCCCTGCAAAAAGCCTTAAAGCCAACTTCGAGTGTGGAATACCTGGCAAATAACTACACAAGGTGTGTGCATGCACGTGGAGGCTGGGAATTATACCCTTATCACGTATGTGAGGAAATGGGGAAAAATCTAGGTTGATAAATGAAAATAAGAGAGAACATGAGGACAAAGATTTATGGAGAATAGATGTTCCAGCTCCAGGCGCAATGCATATTTGTTCTAAAGCAACAAATCCATGGAGTAATTAGAAAATGTAAAGCACAGTATAAATGCTAAGGGATATTTGTCCTGATGATATATACTTATATAACATTCCCTTCCAATTAAACTTACAGCCATTTAGGTATAACTATATTTTTGATCTGTTAGTTTTGTAAGAGTAATGCACTCAGTCCCATTAAGGAGAAATGAACCAGATAAGCAAACTCCTGAATGGGAGCATGGCTGGGCAATTCTGCAGTCTTATGCTTTATTCTCACAGGATTTACAGGCAAGTGGGAATACGGAGGGGGAAAAAAAAAAAAAATCTGGCATTGTTGCAAGAATAGTTTGGAGCTCATCAGACAATCTATGCATATTTTCACAAATATTTGGAGGGGGGATGGGGCGGGGAAAGAAAAGTACATAATTTAGACCTGCAAAGAGGCATGTTTAACTTGCACTCTACTCTGACCACTTACATGGAACTTTACTCCCTTCCACTCTCTAAACACAGATAATTGCCATGGCAACCACTGTATTTCAAGACTCTTACACATATACTCGCACCTTTCTTAAAGAAACACAGAGCACAACAATGTGGGATCGACATAGTAAATCACGGGGCTGTTTTTTATTTGTTGTTAGCTAACTGTCAGGATTTAGTGAAGAGCTGGAGACTTTCAACCCGTATCAGTTTCAGGCCAAAACCAGAAGATGTTTAGACAGACAGTTTGACATCTTTACTAAAAAATTGGATGTTGTTTGGTAACTCTGGGCAAAGGAATGACTGATGATCTCTCTGGGTGCAGGGTGAGAAGATTCCTGAGCTAGGAAAGGAGATTAAGGGCCTAATACTGAAAACCAACGAGCCACCTTTAGGATTAGACCCTAATTTATCAGAGCAAGGACCTGTAACACTCAAGGAGCTCTTTGGTAACACAGTGAACTTTCAACACTACCAGGCCTGGAGGGTAAATGCACTGAATGAGTGTCTTCAGCTCCATTGTTACTTGCTATTTTCAAGTTTTTATTTCAGCAGCCTGACAGAAACATAGACCCAGCCTTCTAGTTGCTGTGCAAACACATGGCAGGAAAACCTTTCTGCCTGCAGAGCTAACGATACAACCTGCTGAGAGAAACACCCCAGCCTGTCGTGCCTGGGTGTGCAAAGGGCAGGGAGCGGGAGAGGTGCTGGGGTGTGAGGCAGGTGCAGAGCCAGCATGTCAGCACCAGCCCTGTCCTTGCCCCGCGCTGCCTCTCCCCGAGGGTTTCCTTGTTTACTTCAAGTGTCTGACATGGGTCCAGGAAAGTGGCACCTGAGGGAAGGTGCCAGGCCTTTGCCCGGAGGGCAGCATCCAATGTGCAGGCATAAACATTGCTGGTTGTTTTCCCCCGGTCATCTTTGATTAGCAAATCAGGAAGTAAGAAGGATCACTGTTGTTTCGTTTGGGAGCAGAACATGCTTTTATGTTTTGTTGGGGTTTTTTTTTTTGGTTTTTTTTTTGG
>VZRN01001105.1:73123-95598 GCA_013397935.1 Dasyornis broadbenti | reverse complement strand
TCTTTTTTGTTTTTTTGGGTTTTTTTTTTTTTGGTTTTTTTTTTTTGGTTTTTTTTTTTTTTTTTTTTTTTTGGGTTAATGATCTTAATCACAGTGTTTGCAGTCTGGACTTCTACCTCAGTTGGTTCTCACGTACTTTATGAAGCATTACTAGATGTCATTATGAAGATGTAAACTTTCAAGGAAGGAAGGTCTGACATATTTGAAAGAAGTAATATCTAAAACAAGCTTGCATGGCTAAAGTGCAATTAAGCCCTGAATTCTGCAGTACCCCTATAACTCAAAATAGCACCCCTTCCCTCTCCCTTTTAAAAAAATTCTCTGTCTGGGAGTAGGGATATTAATTTGCCTAGATGACATGTTGATTGTGGCTTTTTCTTGGGAGATTCTTTCCTTCCACCTCTGAAATACAGCTCATCCCCTTTTGGCCTTTGGTATTTGTAATAAATTTCAGGAGTTTGCTCTGAACTGGAAGTCTTCACAGCAATTTCAGTCTGCTAAACCATTTATACTTAGTTACCACGGAAAGATATTTGCACAAAACAATAAAATTTTTCTTCTCCTTCCATGGAGAGTGTGACCATAGGGGAATCCAGCTGACAGAGAAGCGTTCTCTTTTTTTGCAGTTCTGGAGAACTCTGCTTAATTTAAAAACACCCATAATCATCCAAGAGCTGGTCATGTTATAATGGAGAAGGAGTTAAGGATCCTTCTTCCAAACATTCATTGGAATCTGCTCATTCACAGATGACACTGTAAAATGGGTTACCTTGATCAAGTGAAAATCTTGTACCTCATTCTCTGAAAACTGATGCTAAACTTTTCCATTTCAGCTGCCTCATAGCCTTTCACAAAAGAAGGAAGATGAGTAATAGTCCATTAAAACCAGAAGTACAGAAATATTTACCTTCCTTATTTACTTATTTACTTATATGTACTGGAATTTAGACCTTGATTTTTCGTTAGAGAACTTGGCAAAAGTCTTCCATGATTGCCATCATTAAAATGATATCACAGGGGTATGTTGTAGCATTTGAAGTCAGTTTTGGAAGAAACTACCATCTTCATAGTGTAGTGAGAGTTATCTCTTAAGGGGACACATCATCAGCATATGAATTTTGCTTCTTTCCAAGAAAAGAGGAGCAGTATTTGTATTACCTGGGTGTTTATCCTGCTGTCATCCTGTTGTGTGGCCATACCAAAGAACAACACTAAGACAGAGAGGTCACCATCTTCTCTTCCTCCACTGCTGACAAGGTGGAAAAATGGGCCACGCTGGAGGTGCTGGTGCCCGCTGTGCTTGGGGAGGAGCTTTCTCTAGGGGATTTCAGCTAAGCAGACCTCACCAGTGGCTGACTGGTTTTGTGCATCTTTTCAAATAAAGCCTGAATTTGGCTTCCAAGAGTAAAAGATGGTGCTGGAATGTGCAAGCCAGAATACCTATCTGGAGGTTGCTGCTCCCCAGCAAATGGTACCAAACTGTGCTGCTTTCCTGCAGTGCAATTCTACCCTTCCCCTTCCAGAAGGACAACCTTGGGGCTTTCTCTCCTCTATCTCACTATCACTGCCCTGCAGACTTACAGGAACTTAATTTGTTTTTGAAGCTCTTCCAGGTTTTACTGAAGTTTGTCAGTGGCTTCAGAGGTTATCAAGGGGGCCTGACACTGCAATCACATATGCTTCATTTTCTAAAAAAAATCCAGAATAAATTCCTTGCAGTTTGTTCCTGTTGAAGTCAAGCAATAGGTCTACTGTCCACCAGCTGTAACTGGTTGGCAGACTTTTTATGGGTCAGCCTTTCCAGGGAGGCATGGAGTCACATGGGCACTTTCAGGCAGAATATTGAAGCTACTACTGCAAATACATTGTCTGTTTTCTGGGAATTTTCCATCCCCCTGGGGTCTTCAAAAGGGCTCTGCTATATACGTAGAAAGCAGGCTTTATCCTTGGTTTTGTATCTCAGCTTGCATTAGCAAGAAAGAAGTACTGGAGGTAAGTGATTCTGTCCCAGTCCTTTGGCCAAAGTACAATTTTGTATTTAGAGCTTGGGAAGGGCGTGATCATAAACAAATCTTCTAGTTCTCCCTTTGAATCTTCCTGAAAATCATGGGATGTCGAAAGGATACATGAATCTGATGATTCTTGATGTCACATGTTAGATGTCATATTTAAGAAAGAGGTAAAATGTAAGTGGCTGTGCAGATATATAGTGTGGAAGTTTAAATGCCTTATTTCTATTTATGAAACCGTAATGGTATGGGTGCTCTACAGGCAAAGATAAAACTCAGAGGCTGAACTTATGATTTAGTGCTACGCTAAGTCACAGGGTTGCAAAATAATGCAGAAACATGGAGTATTTGAGAAACATATGTGCAGAAATATAGAGTATTTGAGAAACATATGTGCTGATGCACAATTCATAATAATGGCATAACCTTATACCAAGCAGAATAGTTTTATCTGAAGTTCTGTCATTTACTCTGCAGGGTATTTTCAAAGATTTATTGTTATTGTCATGGACAATATGTCTGTTTGGAGTGTGTTAAGCAGTATTTTTCACAACAATTTGGTACTGATACTTGAATTCAGCCAGAATCTTAGCCAAGTTGTGTCTAAAGGAGAGACAAAGAAAGATAATGGCAAAACAAAGATGACTTAAAAGAACTGACAAACACTGTGGTTTGCCAGCCACTGACAAACACGAACAGACCAGTCTAGGGCAATTTTGTATACACAGTGTTTTACTTTAGGAAGGAGTGCGCTATAAATATACTGCAAGTCCCATGAAGTCATGAAGTTGTCTATAATATTGAATGGCTATTTCTAAAGAGCTGGTAAAGCATAGATGTGATTAAACAATGAGTGGATAACTAGCAAGGTTTAAATGTAGCTCCATGGGACTCAATAACGTTGTTCAATATTTCTTTCTCTGCTAGTCTCTTTTAGCACTGGTCATCATCTTAAAACCTGCTAGAAGTTTTTCACCATGGCTGTAAACACTCCTGGCTATGATAATACATCTTTTTATTTTCAGACTTTATCAAGTCAATTTGTATATTTTGTTCCTGGTGAAAAGGGTCAGACTGTGTTCATTAGCCTCTGTTCCTGACCTGGTTTCACCTCACCCATTTTTCACACATCTGAGGTGTTCACACCCTTGAAGATGAGCGAGGGATGAGAGAAACTTCCAGAAGCCACTGCTTTAGATTTGTATTAGACATTATTATAGGCTGAGATTAATGGCTTTCTGGATTTCTTTCCAGCACATATACAAGAGTCTTGAATGACTTGTTCATACTAAAATACTTAATTTTTAGATGCCCAATCTAGGATGGAGGAAACTTGCCTTATTACAGTATGCAATAGCCCAATCATTATCTCCCAGGATTTTAGCCATAGCACCGACACATTCCTAATTGTATTAGAAACTAGCATTACTGTTGTCACAGTTGCATTATGTTGGCAACAGATCCTGTGGATAGTTAGCACATTCGGGGTGTGCTCCTCACATTTTCAAGGGATGTGCTCCTAGTTTATTGCACAAATCTGTTTAATAAATCCTTAGGTACAAAGCATGCCATTTGATACCATTAAATATTATCCCATTTCAATTGCTTCACTCCTTAAGGTCATCTAGTTCTTCCTGTTTGTTCAGATTCTCCTCCTTAATAAGAATGCTTTCCAAATTTCTGTTATCAGAAAATTTCTTTAGCAAGCCAACATTTTTGTGGCAAGGTACTTCCCCAATTACTGGTTGTCTTTAGTTGATTCCTGGTGCACCTTACAATTCTTGTATTAATCCCCACTGACTCCAGATTAATTTTACAAAGAAAGATTGTATCTCCCACATAATTTTTTTTTATTTTTAATTTAATCTCATAGAACAAGAGTTCTTTTGAGTCTGGTATGCTACTTTAGGTAACCTTTTATCCCATCTCCTATTTATCTCCATGTCTTTAATTATTCCTTTCATACATTTTGTTTTCAAGTTGTACATGGTTTTGAATTCAAACCATCAGGTTCCAAAGGTCTAGATCATTCCTTTTCTCTTCACATTAACAACTAGGCTTTCCACTTTCTTGGACTTTTTGGTAGGATGGATTTACCAGAATCCCATACTGTGTGTCCATTCTTATGTTCCAATTTTCTCAGCACAATGAAAATATTAGCAGAGGAGAAATTTTCAGGTTTTCCACCCTGCCTGCTCCTAAGGAAATAACAAGTGGTGTTTTCAGTGTTCAAAACCGTGTCCTTTGCAGAGGTCAGCAGTTACAGTATTACCTCGTGATTGCTGCTTTGCAAGTTAATTTCTATGAAAAGCTTTTCTATAGGCCTAAAACATGACCAGCTGTGGCTGGTGGAAGGACTCTGGTGAAGAAATCCTTCCACTGTTCACTTGAGAGCAGTCCTCCAAGTGATGAGAATGTTTGTTCTTTGGTCTGCACCGGAAAGCCAACATCGCACTGGCTTCAGCTTCACAAGACACTTCTGCCATTCTTTCTCTTTACAGTAATGGCAGAGTTGCCTTATGTCACACCCTGGTCCCTGTGTGTCTGACCATTAAGGCGGCACCACCAAGTCCACCACCAAGCCATGCCCCTGTGAGCCACATCTACGTGCCTTTAAACATCTGCAGGGATGGTGACTCCACAGCTTCCTTGGGCAGCCTGTTTCTGTGCTTGACAATGCTTTCAGTGAAGAAATTTTTCTACCTGCCCGATCTAAACCTCTGTCTGGCCTTACAGTCAGAGAACAGGACCAACTTTCAGGTGACATGCACTCTGAACCCTGCTCTTACCCCAACAGCTTTTCTTTGTGTCTTAATTTCCCCAGCTGTAAGGAAGTGTAAGGTTACAAAATTCTTTGTAAGGCCCATTGAGACTGCAATGCTATGCATTCAGAAGTCTTTGGGATTTTACTTCGGAACTAAGCTCTCAATCCCCAGGTCTGGTGTAGTAGTGCATAAGAGGTGTTACTGTGCCGGGGAGCTGGGGGTACTGCTTCTCAGGGAAGGATGACCGTCGTACCCAAAAGGAAGGGTTCAGTTCCTCATGTCCACCTTGCTCTTCACCATCCATTCCTGGTTTTTACCTTGTGCTGGCTCTGCCTCCTGTCAGATCCCTCTGTATCAATTCACTAAACCAATGCTCCAAGCTGGAATATGGGAGACAGAGCTGACACTGGAGAAAGGAGGTAGGGGATAAACAACCTCCTTTCAGACATTTTACTGTTCTGGCTTTGCATTAAGTGCATCGTGATGAAAACTAAACCTGTTGAATCAGATTCAGTCCCAATAAATCTTTATTTTACTTTTAATGTTTCTATCTCATTATTAGTGTTTTTAAAGCATCCATGACATGGTGTCTTTCAAAACACAATAATTTCAAGCTCTACTGGTATATACATTATAATCTAAGGTCTATAATGTAATTTCTCTGAACTGTTACACAAAGAGTTCCTCAAAGCAGTAGTTCCTGTTTATTGTAAAATAATCTAGAAAAGTTTATTTTTATTACTTCAGATTTTCTGGTTCATGGGTGTTTGTTTGTGTTTAGTGCAACAAATCCAGATGGTTTTCAGTAGATATTGGTGTAGTCAGAGTGATTATGACATCAGTGTAAAAAGAAGGATTTGTGTAAAGGAATAAAATTAGTTTGTACTTAACGTGCCCTGTGTTTCAATTAACACATATTAAACTCAAATACTTAGGAAACAGTTGCAAGAAATGCGTCTTTGTGAAAAATCAATATCTGTGTTTTATCTGTGGTATCCTAGCTATTCCTCTGGGCTGTCAAGGCCTTCCACCACAAAAAAAAAAACCCAAGTGAGATAAATGTCAGAGGGTAAATAGGTTTTATTAGACCTTGGGTATTTAACATGCAAGAAAAATATTTCAGTGTAGTTAAATAAAATAGAATTCTCCCAGGGCTTCTTCACGCAAGGACTGGTCATGATGTTGTGAACTGGCTTCACTGAAGGATGGAAAAAATGGAGAATCTTGGCTGTGAAAGGCATTCCTTATTTACACAGTTATATGCAACAGCAGCAAAGTGAACACAGAAGGGTATTGGCTAGGTAAACTGCTGTCTGCACTAAAGATTATATATTTTTTTTTCTTTTTACTACTATACTTTTTCAATATAAAAGGCTTACTCCAAAGTGTAATTTCTTTAAAGTAATGAACATGTATTGAAATTTGTCCTTCATCTTCTAACCAATATCCCATTATGGTTACCAGATCTAAATATAGCTCTTGCCTACAGTCAGAGAACATAGTAATTTTACAGGTTTTTATATATTTTCATTCTACTTTTCCAATTTGTTTCATCCTTTTCAGGCTTCTGACACCCACATTGTCAGACGTGAAGCTTTGCACATGTCTTTTCTGTGAAAATAATAAGTGAGGTAAAATCCAGAAAAGTTACAGTTCACATTTAGTAAACTGCACAGATGTCAGATCTTTTTCTGGCATCTATAAGTTCACCATTTTGGGGTCTGGAAGCTTAATTAGTATGTGTACTTTTTTTTTTTTTTTAATGGAATTATTTTTATTTAATTATTTAATCCAGTACATGGTATACAATTAGGATTTTCATAAATCTGTAAAACTTATGAAGCAAGATTTATACAGCTATATAGCCTCAACATTACTGAGTGTTTGGAAATCTTAACAGTAAAGTGAATCCTCTGAAAACGTAGCTGATAAGACTTCAAAAAGCTGGAAAGATTTTCAATCTGGGAAAAAAAATTCCAGAAATTTAGTATATCAAGGGTACAAGGTAACTTGTTTAAAGTGAGATCTGTCTGCCTCTGTTATCATTACTGTTTCCTGAGAGACAGTTTATGGAAGGTGGTTTTATGATACATTCCTGAAACACCTCCAGATTTCAAATATGCAATATAAACCACCTTATGAAAACTGCATAACTTGCCCTTGATTTATAAATAGTACCACACCTACTTTGGCCATACAAATTTTTTAAGTCCCAATGTATTCAGTTAGTAATAAAAACAAAGCTTAACACAGAAAGATTTACTAAAGAACCAGATAATGATGGGACAGGAAACCACCTCCTAGATTAAAGTGTGTTGCCTATTCCTAAGGTAATGGATGGAAGAACTTAGCACATTAGCAGGAATGGTTGGAGAAAATCCAAGGAAAATTTCTCTTACCAAGGCAGGTTGTGAACAGTTCTTTTAAGAGCTTATGCTTAAAAGTTAAAGATACTTGCAGTGCTCAACAATATCAATGATTTATTAGCAACAAATTAAATAGTTTCAATAAAGAATGGGCCTCTTTGATTCAGGTAATCACAAATATTTTTGCATATACAACCTGAATTGTGGAACCCTGGAACTATCTTCCACTGCACAGGAGATTTTTCAGTCAGTGTTCTGCAAATACCTTTTGTATGAGAGTCACAAAAAATATCACACGAGGCTTTCCAGGACAATCCACCTACCATGTAGTATCTGGCAACACCCTCAAAATGTCAGTCTAACTTGGACCATAGAGAAAAAAAGACTGATTTTTCCAAGACGTACTTATTCTGTTTCTTGGACGTATTCTTTTCTGGTTCTGCTCACTTGAGCTCATTGCTTTCATATTTGAACTCTTCGTATTTTTCATTCCATGCATGACATTCTGGTCTTTTTGTGGATCCACTATTACGTTGGTATAAAAATGCCTTAAACATCTTTTTATGAGTCCCAAGATGCTCAGCAAGTTAGAGGCAGTTATGTTGAGACAGCCTCAGGAGGTACTGGTTTGACATACAGTTCTTTTAAAATTTTCTTTCCTCTTCAAAAATCCGAGTCTGTAATGCAAATATGTGCTTCCAAAGGTACTGTGTTTCATTGCCTTATTTTCCACCAGTACTTTCATAGAAATCTCACTTGAATCAGATCAGTGAACACAGACCAAGGGTTTTGAAGGGAGCATCCAAAAGGATATTTTTCGTCTCTTGCAGATTGTCTGACCTGCTTTCAGTGCAGAAATACTGTTGAGCATCTCACCCTACCACACACTCTGCCAGTCAACACACCTTCAGGTCTGACACTAGCCTTCTCCTTCTTTGAAACAAAAGACTTGTTTCTCTGGTCTTGTTCAACTCTACTGAATATATGGACTTAAGTTTCCTGTGAAAGTATAACCAAAATTAGAAAGAAGTGAAAATAGATTTGACTTCACAGTTAGGTTTCTATGTGTCCTACTGGGATGCCTGCATTGCCCTCCGAGTGCTCCAAAACTAAGCTAAAATCTCAAGGTTCTCTGCAAATATTTGCTTATATTTTACTCTTTTTTTCATCACTGCAGTGCCACTGAGTAAAGATTTAAAAGGACACAAAGATGTCCCTGGCTGAAATGTGATAAAGTCGAAGCAAGTCCACCCTGCCTTGGCAGATCAAGTACTGCTAATGGGGCTTGATGTCCCCTAAGGGTAGCTGTCTAAAAAGTGGATGTCTGAGCTAAGTCAGTGCTCCAGGATCTGCCTAGAGACAATGGAAAAAGATAGGCACTGCCCAGTTCTTCACATCTAATTTAGGCTGTGGTTCCCTGAGAGGTAGTGAATGTTATTACAGCTTATTGTTGCTGAAAAAGTAAGGCCCCTCCTTCCTCCACCCTCCTCTATCACTGCTGGTCCTCTTCCAGCTGTTTACTTTGTGCTGGCCCATCAGGCCCTTCTGTGAACCAGCCACCCTGGTGGAAAGTAAGTCGACTAAAACAAGGGAAGGGGGAGGACTTTGAACAGAAGAGTGAAATGCCTTTTTTTAGTGGAAATGAGATGTTCCAGGTCAGCTGCCCATGGAATTGTTGCCTGAAACTTCTGCTGGGTTCAGAAATGGGATCACTTCTGGAAGCAGAGAGAGTGTTTTGATGACAAAGAGAGTCTCAGGACTAATTTTGGAGTGTTAACGTTGATCAGAAAAATGATTAAAGGGATTTCTTGGCATTTTTTGTTACTGTAACTCACATATTTCTAATTCAAAAACCTCTCAGTTTGTGAAGAGACGCTCTCTCTGCTCTCTCTGATATTCAGAGCTATAAACTCAACAAGGGGAGTGAAAGCTAAACTAGTCCTGTTGTCTTGACCCTCCTCAGCTCCAGGACAAATGTTGCCCAGGCAGAACTTTCCTTTTAGATACTTGGGTTATGTCACCCCATTTCTCCAGTTTGTACTTGTATCTTCCTACTCTGTGTGGGAGGTTGTGCTTGGCTTTGTAATGCTGTTAATGATGTATAACTATCTTACCAGTATGACCTCTTCAGTGATAAAAGGAATAAAACATAGAAAAAAATCTCCCATTATCACTAATGGAAGAAGAGAGGTCTGAGTTCGTGCATGGGAAAGATAAACACAGTGAAAAAGGTGCAGATTTTACAGCCATTTCTTGGAGTAGAATAGTGCTTTAATGCATTTTCCCACATAGTACAAAATTTAAAATAGAAAATTCACAGGATTTTAGAGCACAAGTTTCTAACATGGCTAAGGAGCACAGATATCGACAAGGTAGCCTTGTCTACAAAACGTTTTCTGCATTTTGCATTAATGGTGCGAGATCAAGGGTGCAACTTTTTCTGTCTCATGAATTATGCATATACACACTAAGAGGTTTTCCAAACTTGATTTCGTCAGCCTCAGACAGATAGTTAAAAATAAGCATTTTTAATTTCTGTGTCTTTGCTATTCCTGCTGTTACACTTTTAAATCTGTAAGAACAATACCACTTTTAGCACTGGAGCAGATAACAAATTGGTTACACCTTACCTATTCTGTTATCAGGAAAAAAAAATTATGCAGAAAAAGAATTAAAAAAAAAAAAAAAAGAAATATGGCTATAACAGAGATTTTTGAATAGAACATTACCATCAGACTGTTGTGATGTGATAGTAATGAAGCAGGGGATGAAATCTAGAGGTGTTCCCTGCACGGATTAGCTGTGCAAGCAGGAAAACTGCAGCTTACAATAGAAGAACAAATGTTGAACTACCTATTTCAGTTAAGAAGCTCATTTGACAGCTGATATCATCAAGGGTTTATCAGAAAAGTGTAGTATGGTTCACATGAGTTGTACAGCAGGCAAGTAGTTGTAAGCACAGAAGTGTTGTGGTGGGGAAGGGAGCTGGTGTTTCATGGCTGCACTCCTCAAGTTTTACTGTGGTACAGTAGCACTTCTTTTCCATTTGCTTTCTAGATAAGTAAGTTGTTCTGAGCCAGCAGTTGCTCAGGAGGCCAAGAAGGCCAATGGCATCCTGGCCTGGATCAGCAATGGTGTGGCCAGCAGGACCAGGGCAGTGATTGTCCCCCTGTACTCAGCACTGCTGAGGCCACACCTCAAATCCTGTGTTCGCTTCTGGGCCCCTCACTGCTAGAAAGACATGGAGGGGCTGGAGCGTGTCCAGAGAAGGGCAGCGGAGCTGGGGAAGGGTCTGGAGCACAAATGTGATGAGGAACAGCTGAGGGAGCTGGAGGTCTTTGGTCCAGAGAAGAGGAACTTCAAGGGGGTTCTCATTACACTCTACAGCTACATGAAAGGAGGCTGCAGTGAGGTGGGAGTCAGTCTCTTCTGACATGTTCTCAAGTGAAAGGACAAAAGAAAATGACTGTATGCTGCCCCAGGGAAGGTTTGGATTGGATAATAGAAAAAATATTGCCACTGAAAGATCACTGAAAGAGTGATTAGGCTTTGGAATAAGTTGCTCAGAGAGGTGGTGGATTTACCATATCTGGAAGTGCTCAAGATATGTCTGGATGTGGCACTTGGATATATGGTTTAGGGGTGATTATGGTGGTGTTGGGTTAATAACTGGACGAGATCATCTTGAAGATCTCTTCCAACCTTGATGGTTCCGTGATTGTTATATACTGTTTTGCCTGTTTTCAGTCTCCAGATGACCTTCAAATCTTTGAAGAATGGGATGAAATTCTTCTGCAGAAGTTAATTGGTTTTGATGTAATATAATGGTATGGTAATCATGGGTAAGTTCAACAAAGGAGTTGGTCTGGGTCTGAGCTTTGACTGAAACCCAAGTTCATCTCCTACCCATGCTGAATGGGTGTATGTCTGCGCTCAAATGTGAATTTTAGGCCAGAACAGGGGCAGGCTGCTCCTTGCAGGGGTCCAAGGCAGGCCTGTTGTGTACAGTCCTGTGCTTTTCACAAAGTTCAGGACTTATGATGGGCTGTCCTCATTACCCATGAGTTAAGAGAAAAGCACTGTCCCATAAGTTTGGATTTGAGAAGGGGAAAATAAACCTCCTAAATAAGTAAAAAGTATTTACCATCTGAAATGTACCACTGACACATCATGGCATTGGTGTCACCACAGGCAAACTGACTGGAATTGAGAGATGATTGAATCAAAGATCGTATCACTTGTATTTTTGCATAGGGGACTTGGAAGCCCAGGTCCCTACTTGGTATAACTTAAGGATTAAGGAATACAAGAATCTTGGCAGCTGATACAGGTAAACCCAAAATTCAGAGAGGGTGCTCCATGGTCCTGCAGTCTTTGCTGAAAGAAAAGGTGCGATCTTCCTGGTAGAGTCCAATACTCTCTGACAGCTTCTTTTAGATATTCCACACATGGAGGGAGTTGTCTTTAGTATCAGATTGTTTGGGGTTTCTGTTTTAGTAGAATGATACAAAATATTCTGAAAAAACAATGTTCGTGTAAGTCATTCTTAGCAAATGACAGCAATTGCAATACAAAGTTCAGTCACAATACCAATGTGATTCCCATCACTGGTCTCTATAAGAGGATTACTGTACTAGCTGTTTTGGGGAAAATTGGACATAAGGAAAAAAGTTCTCCATTGAGATGGTGAACATTCCCTGGAAGAGAGTTTAAGGAGTGCCTGGACAGCACTCTTAATCATATGGTTTAGTTTTTCGTAGTTCTGTGAGGAGCAGGGAATTGGGCTTGATAATCTTTATGGATCCCTTCCAATTCGAGATATTCCATGATTATGTGATTCTGTGACTCACTGTCATGACTCAGAGCATCCCCAGTTTCTAGGAAAGGATGAGTGTGTTGAAGCCACTTCAAGCCTTCTGTTGTCTTCAAAATTCTTTTGTTAGTTTAGTTTTTATACTCTGTATTGGGCTAACTCCCCTCATAATGGTCTGGATAACTCAAGGAGACATTTACACCACTGGTTGATCCACTCACCTGCTGATAGCTATTTATTGAAGACAAAGATCCCCTCTGGTCCCCTTTGTGTTGAGATAAAGTTAACTGCTTTTCATTATTCTCTGAGCTTCATGGGCACATTGCCCTTGCCCATCTCCTCTGAGCCTCATTCCACTGTAGGGGTTTGTCGGTCAGACACATCCACTAGCTTTCAAACATACCCTCAGTAAAAAAAACAACAACAACAACAACAAAGAAGAATCAAAATCCCCACAACTATTGAGTACTAAATCCACTTTGAACATATCCTCCTGAATTCCTTAGGCTGTGTCTGTGCTCAGAGCTGCCCTCTTGGCCTGAGGATACCTGTCACCAAAGGGCAGGTGGAGATGTGGTTCTGGTTTCTTCTCCTTCATGCCATGAGAGCTGCTTTCTTGCATCCTTCTGGATATGGTCACTGACTCACATTCACTCTCAAATACAGGGTATTTACGGGGACAGCTAGGAGGGGCAGGCCGGATCTGTATCAGAGACCTGGCTAACAATTTCGCAGTTTGGAAATCCGAATTATGGTGCCCAAGGACGTGCCTCTGGCCTGTTTCAGTTACTGGTGATGGGGCCCTTATAGGCTCACAGAGGTATTAAATGCCCGACAAAACAGTGAAAAATATGTTGCTGAATAGTTTCAGACATATCTGAGCTTAGGGCACTCCTTATTTCCAGCTGCAACGTGATCCCTTACTGAGATGAGCCCTACATGGAGCTTCTTTCCATCATCCTTAGATATTGTTTTTTCACAGACAGGAACATGAGCGAGGGCCTCAGAGACAAAGAGCTTTGTGCTCCAGCAGGTCCAGGTGATCAGGAGATGGACTGGCACAGGGCTCAGCCACAATGGCAGCTAAATGGGATTGCTGCCTGCATCAGATTTGGCCTTTAGAAATGTTTGAATGAACAGAAGAAATTGGGAATGAAATTATATAAACCATTTAATATCTCTTATTTTTTTTTAAAGTAAAAAAATGTTCTTCTAACATCCACAGGTCATCTCATTTTGCATAAAAATATATAAATACAAAAAAACTACACCAAACAATAGATCTCTGAGAACGGCATCTTGTGGACCATGTTTATTTAATTACAGACAGAATAACTTTTCTCCTTTATTCCCCATTGTAGGTTATTAATTCTATAAGAATGCTAAATGGAAAGTGAAGGATTTTGACAACATGCTGGGTCACCTCTTTCCAGATTAAGTAAAATGACGGCAGTTGGCCTATCTGAAACTACTTTGCCATGGAGTATTTTCTAACATGATTCTCTGGTGTTAGAAATGCAAGTGCAACCTCACAGCAACATTTCCTTTTCTCATTACTGTCACATAAAGACAATATGCTAGAAAAAAAGTTAATGGAGAAATTTTAACATTATCTCTGTGTAATGTAGAAATATGGTGCTTACCTCTTCACACTCACTTATAATGTGTACAGGCAAAAGAACAGCTCATATTTTTAGGTTTACGAGTACAAAAAATTAGAGATATTGCACATGAGGACATGCCCAGTATTGTTTTATAGTCTGGAAGGGGGTCTCTGTGCCCATATATATTAAAGTGTACACCTGCCTTCAATAAGCTGACATCAGGATATGCAACTGAACTGTATGCCAAATTTTGTCTTGTAAAGCAAGTGTAAAAAGGGCAGACTTTTGCTCAGAAAAAAAGGAAAATAAGTAGGTATTATTAAACGAAAAGCAATTTTAGTTGAGATTGGGAGAACAAAGCGTTTGAGTGAGGCCAATGGAACAATGGAATCAAAACCCCAATAACCAGAATTGTAATGGACTTTTTAAACTTCTCCTTTTGGAAAATCGCAGCAAATGTTTTAAGCCAGCTCAGCTTGTCATGGGCTTTTGTGTAGATCCTTCCAGTTTTTCGGATATGTCTTCTCTGCTGGAGTGACTGACCATGTTTGCTAGACCATGATTATGAGGAAAACAGCGCCCACCTAGCACCTGCTTTTAAGGGCTGCATTTTGAGCTACTCTGCCTTGCTTCTTAGCAGGGACCAGGGATGCAGGGAGTCCAAGGGCTGAGGATGGCCAACAAGGTTGCCATTACAACAGGAACCACAGCCCTCATTATCTTGTTCACTGCTCATCTATTACTGTCATAGTCTACATTACTGCAACTGAGAGGACAGTTTGCTCTCACATGAACTTGCAGAAGGGATCTTCAGATAAATAACACTGAATTCTGGCTGAAACAAAATACTGGAGGCAGTCCAGCAGACTTTGATGCACCACAGGCCATTTTATTTCTTGCTTGGATGCTGTCAGCCTCCCCATGTAGAGCTGCACATAGTAAACCAGAAAAGGCCGTGATCCTCCCACAAAGAGCAATGCAGGGACAGAAGCCAAAGTGTCCCTGCTATGAGTTATCCATGAGAGAGGAGGAAGAAAATATCCCCAAGTAATTGCAAGCTGTGGGGGTTACATGTTCATTTGTGTTTTTCATGCTGCAGTGTTTGTTTGTAGGCCTGATGCCCTGCAGGCTTAAGGAGAAGTGAGTGAAGGGGGAGCAAAGGGGAGGAGGAAAATACCAGGGCTCTCAGGGAGCCAGGGCTCAGAGAGTGTGTGGGGTTCATGGGCCCAAATATTGATGTCTACATGTGAGTCTTGATTCTCCATCTGGGTGAGAGAGAAGCAAGTGTGGACCGTTTCAGATGTCCTGTGTGAGAGGATTACCTTTCTGACAGTGCCTGTGCTTCTCCTATGGCTGTGGAAGGGAGGACCAAGAAGGAGAGACCAGCACCATGACAGGAGACGAATCCAGCCACACCTGGCCTCTTACCTTTCTTGCAGAGTATGTAAACATTCTGCAAATTTCAGAACTGCCGTGACATGTGGAACAAAATAAAAAAACAACTCCCCCCCCCCCAAAAAAAAAAAAAAAAAACCAACAAAAAACCAAAAAACCAACCAAACAAAAAAACCCCCTTGTATTATCTCTGGGTTCATACCAAACCAGTAGGCAATTCCAGAGGTCTGGTGCCTCAGAGCTGATCTTGGTTGCATAAAACAACCTCAGGTAAAACAGAACAGTGCCATGTATTGAAATCTGCTTTGTGTGATCTCTTCATCTGCCCTCAGGATTAGAGGGCTGTTATTGAAGCTGATTGCACGTAGAATAATCCAGCGTCCATTATGCTAAGCATTTATGTGAACACAACAAACTTCTCAAACTTGAAGACTGCAAACGCCAGAGACTAATTCCTGTGATCCAAAGGCTAGATGCTGCTTTTAATTACAAATCAAGAGAATATCCATGATAACTCTGACCTACAGAATTTATGGAGCCACCTCTGCCTGCTGCTCCCTCCCCCTTGGTGTACGCGGGAGGAAGGCTGAGAGTGGAATAATCAGAGTGTGAGCTCAGATAAACTGTGCTCCAGACTGCCCGACCCTCCACTTTCACAAGCTCCAGTGGAAAGCAGAGGAGTCCTTCAGTACTCTTAAATTCAGTTTGTCAGCAGAAGTGGACAGTCCATGTCCCAGGGCCTTTGAGGTTCACTGAAGAATGTGATTTTCTGGAGTAAGTAGTGGGTCTTTGGATTACCTCAGAAGTCTTTCTTCAGCCTTTTGTGATTTTTCTTACAGACATCTGATCCAATTTTTGCTCAACAGAAGAGTTTAACACTGCTTTTGAAAGTTTCTGTCTTCTGACATGTATCTGACAATTATTTACAGAAAAGGATCTGTGCCTCTCAGAACTCAGGACCCTCAAAATGAGTTCCTGTTACAAGACTATCTGGAGCACATTTTGATACAGATTCTGCTCTTTTGGAAACCTGTGAAATGATCATAAAAAGAGAAAGAACTTGTGTGGTTTAAACCTGTGTGACAGTTCAGTTTGTGGTGCATTTTTGGATGGTTTAAACCTGGTTTTATGTTTAAAGATCCCAGTTTTATCTGGAGCAGTTTCAGAATGACGGGTTCCTTGGAGGTCTGTGGCAGTGGAGGGTGAGCTCTCATAGGAGGAGGAACACTGGGGATCTGCAAGTGAAAGGTTAGGCTGATGCTTTTCAACCAGCCAGGGACCAGTGCAAGAGGTGGGCTGGAGGTGTGGCTTAAAATCTGGAAAGTTGCCCCCCAAGTCCACGTAGTAAGTCATGGCTTGCTGTCTGTATGGAGAAACAAAGTGTATCTTAATCCTGACTCCAGCTCTGATTATCGCTTCAGCCTTGGGTAAGTAAATTGCATGGGTCAAGGGAAGAAAGGATTCCAAAGCACTGCCTTTGTTCCTGTTGGGGTCGCTGTTCAACCTCTGAGGCTCGCTGAGCCTTTTGGCCTCTGTCTGAGTTCCTCTGTCCGTAGAAGAAGAGTTAACTTTGTGAACTGGGGTAACTCCTGTCATGAAATGCCATGTGCATGATGGGCACTGTTAGAGCAAGTTTCCCATCTCTGCTGAACCCTTCATGTGAGTTTACTTTTGGTTTTAGTGCAGTCAAACTTACACCAGCATACTTTTATGTGAGAGGAACTGAAGAAATATGTACTTGGGCAGGTGCAGTGTAGGCTCTGTTGAGAAAGAACTGCACAACATCATGCAGTGGGAATTGCACAGTTTCCAATGGAAAAGTAAAATTGCAGTTAAACTCTGCCACCAGTAGCTCTAGTATCCTAGTGGTATGGGTAAGTAAGAGACACAGAATTGTTTGTATGTCAGGAAGAAAGGTTGCAAAGGAAAAAAAAAATCTTCAGGCTTTAAAAAGGAACTGAATTTTTTTCTCTGTATTGTTTCATTTGCTTGCAAATGGTCTTTTCCATTGTAAAGCATGTTTCAGAGAATAGTGGCCAGACTCCAGGTTTTAAAACTGATGATATCAGCTCTTCAAAGCTGCTAGATCAGTAACATAAAGGTATACATAAAAGGTTCATTTCAGTGAGAGCTTATTAATTATTTTCAAAGCAAAGGAATTTTTTTCCCTCCTACAAAAAGTTCTCTTTCATTAAAATGTTTATACTATGGTGTGTATATGAGGGGCTGTCCTTTGAACACATTTCTTGTGGCCTACAGCATAGAAGAATTAAACTGGCATTTAACCAGTAGATTAAATGTGGGCAGGACCCCTCTGTAATGTGGTAGATAAGCAGGTGGATGCAAGATTGGAATTAATATCTGTCTGCAATAAGAATAACAAGTAGAGTAATATTTCCCTAGAAGAGTTCACTGAAGACTTAAGAAAGACAACAAATGACATAAGCCTTATCCTCTCCTTTATCTCTGCCTTCCCCAAATGAATGTTGTACTTCATGTAGAAGGAACACAATATTTCATATCTGAAAATCTGAAATAACCTTGCAAATCGGTTATTTAGAAAAGATTAAACATTGCATCTCTCTCTCTCCCAGTGTATATTTTGAATAAATGGAAAATAATAATTGCTACATGTGAGTAATTGTAAACAGCAAATTTTAATAGTACTATCACCAGCAATAATAAATTAATTGTAGTGCCTGGGGATTTCTCTCAGGAGCCGGATTGCAACTGTGTGAACAAAGAGAAGAAAAGGCAGCTGCACCCCAGAGAACTCATTGCATGCTGCGCAGGAATGGAGCTGGTGGACAAACACAGGCAAGGAGGTGAGAGGGAAACAGGACAGCAGTGAGTGATGGTGAGAGTCATCAACCACTCTCATGGCAAGTCAGGCAACTCTCTGCCTTCCTTAGGGAACTGTGAGGACCAGATAGTTGCTCACAGGCCCTACAGGGGGTGCTTTGGATTCCATACTTTGTTTTTCAAACTTCTTTTGGAAAGAGTTGAAAAAATCAGAAAAGACATTACTCTTCCCTGAACAAGGGAGTCCATAACATTGTCTGCATTGTATACAGATATACCACAGAAAAAAAATGCCAAGAAGTGGGCCAATTAACAGTTGGATAAAGCAGAAGATACAAATTCCATGCAAATAGCAACTGGCAAATCCTGATACAAAATCCCAGGCAGTGAGGTTGTAGTAGATGTCAGCAAATCAGTTAGTCCATTCTCTTGCTCAAAGTCAGAACTAAATCACTTAATTTTTTCCTGCAGGTACTTCTCCCGCAAGTTGAGTTATTCTAGTGATGGATAATGCTACCTTTCAGAGTAATCTATTGTAGCTATTAATGATCTGTAACATAAGCCTTTTTTCAGAATTCCTCTGTGGAAATTTATGATGTCTCATGTTCTCCCTCAGAAAAAGTAACACAAATTCTTCCACTTTTGTGGACAGGACTCCAATTGTAATCTAACCAAAGGCTCATGTTTTCCTTAAAAAATGATTCCCCAAACTGGATATAAACTCAGACTCCTACTGGCCTTTCTAATGCCAAGAGCTAAGGGAGAACACCTTCAGATGCCTTAGAGTCACACATTCTGCCAGTGTGTCCAGAATTATGTTTGGGTTTTGATGGAAATTCAGTGTGGTGACTTATGGACTGCTTTTACTTTCCCATAACCCTGCTCTCCTTTCATTCTCTATTTGTACTTGTAATTGGTTATTTCTACATCCCTATAAAGCTTATTTAATCACATGCTGATCTTTTGCAATCTGTATCGAGTTTCTGAAAAAATCTTTCTAGACTTTAGTCCCATCCCTAACTGAGAATCTGATTTTTCACAATGGTTGTTACCAGCAGTTAATTCAGACACACAAGATACATATTAATATATTAATATAGCTCTTTGTTGTCTATGTATATGCATATAGCAATGTATGTTTACTCCATCACATATATAATTCAAGGAAGATATTTGATAATACCGGACAACATTTTTTGGTTAGTGATCCACTGAAAATTGCTCTGTGCCGGGTTCTACATCTGGTTGTGAACTACAGCACGTTACAACAGTTCTGAGCTTACTTATGAGAATGTCATAATAAACTCCGTCAAAAGCTTTACTAAGGTCAAACTATATGCTAACTAATGTTAGACTATATGATATTTACTATTTGTCTTCTTCCCCCATGGTCCTTCCCTCATCCACAAAACAGGTTTGCCAGTTCTTGCAGAAAATTAGATTAGTTTTGCAGAATGAAAGTTTACAAATACACTTGCTGCTACCATATTCTCTCTCTCTTTTTTTTTTTTTTTTTTTATTTTAACTGTTTTTTCTTTCTTTGGTGTAGTTTTAGGAAATTATTTGTTTCATTACTGTAAAAGGACTTTAAAAAAGCTGAACTGGCCTATCATTTCCAAGGGGCCCTTTTACATCTGTTTGAAAAATAGGCATCTCGTGTGCCGTTTTCCAGTCACCTGTTATGTCACCAGTCCTCTTCATCTTTCCAAAGGTAATTGTTATGTTTCAGAATTTGTATGAGCCAGTTTTCCAGGTGTCTTGGTAACTTTCACGGGAGCTATTGATTTACAAGTTACCTGAATATTTGTCATTCCTTATTTTAATCTTTTTTTTTTTTTTTTTTTTAACTTTCATTTTTGTAGTTGTGATGGTTGCCATTTCAGTGACAACAAAAAGCAAAAAGGCATGAAACACTTGGCCCTTTATGGCATCATCTGTTGAATGTTTTCCTTCTCTGATGAACTATCTCTTCCAAGTTCTTCCTCTTATATTAAGGTACCTATAACATAATTTCCTGTTGTTGTTTTCATTTTCCTTGTTTTCGCATCCAAATCTATCAAACACATATTTCTGCAAACCACAAATGTACGCATATTTTTATGAGAAGTGGTATGTCCATGAATTCTCACCTGTAATTACTATTGTTTCATATATATCTGTTTCAGGTCGTTCTTCCAAGAGCAAATTGTCTTTCATATCTGAGCTGGTTGCTGAAGCTTTGGGTTATGGTGCAACTTGGTGTATGCTGGGCCTTCGGGAACCGTAAGTTCTTTTGCTGTATTTAGATAATCATTGCCTCATCCTTCTATGTAACGTCTGTCTTTGCTAAAACCACATCCTCTGGTTGTTGCTCATATTACAGCTATACATGGATTTGGTGCCACTTGCACTTTCCTGCTTAGGAATAATTTTTAACGTCTTTCTTCAGAAATTTTTTCTTTCTCCTACTGGTTGATCGCTGAGCCCATACTTTTCATGAATTTGCTTTCCTCTACCCTTTTCTGGGTTATCTGTCAGATTGATGAAGTACAGAGTGTGCTCTCTCTCTTGCTGCCTGTGTGCTGTTCTCTGATGAGGTGTCCCAGCACTGCTGCAGTGACCTGCAATGACAACTCCTCTCATTGGGAGAGACACGGCATTTCAAACCTCCTGGCCCTTTTGGCCTTGGCCGTTGTGAAGACTCATCTGGGTGTCTTGGGTTGTTTATTGATAATCTAGTTTAGTTGCATTATTAGTAACTAAAAATGTTGCTCTGCATGTTTGGAGGCTGCTACTTCAGCACACCTCGGTTCATTACATAAACCTCTGGGAAATGCAAATTCTGTATCTCAGAGAGTCAGCAGGTGAGTTTTGGAATCATATTAGGGTCATCTGATATGAGAATCCTTGGCTCTGGAATGAGATTTATGAGCTAAATCCAATATTGCAGAACGCTTTCCAACATTTAATACAGTAAGAGAGTTCTGGATAACATTTCTTAGCATTTATGCACTCTGAGTATATGAAACTTAGTGGCCCCTTCTTAAATAAAAGCAGTTTCACATTTTACACTGGAAGTGTTTGGCATGGCATTAGTCTTCTTCTTAATGCATGGAAGACTTTGTGCTAACAGTTGTGCAGAGCAAGCTGTCAACATTGTTGTGTGGCATCCTGGGCTGTGAGCTGAGGCAGCAAAATGTTACACGAGGAGGTGCAAGAGAAACAGGGAGGTGGGAAGTGAAGAGTGGGAGAGGAAGAGTTTGTCCTAGAAAATACATATTTTTTTCTTTTTAGAGACTTATGTACAACATCCATGTCCACCAGCAGCATGGAAATAGTGAGCAAGCAAGGCAAAGGAGTTCTACTGGGACTGAGGAAGCACTGCATTTATAGGGAAAAGAAAGCATAAAGTTTTCCAATTTGCCTTTAAAGCAAGAATTTGTCTATAAACTATGAAAGGTACAACTCACCAGATGTTTTGTAACAATTGGTTATGTATTAAAAAGTAAGCTACTGTTTTAGTCTTAGAAATAAGAAATCAAATGACTTCTGATTGTTTCTGATGTGCAACAGCATCAACATATGTTTTCAATGAATAGGAAATAATGGGCTCTGCAGTGTTACTGAAATTGTTACTTTTTGCAACTTTCAAAGACATTTGTTGCCTTGTTCATGAAATATTTGTATTTCTCCTTATGTCAAAGGCACAGTATTCAGCCTTTGTCCTGCTTTCCCCATTCAATGGGATTTACACGGGCTAAGTGAAAGGGGAATTTGTCCTCTTGTGGCTTTCCTGCTATTTTTTTCACTTGACCCAAAAGCTAAAAAGTAGCATTGAATTAAGCAAATCCTGTGAAAAGTTCTGTATAAAGAAAGCACTGCAGACCACCTACAGTGTGACACTTAGTGAGATGAAAGGATATTAACTTAGGAGAGCCTTGTGCTTTCAACAGAAATCTTGTTCCTTGTATTGCAAACAAAGATAACTAACATGATTTAATTACACCCTAATAGTGGTTGAAATGTATATGTCTTTTGGCATAATGCAATTTTTGTTTAGAAAATAAAGTATCTGCACATAGCCTACAATTTTGCAGGAATTCCCTCCTGTGGGAAAAATGTTACCAAGGGGCTGTTGTCTTATGCATATTTGCACATACTATTTATGTTAACAAGCCTAGGATTATTTTTCTCTTTTGAATTGAAATGAGGTTCAAGGGGTAATTTTATTCCTTTCTCCTTTATTTTAAGACTCTCGGTATCACAATGTCATGGCTACTCAGTTCCTATAACATGTTTGTGGCTCCTAGCATTCAAATGACAACGAATTGCCAGAAAAATAACCATTTAAATTATTTTTGCTCTTAAATTATAAAAAATATATATATTAAAGCTTCAAAAAAATCAGGAAATATTCCAGCTAAAGGCAAGAGTGAGGTTAACGGTACCCCTTTAATCTTTGCAGAGTCTCAAACATTTACTTGTACTGCAGCATTAGCTCTACATGAATATATTTACATGAAACTGGAATATATGAAAACCAGTTAAAGAATGTCACACAAATGCAATGAAATATCTCCTGGCAGCTCCTAACTAAAGTTTTTATGCTAAACCTATTGGGTTGCACTGGGGTGACTGAAACCACTCTGCTGAATATTCCACTGTGCTTCCTATTTTTATATAACAAACAATAGCTGGTTGGTTCCACTCCCCAACCAACCCCCCCCCCCCCCCCCCAAAAC
>VZRN01001105.1:0-73107 GCA_013397935.1 Dasyornis broadbenti | reverse complement strand
ACTCCCCAACCACACCCCCCACCCCCCCAAGAAAGGCTTAGTTAAAGAACTTTTGGCTAGGTAAATATTTACATTTTTATACCCAAGGGATTTTACAAGTTGAAATACATTATAAATTAACAAACGAATTTTCTCTGTAGAAATATTAATTTTTTATACAAAGATTTGAAAAATAGTAATTGACCTGATTTCTTTAAGAGTTTCTAGACATGTTAAAGATGGATTTTTCATAGATGGTCCTAATGCCAACACCAGTCACCAGTCTCACAGTAACATTGCACAGTTTTGTTTAATCATTTGTTACAAACTTTGGACTTTGGAATTGATTTTCTCAGCCAAAGATCCCATTGTGGAAAAATCCTGTAGACTCTAGTAAGTGGTAATCACCTCTACATACTTGTAAAAATAATTCTAGAATGTTGTCATCTTTGCATGGTATTAAACGTTTTAAAACTATCATTCCAGGAATGCTTCCCCATTGTTATAGTTTCTGGATTTCAGGTGTTTTAAAGTCTTAAAAGTTATACAAATATGTTTGGGGCTAGGAAGGAATGTTGTCTTTGACGTTTTGTTTCATAGCTACTTAAAGTAAGATTAATTGTACCTGCCTGTGATGTATTTGTTACTGCCCCTGTCCTGGCTGTGGCTGCTGGGTTGCGTACACGGCAGAACGGGACATTTACTCACCCCGGGATTAAATGGGGTTCCTGTGCTTCCAGAAAAAGCTCATTATATTTCCAAAACATCTCATCACATGAAATGAACACACTATGGGTTTTCCTTGAGTTAGAGCTCACAATTGGCTCTCAGTTTTGACAATCTTTTATAACCAGGTATACACAGGGCAATGCCTCTTGGTGTCTTAGCTTTCAGGAATTACATGCATTGTATCTGAAAGGGGAGGAGAGAGCAACTCAGGACTCTGTTAAAAAAACTGGTCTAGCAGCAGCAATTTTTTTTTTTTTTTTGCATAAATTTGCTTTTGCGGACCACTTCATACAATATGGAATATTTTGTTTATAGCCTTTGAAAACTACACTACACTTAGTGTTCACTGCAGGGCAGACAATCACTTAGATTTTAGACTTTTGGTGTCTTATCTCACATAAACACCCTTTTCTTGTGGTTCTTACAAAAAAATTGACTACAAAAGACTCTGAGCTATGAATGTTGGAAATCCAGAGTCTAGAAAGTGGTTGGAAATGAAACTCACATTATCTCTTGTAAATTTTAGCAGCTTCCAATAAAAGTTATTTCTTTTAGGAAATTATTAGGAATAATTTATGAGCGGATTCTGTTTTCTAATTAGTTATTAATGGCTTGTGTTAATAGACTATTTAGACATTATTTGTTACCTGGCACTAATGCATCCAGCATTATGGAGTATTGGTAATCCATATCAACTGATTCTCTTCTACAGCCAAACAAGACAACTTCCTCTGCTGTGCTGGGAGCTGCCAATGAACTGAAGTAGGAGTAGGTGTATTCCCCAGCCCTGGACAGAAGGGCGTGTCATGTCAGCCTGTCCTACTTTCCTGTAGGAGTCCGAATGGGTAGGAGCTTATACCTCCATGGGAACTGAGCTATACTCTCACAAGAATTTCAAAGAAAATAACACACACAGCAGCACAGGAATTTTTTTAAACCTGTGCTCCCATGGTCCCATTTTTACATCAGTTTAGGATAAGAAATGGCCATTTTTATGGGTCAGAGAATCAAGCCCCTCCCCAGCAGGATCACCCTCTGCTGATAGATGTGGTGTGTATCTTGCAAGCATTGCTCAGCTAGTGTGAGGACATTCTCATGAAATCGTCCCCATAGTTTCTCAAAACTTGCTCTTAGTTCAATAGTTATCTGCCCTTTCCTGACTGGAAACGAAATTGCCTGTTTGTAATAATTTGAATACCAGTCTGTGTAAATGCTTATCTAAGCACTTTGCTCACCACACTCTCCTAGTGAGCAGAGTATCAGCTGCTAAGAGAAAATTAGGTTGACAAATTCATTTTAATTTTCTCTCTCACTTGTCCAGCCCTGACCAGGCCGCCTAGTGACAGTGATGGAGGCAGGACACTGCCACCAACCCTTTGGAGGTGTTGTGCCTCAACCCAGTCACAGCTATGACTCTGTTTCAGCCATGTCCTGTTGAGACTTTGTTCCCCCTCACCAGCTCTTTTCCAGTCCTCACCTTCTCATCCTCCCAGCTCTAAGACTACAAGCACTGCTCTTAACTCTCAGGCTCTTCCCACGTAACAAAGTGGTATTTTTAAAAATAAAACATGTGAATAATAAATGGTACAGGCCTAATTTTCATTTTCATGTTCTCTTGTATTCCCTCTGGCAATGCTGGCTCTCTTTACTCTCATTTCTCCCCCTGGTTCCACCCTGGCCCCAGTGTTATTGCAAGACGATTTTCATGCCAGTGTGTGCTCTAACAGCAGAAGCAGCGATGTGGGTCTAAGTTATCTTCTCCCTCTGCAGTTAATTTGACAGCTTTTTCACTCTTTCCTGTAATGTTATTATTGTTTTATTTCAGTTTGAAGGCATTTGAGTTCCTGGAAGAACTTCTTTCCCACCTAAATTTTTAAAAAGGAGTAATGAACAGCATGTTAGAGCAACCATGCAGCCATCCATCCATCCATCCATCCATCCATCCATCCATCCATCCATCCATCCATCCATCCATCCATGGAACCGTGCTTTAAATTGTCATGTTAAAAATTAGACAAAATAAAGTAGCATTGATAAAGTTATCTAATAGTGAATGAAGATACTAGCACAAGGCTTGCTCCATGGATCCATCAAAAAAATATGAGTTTATTTTTTAAAGGATCTTCAGAGTCAAACACAAATATACTTTTCAGGGATATTTGGACTACAACAACATTGAGAAGTCCCAGTGAATGTAGACATCCACACTACAGAGAGCAGAATATCAAACAGTTCACAGACTTGCAGCAGGGTGCAATTTTAGGGGTTGCTGTCGGGTTTTAGAGGGTCACATACAACTAAAGTCATTAGAAGCTGAGTTTTGAACTCTTACCTCTGCGTGGTCAGCTGTCTGGAAATGCCTTGGGTGTCCACAGAAATCATGGAGAACACGATGGAGATCTCTGTTCCTCACCCACAGACAAAATCCATCTGGACAGAAAAGATCTGTCCAATCTCCTCTTAGCCATTTCAGTGGTGGAGATCAACACCTGTGTCCAGGACAGTCTGCTCCTTGACTTAAGCAACTTTCTCACTAGAAAGATCTTCCCAGCCTTTTATCAGACATTCAGTAGCTTTTCTTTCTAATTTTCCCATGTTGGAAAAGGAAATCAATCTATTTGTCTCTACTTCCTGAGTACCTTTTTGAAGATCATTATTAGATCTCCCTCCAGACTTCTCCCTAAAACCATTATTTCCTTCAACTGTCCCTCACAATCTGTGTGCCTCTGGGGACTCCCACTGCCTTCTGTTGAAGGCTTTACTGCTCTGTGTTTACCTTGAATTTTCTGTCTGAGAACTATACAGAATGTTCATGTTCAGTTTTTTTTCTTGAGGACTGCAGAAGATTAATTAAAGTTTTACACATATTTTTACTATGTTTTTCAGTGTATTTATTTGTTTTTTTACATCAGCGTGCTACTGTTCACCTTGTGATCTACTTGTGTAAGCTGCAGATATTTTTCTGAGGAACCTTTGTTTAATCTGCCATTGCCCATCAGGTTCTCATACTTGAGAGATTTGTTATTGGTCCCTAACTTTATAAGTTTGTACCTTCTGCATCCTATTCTTTTAAGATTACTTTTTCCCTATTGTTGAAGATATTTTTGAATGCTTACCCTTTAAAAGGCATGTAGCCACTGCCAGTTGGAGATCACCTGCAAAATCAAACACACACTGTACTGAGTTGCCTGCATCTCTCATGGTAATATGAAGGAGTACCAGACCTTGCTTTAGGATGTCCTTCAATTTGATAAAGTGATATTGAAAACTGCTTTCAGAGGGAAGCACTTCCAATAAAATTTGCAACATCTTCTAATAGGTTCCTCTGGCATTTTTCCAGTTTGTGATCATCCCCTGAAGCAGCTGCAAAGCCTTGCCAGTGGTACCTGTGGGTGGCAA
Source organism: Dasyornis broadbenti (assembly GCA_013397935.1). NCBI lineage: Eukaryota > Metazoa > Chordata > Aves > Passeriformes > Dasyornithidae > Dasyornis > Dasyornis broadbenti. Next base: position 69,000 of record VZRN01001105.1, on the reverse strand, counting down.
CAGCTCCTTCCTTACCATGAACCCTGTCACTCTTCCACAACTCGTGGAACACTTGCACTAAACACAGGTAGCCACGCTTTTCCAAAGCTCAGTGTTGACTCTAGCTAATGCACTGGTGGCCTCCAGCAAGAGCTAGGTAATCTTTAATTACTCAAAAAGCCCCTAGACAGGGAAATCGGGAAGGCTGATGTTGAAATCCTTCCAAATTACTAGTTTAAGTTCGTATCTGGCACCATGAGGGTGCTGTGGGCAGACCACTACACAAACCTGCATGAATGCAGACTATTTGTATTGGTGGCTATAACCAATTTTAGCTTGAAAAAACAAACAGCCTATCTGTGGTTTTATTCAAAAATTGTAGTGGAATTCAATTAGGAATGCCTGCTCAGAGCCATTTAAATCAGAAGTTGCTGGTTTTTAGAGATACGAAAATGGAGTTGAGCATTAGGGTCTGTAAAAGGCAAAAAATCCAGTTTATATTTACTTGAAAGAATAACAAAGCAAAAAATCCCAGGGACACTAGTGGGGAGATGAAGTTAAAATGAGTCTTCTAACAGCGTTCTAACTGGTGTAATCACTTATTGCAACTGCAATAGCTTCTTACAGTAATAATCATACTTATATAATTTCTTTTTTTGTATACTGTGGTGGAACAACATATTACACTGTAAGTGGAGACTTCTTCAATTATCTGTATCTCTGTGTGCTGATAACTGCACTTTTGGGTGGAAAACTATCTGCCTGATTTCAACCCTAAACCTTTTTGTTACTTTTTTTTAAGTTTCTGCATGATTTATGTGTGACTTCTGCTTACAAGGAAGGAAAAAAGAATATTTTTCTGCTGTGAAATGGTTGGTCTTGTTTTCAGAAGTGTCAAGTAGTCAGAAATCCCAGTCAAGTCAACAGGAGTTGCAGGTGCCGAACACTTCAAATCAAGCTGCCCTTTTTCTTGTCTTCATGCGTATAACTGAAATGACAACATTACAAGCTGCAACTTTCCTTGTAACTAGTCTCTGAGGAGGATTAGTCTGAAGGCTGGTTTTCTGACTGAATGAGACGATTGTGGTGTTGAACAATTGAATTTCACTCCCCCGTATTTGCTGGCACTGCGTAGGCTGCAAGGCAAGCCCAGGCCCCTGAGCTGGGGATGTGTGTGTTTGTTCACTGTCCTCTTCTGAGCACTCAGGCCTGCAGTTTTCCCAAGGAAAGTGTTTTGGCCAATGCCTCCTCAAACCTGCAGGCTTGGGGTAGCTGCTCTCACTTTATGATTCAAGTGCCCATCTCAGACCCCCACACCTATTTCCCTACTGTAACACTGAGCCTGGAGAAGAGACCTGCTTGCTTGATGCTAATGACTAATGACACTGTTGCAGTGCTGCTTGTGTAGTGAGGTCAACCAAACGTGAAGAACCTATTTCACTGTGCTACTCTGTGTTGTGGTCACTGTTGTAGCCACCCTGAGCATAGGAAATTGCCCAGCTATTTGGCACATCACTAAACTCACGCATGGCCCTTGTGTGTGCCTCCATCACAGCAGAGCCTTTGGAAGGCCCCTTTGGCACATCCTCTGTGTTGCTCGCAGTACGATGGTGCGATGCAGGAAGGGCTGACCCCTGCACAGATGGGTCTACTGCTGAGTGAACAAAACTAGCAGAGAGCAGAAGAGAAAAAAGCAGAGCTAAAGTGCTGTGGTGCTTTTGTGTGTGAGCTGCAGGGCAACAAGAGGCTAAGGGGAGGCCGCAGACCACCTTGTGCTCACTGCTTCTCTGTGCACCTCCTGATGGGCGAGCTTGGTGTCACGTCTAGAAACTAGAGCACAGGGAAATTGCATGCTTAATCTGATGTCACAGAAGGTGCCTGTGCCAATGTCAGGATCTGAATCCATCTCTCCTGATCTCAGGTTGACTCTATCGCCAAACCTTTTGTCTGCTTTCCATGTATTTGGCGTTTCCCATGCATCATCTGACATCATGGGACAGATGCTGTACTGATACAGTTGCCCAACTCTTGTTTATGGCTGGCTGGCCATTTTAGCTTGGTCTAGGAGGGGTTAAAGGAGTCTAGGGATCATCTTTCTATCAACTCAGTTTATTTGCTTCTGCACTTGTTCTCACAGGGAAGAAATTAAATGTTTGGAGGTGTAGGGCTAGAAAGTTAAAGCCAAACACCAGGCACCTTGGGGACATATCTCACTGTCTTAGGGAGGTGTTCTCTCAATAGAAGCAACAAGTCTAGTCCAGTTGCATTTTTCTAGAGTGCCTGCTGTTAACAAGAAGCTTCACCGAAGTTAATGAGAATTTTTCATAAAAGCTGAGGGACAGACTGTCTCCTTTATAGTGTGATTCATGCACCGAGTCAGCCTGTGCATCTCCAAATGGCCATGACTGACCTTCCTCATCACGCACGAGATCAGCACAACACCTGGCCTCCGAAGGGGTGAAGCCAAGTAGAGAAAAGAATAACCCACGGGAAAGCAAAAGCTATTTATATCAAATGAGGAAACACGTGCGACGCCATATGAGGCAGTTTAAACGTAAAGCCTTTCAAGTCTTCCACTCCAGGGTACTTAGGTTGATGACTATGAACATGGTAAACATGAAGTGCTATTTTGTGTTCCCAGCCTGAAAAATGACAGCCCTTCTGCGATTATAAAATGTTATTGCCACTAAAAGGACTTCTTGTTTTGCAAGTTACTTCTTCAAAACAAACACATTAGAGAAATCTTTGGTTTGCTGCGTGGTAGGTGAGTCAATGTTATCACCAAATCTGAATAAACAAGGCTTTATTTTTAGGTATTAAAAATGTAGCATAATAAAAAGAGGATTTTACAGACATGTTTTAGTTTATTCTCATTTTGCAATTCAATCAGTTTTACTTAGTATATCTTTATAATTTCTTTTTTTCTGTGTAGCCTAACATAAAAATCAGAATAAAATTTTAAGACTCTTTCCAGTGTCTGGTTATCCCCCAAATGTTTGAACAATGACTTTTGGCTTCTTTGCCATTTTGGGTGGCTTTAGCGGTTCTTGTTTAGGTAACACTGGGAATGCACGTTTGTGGTTCCAGTTTGACTTACAGGAGTGCAAATAATTGGCAGCTACCTCAATAACAAGATTTATGAAATTAGAGCAGAGTACAGCTGAAGAGAAACCTAGTGTAAAAGACTTCTGAATTGTTCCAGAAGGTTTCCAAGCTAGGGGTGGCAACTATGTAGATGTTTTTATCGCCACCATTCTGTATTCCTCATGTGACTGTCAAGCTCCTTTCTCACCTTCTCAAGGCTGACAAAGAGTAATATCATCAACATTTAATCTTACTAATGTGTTAGGTGACTGCAGCATCACCTTCTTCCACACAAAGGTAAAAATAGTACTTCCTTTCCCTTGGGGAAAAATGTGTTTTTTCTTGCCATGTTTTGCAATTCTAATGTCTTTTACTGCTTTCTTTTGTTTCAGGAGCTGTGAATATGCATTGCCTACTTTCCGTCTTCTATTGTAACAACTGAAGTGTCAAAGCATACTACATGAAGTGGATGAAATTTAACCCTCTTTGAAAAATGCAAAGGAAGCAGGTTAGAACAGGATCCTGAAATCCATGAGGAGTGAGTGGAAGTGTTTTAGACAGAGGGAGAGTATATATAAAGGAAAGAAAAAGGTTGAGCAAAAATTATTACAGCTCTATCCTGAGTTTAGGTTTGTTTTTATAAATATTTACCATCAATTATTACACTAATCAGCATATCAGAGCCCTTCTACTGGTAAAAAGTGTCTGTCTGCTACTGTAATGAAGCAGTGTTTAGGGGTGTTGATCTTCAGTGGCAACTACTTTCTTACTGGGTCTTGTGTGATGGCGGGAATAAATACATACTTATGAGAAAGAAAAGAGAGACTCAATTTGAAACAGAATGGTTTTGTACTGCCTGCTCCGTGCTGGAGCTAGATAAAACACGCTACATGAAAAGCAACTACTGAGTTCTATTCTGCTGAATTCAAGACATGCTTTGTCTTGCATCTGGAAAAGGCAGACAGTGACAAGGACATTAAAAGTGTGGGACTGAAGAATGATGAGGAAACCTCAAAAAGGACCAGTATTAATGTCTCTCTGGACACCAAATGCCAAGAACAGAGCTGAGCAGAATGTATCCAATCCTATTTGAACATGCCATGATCCTCTACCTGAGGAGCTTAACTATGGCTGCTGCTGAGTCTGCTGGTTGTGGCAGCCTTTAGAAACCTACTCCAGAGTATAACGAAAAAATAATACAGAGAAGGACCCTCATTTCTTGGGATTCCCAGAAGTCCCTGTTTTAACTTTGTTTTATTCATGTGCATGGATTCATATTTTTCCTTAATTTCGTCTGAAACATGGGATATCTTTGATAGATTGGTTGTATACCACAGAAATGTGTGCCCTTTGATCACATTAAGAAATTAAATTTGGGTTGTTTTATTTATTTTTTTTTAGCATTTACATAGCTAGTGAGTATAACCTGATCATCCTGAGGAGATGCAGCCAGTCCAGCCAAGCCCATCTGACAGAGCAGCATCGTAGCACACACACTTTTTCCTTTACGTATTGACAGTTCAACTTGCTGCTCACAGGACATGAGCACTGCTCGTCTGAATGGTCAATAAAACACCCTTCAGGTGGCAAAATTCCAGAGTCAGAGTGATCTAATGTAAAAGGTACAAAGCAAACGCCACTTCTCCATACATCAGCCTTGCTGTGATCCATATAGGTAATCCCACAGAATGCTGTATTTCAGACACAACCTTACACTTAAATGGATGTTCAAGGTTTCACGACAGGAATGCAAACACCCTGCTAAGTCCTAAAGCCGGAGTATATCTCAGGTGGTAGGACTGCAATTTAAAACTCTTATTTCTTCATTCATGACAACCTTGCTGATCTGCACATGATGGATGATTCTGAGATATGTTCCAATGAGATGCATAAGGAGAATGAACTCCTCTGGCCCTTCAGAAAAACCATGCAGTCAAGAGAGTTTTAGTACAATATTAGTTATCCAATATATACAGTGTGAAGAGTTCATTTTAGGAAGCTTTAAAAAACACATTATACAGAAGATTCATTGTTGAAAAGTTGCTAAGAGGTTTCACGGTGCAGGCAGAAGATATAGTTACAAAATGTAAATAAAAGATACTTAATAAAATGGCAAAGGAACTCTGTGAATGAAATTCCTCCTGTGTAGCAGCCATTCAAGGTTTATGACCACTCAAGTTCCTCCTAAACCCCCAGCAGAGAATTTCAGTCTTTGAGATTTCATCTAGATTTTGCTGACATGCAAAGACGTGTCCTGGATGGAATCTGGAGACCAGAGGAATGAAAAAAGACACTTCAAGTGCTCAGAACAGCTTTTAAAAATACCTTTTTCATCCACTCCCTTTGGCTAGCTTGATTGAATGGTTTAAAATTGCTTATTTTGTTAACATGCCTAGTTGCTACTGCCTGGCCATATGCAGCTAGTTTATTTTTTTTTTTATTTTGCTGAGAAATTAAGCTTTTTGAACCAGAAAAATGAATGAAAAAACGTCAAATCTTTGCCATGCCAGGGCCCTTTTCAGGAGTTCACCTATTTGCTCGTGTCACTTTTGTTTGTTCTGCAGTAAATTCAGTGCTGGGATAGTCCCTTTAACAACTTACTTGTATGTTGTGCCACTATCTGAAGTAGTACTTAGCCAAGGTCTCTTGGGGGAAGGCAAAGCACAGATAATTTTTAGATTCCATTACCAATTTCATAGGTAAAAATGATTTTTTAAGAAGTGCCTTGCTTAACTGCAGAAAAAGAATATTTTTTTGAACCTTAGCAAGAAATATGATTAATGCTTTGCCATGGACTCTGTTGCTAAGAAAAAGAAATAATTGTAAAAGCCTAATTATCCAACCCTTTAGTCTTAGCAGACTGACTTGCCCTTAGTTTCTAGGAGACAAAATGAAAAGAAGTAAAAACTGAATAAGGAACTCCAGATTTTGTTTACCAGCTTGTTTTACTCTTTCACTGCTTCAAAATGGAATGAAATAAAATTGCAAACAAAGAATTAAATTCTCACTCAGGGGTAGACATTGCTCCTCCTGGCCAGGTTATTTTAGCACCAGGGCTGGACAGCAAATGTCCCGAACTCACTCTGGCCCTGGCCTGGCAGCAGCCAGAGGTATTGCCACCACAGAGGGAGTCTCACTTCCCTTCTCTCCCTCCTACCCTGAAAACTGCTGTGCAAGACACTCCCTGGAGGGCGGTGAAACCCATGAACAACTTCCTCGAAACCTGCTCATAAACTCAGCCCACACACAGCACAACCAAGCCATTTCCATGGGGTTCTCCACAGTGGCCTGATTTATTTGGTCATATGGGTGTCATATAGGCTATTAATAGCCAGGAAGAACAAAATACAGAAAAAATAAAGATTGGGGTATTGCCCTGAATATGAAATTTAGTAAATATTATGACTCCAGCAGTACTTGGGTTCAGCACTCAGACAGTCTTTGCCAAATTACATGTGCTCCTTCACATCCTAGCCCTATGGTATTTGTTTCTCTTCCCTTTCTCACGAGTGAATAAAACCAGGGAGAACAGCCTTCCAGGAAGAAAAAAACCCAAGAAAATAAGTACAACTTGAGATATTCTTGTAAGAAAGCAAGGCCATTCCAGGAATATAAAGTTTCTCTTGCTCTTTCTTTAGTGAGATGCCAAAGGCTGTGTCTACACAGCTCGGTGGCTCAGCTCCCTCTCTTGAGAAGGTTCCTGGCATGCCTGGTAGCATGCCTATGCACATGGCCATGGCCAGGCACCCAGGCTGAGCTGGAAGCTTGTAAATGAGAGCTGAAAGGTGTCAAAGATAAAAAACAGATTCACAAACTACTTCACAGCCACAGCTTGCTCTGAGATTAATGGGAGTTCATTTCAGGGCAAAGACAAACAAGCTGGCTGAAAAAACAGGAATGTGAGCTTCTCCTGTCCAGGGATGGATGGGTTTCATCTTGACAGACTTTAGCAGTCTAAAAGTCAGAGGTCTATCTTGAAATACTTGTCTTCAATCACTGTACAAGGAGCAGTGAATAGGCACTTCCATAAGGTGATTTGTCCCATTCCATCCTATCCCATCCAAGACTTGTTACCCCAGAGCAGAACTTGGCTCCCTCTATTGTCTCTGGGGAGGGTCTAGAGACTAGGTCCCTAGCTCACTCCCTCCTCAGTCTTTGTTCACTTGTGCCTCATTGTGGGTAGGTTTAGGGGTGACTGGAAGGTCTGTTACGGCACTTCTGTGCTCTAAGGACTATGGTGAGCTGTCCTTTCAGACACATCCCCGGTCTGAATGCTATGGATATGTTAATCCTGCAGTGAGCTGGCGTTTGGCAGGGTCTGAAAAGAGTGTATTCAGTCTACAGCTTTTAAATTGCACCAGAGCTTAGAGTTCATCTGCAAACTTACTGGAATACTCATGCACAGAAAACAAATTTCTGTCTTCATGTTCACCAGATGTACCTCAAAGGCAGGGCTGATTTTGCAAAAGAAATTGCAAGGTCCAATTTAAATATCAGCTTGTTTGTTTGGGGATATTGTTTAGGAATCAGATGGCTTTCAAGTCAGTGAGTACTCTGTTTTTTGTAGAGATTTTGTAGATATGACTTACATGAAAACAGGCTCAGCTGACCTTCTCTTTTAAAAGTTTGTTGACTTTGTATATTCCTTTTACTAAAGGTTAGGAGTATCCTCAACACCTTAGATAATATTAATGAAGGTGTTAAGAGTTACTCTGATGTAAATTTTGCATAAAAATAGCCTAAAAAGGGAACATGGATTTACAAATTGCCTCAGCCATGCCTCACTTCAAGCATGGTTCAATAGGCAGATGCTACTGCTGCCACACTGGTCTATAGTGCCATGGCATCGTCTCAAAAAATGTGGGTACAACCTGCTCTGGCCAGTGTACAGTGCTCTGGGCACTCCAGAAGAAATGGAACTGGAGCAGCTGGAGGCTGTCTGAAGACCACACAAGTCAGGGAGGTGGGATCCATTTACTCTAGCATTAGGTGTCAAAAAGCTGCAAGTCTGGTTTAAGCTAGTGCTGTAGCCTGCTCTATAACCAGTGCAAAGATGGAGGTCCCTCTGGAATTGAGCCACCTTAGTTATTTAGGCTGGGGAGGGACGAACCCCATCACATGTGCCTGGGCCACATGTTTGGATGAGGTGTCAAACCTTTAGATGGCTGACAGAAATCTTCCCACCATGATAAAAGAGAATTGATTCTGGGCCAGACACTCAGAGGTTTTACCTGCAAGTTAAAAATGTGAGTGAGTGTAAACATTGATACAAATGGTCGCCAGGACAGTAACAGGGTGCCAAGACAAATTCCAGTTAGGGAAAGTGTGTTTTTCTCCTTTGAGCAGAGTGTTACTGCTGTACATTAGCTGAAGGGTTAAAAGTTTAAATCTTGTCAGAGACAAGGATGGTGGATTTTTCATGAGGCTTAGGGACATGGAAAGAGCAGATTACCCTGTTGTCACCTTTTGCCTACTCCCTTTACCAACGGTTGACATGAAGTAGAATTTTTCTTGACATGAAGTAGAAGATGAGGATTAATGTAATGGCTGCTTTTATTCCTCAGTATTTTTTTGGATGAAATTTGATCACTCTTCTCCACATTCCTATTCCTCACCTGCTCTGAGAAGCAAACACAATAATTTGAAAACAAAAGCAGTCCAGGCTAAAAAGCTCAGACTATATCTCACTTGAACTCTCACCAATATTTCTCTTTTTAAATGCAGTTAATTTCTTTACAGTCTAATCACTATAAAAACAGACAAGTTCCGAATTTTTTCAATACAGTATTTGTAAACACCTTCATTGCTATATTTATTTATAGATATGGACTGCCCAAGATGGTATGAATAATATGTAAGATGTCTCTTGTTCTGGACCAACAAGGATGGCAAAATTCAAATGTTACAGTACTTCAGCATCTTTGGAGGATTAATATCATGATGCTACTGAGGACATTGACAGAAATCCTAATCAAGAATGGACAGGCTGACCTGAGGCCTGGATCTCAGTTGTTCAGGTCTGGTCAGAGCAAGGTGGTGTTGGTATCTTCCAACACGTGCACTCATGTGTCCTTTGGCAGGGTTGCTTGTGCAGCTTGGGAAACAGGAGAACTGTTCCTAAAAGACTGAATATTCCTATAAGATTTTATATTACAGAAGTATTTCACAGTTCCCACACAGGCTCTCATCTAACCCTGTATTTTAGTTTTTGTTTGCAGAAGCTTTTTGGTTGTTTTTTGCTTAAAGATGATTTTGGAAGGTATCAGTTGCCTTGATGATGCCGTTAAGACCCAGAGCTGTAACGTAAACATCAAATAAAGGTGAAGAAATAAGTTTTCCTTAATATTTTAGTCAGAAGGCCTTCACTGGAGTGACTAGAATCAGTGGCTTTAACAAGAATGAATGTATTTGGAAATGTGTTTTTGAGCAAGATCTGAAATGAAGAATTCTCATTTTCACAGGCTGGAGAGTTTTATAGTTGTGAGGTCTGTAATGACTTCCTTGTAGTTATTACTTTTCCCATCCATTTTATTTAGAAATTCAAAGAAAACAAAAAATAAGAAATATTTGTGTCAAGAGCAGATGCAACTCACTCCATTAAATGCTGAAAAGCCTCTTAATATCTAAATTAAAACATGTCTAATTCATTCCCTTTAACTGGATAAATATCTACACATTTTTTAATCACGTGAAAACATATATTTTCCTAACTGTTACAATACAAAAATGCAAGAAAAATGCTTAGGAACACTGTTAATATGATAATTCAGTGTTATCTCAGTTAGCAAGTCAATTAACCAGATCAAGGCCAGAAGATCTTATGCTTCTTTACTTGACTCCTGCAGAGTTGAATATGACTTTTGCTATTCAGAGATCAAGTAACCACACTATTAATTGTACTAGAGGTACACAAAGGGCATTAGAGGGAAACATAATCTGACAGGAAAATCAGAGAAGTCATAGGATGGAAACAACTGCCAGCCTTTACACAGGATAATAGCCTGCTATGCAAATGAGAGTGGCAGCTAGGAGGAAGTTTCAGTTCTGTCCAAATATTTTATTTTTATAGTGCTGTAATAATGAGCCAGCACAAGGATGACTGTGGTTGAAAACTGAGTTAGAATGAGGCACTAAGTCAGGCCAAGAATGCACCAAAGTACATCCCTGGAGCCTGTTCACAGCAGCAGCTGCTTGGTGTGAGCTGGAGAATTCCCAGCTTTATCTGCAATTGCAGTTAGGGATCGAAGGATCCTTTTTACCTCACATTTGTATCACTCTGCTTTTAGTGCCTGGCAGCAACATCAGAAACACCTGAACCCTCCATTACATGAGAGCGTGAAAAGAAAAGCACATATGGGGTCCAGTGGCAGAAGGAATAAAGCCAGTGCTTACATTTAGTGATGGACTCAGTTTTGTTCCTGTTTTGCTGTAGAAAGTCTGCTGTTTTGCAATATATATATGAAGGCAGAGAACCTGGGGAAAGGCAGGGAGGCGAAAAAAACCCAAATTCAGTGGGATTGAGGAAACTGCACATGTAGTACTGGGAGGTGTTCTGGAGCTGCAATGCTCCCCTGGGTGCTGATCACATGCCTACTGTGGAGGTGCTTTGATAGCCACAGTTACAGCACGAGAGGAATATCTGAGATGAAGTGATGGAAGCTGAAGAGGAAGAACTTGTGGTCTTTTGAGGCTGGGGAGGAGATGCAACTTCATGGGAGCAGAGATATAGGAAGTATAGCTAGTGGAGAAAAACTCTTGTTATTAAAAAGATCTCCTGTAGCACTCAATCCCATGACTACTCAGCTGGAAGATTTTACCCAGTATAAGTAGAATTTATTTGTTTTTTTTCCCTTTCTCTGTAACGTCTTAGGTGCTGGTGTAACCTGTGAAAAGGTTTCCTTTAAAATCTCTCAGTGAATCGGACACCAGCCAGCCTCCTCTCCCACAAGGGAGCCGCTTCACTGGTGTCAGGCTGGTGGGTGTGCTGTGGAGCAGAATCTGACCTTTTGACCTTCACGTATTGCAGAAATAATTTGGGAAATGTGGAAGTTTTTCTTAGCCTTCGGCTCTGTGGTGGTTTGTAGTCAAAGCCAATACATAGCAGTAACAAAAGGAAGCTGTCACGTTGATAACTCTGCACTGAATGCAAGTGTAAATGCTCTCTATCCACAAACAGCTACTTTTTGGTGCCATTCATCTTCTGAATGCATACTCGGATTTTACTTTGGCTCTTTTGTAGATGTTTGTTTTTGCAATTTGGACAGGTGAAACCAGCAAGTATGCAATTTGTGTAAACTAAGTGGACTGTTAAGTGAAAAAAGCTTTAAAGTATACTGGCTGCGGCTCCGATTTCCACTCCAGCAACTGCAGCACAAGGATAGGACATGTGGATGAGTTCTTTACTTTGAAAGCGAGTTCCTTTAGAACAACAGAGTGATTTTTGAAAGGTGTGGATATATATGAATTATGAGCTTTCTAAAAAAGTCCCACAAATAAAAAAACAACCCAATGACCCAAAACCTCAGAGGCAAAAAAAAAAGTAACCTGTGAGTGAACTTAAAGGCTGTTATATTATTTTTTTTAAAAGTAAGCTGACAATCTGTGTTTCAAAATGAAGACTGTTCCATGGAAGAGATCTAAGGCTGGACTATTTTGCTGTGTCTTAGTATTAAAAAACAACCCATCTGAAAATTTTCCCACTAGATATCCTGATGAAAACCAGAGTAGTGGCATACATCCAAAGGAATTAATGGAGATATATCAATTTGTACCTACTGCAGGTTTAACTCTTGATTTGTATTCAAGAGCTTCAGCTCTTAGGAATACAACTAAACACTCTGGGTTTCTCTGTGGTATGGCTTCACAATGGATGCAGTAAAATATCTCTAAGTTGAGAAAAAGAACAAAGAAGGTGTAGGAGAGAACTGAACACAAGAAGAAAGGTCTAAGTGGCTTCTGCATTTATCATTGGACAATCTCATGTAACTGAGAGCTGAACTTTGTTTGCTCAGGTATCTCTACAGCTCACTCTGTTGTAGGAAAGGAGCTGTGTGGCACCATCAGTGACAGCAGTGATGCCTGTGCTGGGCAGGTCACCAGCTCAAGAGGAGGTGTTTTGTCCTGTGGGTAGCCCTTGTCAGTCCTGACGTCTTCTGGACCAAAGGTGGTGAGCTTAGCTCTAGTGCAATAGATAGTGGAGTGAACTGCATATTTTTCCCTGAGAAAAACAAACAAATATTCTAAAAGTGTGAGCCAAATAAGCTAATATCATCCCACACAAGATTTCTAAGAAATTCTAGCAATTCTGGAGATAAAAATAACGTTAATTGGAGCACTACCAGCTAAAGTAAACCCAGTTCCTAGTAGGGGAAAGCCTTATGTAATCTTGGTGGTGATGTGGACAAAATGGGAAATGGGTGAAATAAAAACTGCACAAAGTTTTTTCTACTAGTGGGCCATTAAAGTGGCCTGGAAAGAAGCAAGACTTCTATTTTGCAATTACTTTTACTTTATCAGCAGGTAAGGCAAATTTTGAAGAGGTGAAGCACCAAACTTGATTTAGTTATCTTTACATTACGATCAAGGTTTTTTTCAGTTTCATACTCTTCCATGTTTTAAGGGTTACTGATGAGACCTCTGTGGTAGTAATAGTAGATTGGGAGCTGGATGGGCTGAATGAAAATAAAGTCCTGCTTCACAAGAAGGTTTTCAAAGACTAAAGCAGCATTTTATTTCATACATCTATGACCTTGTGATGACTATGGACTGGCCTAATAGGAAAAATACTTCAAATGTTAGTAACTGAAATACTTTAAAAAAATACAGAAATGGCCTAATTTCTGTACTGTGCATAAAATATAATGAATAATTTGAAGAAGCTGACCCTGGATCTGGAATTAATCCAGCAGGAACTAAATTTGGTCTCAAGTATGGAAAAGAAGAAATGATTAAATAGCTGTTCAAGTTAGCTTAATACAACCACACTTCTATTTAGTAGCAATTTAATGGCATTATACTCATCTTTGTACATTCTTTATGTTGGCTCTTGATTTCTTTTGTTTCCTATTTTGTTAAGCTCTGTAAGGTCTTCCAGAATTATTCACATGAATCTAAAATATGGCATGATATTTATTTACTGCCAGTTATTTCTTTGCCAAAATAGAAAATGGCTGTAGACTTAAAATAGATCCCTGCATTATTCCCCATGGTCTATTCAAACCCAAGAAGCTGGAGCCATTAATAGAGCCAAATTAAAATGCATGTGACTGATAAAATTGAACACATACAACAGAAGTTGAGAGATACTCAGAGTCTACAGTTTTTAATGACAAAACAAACCAATAAATCATAGCAAATAATTTATATAAACGTGTAATAAGAGCATCTATTTACTTGTCCAAACCTTGAGAAAAGTAATTTGTTAGTTTGAGCAGTGCAGTAGTTGCTGAGTGCTTTGCTCTGCCTTCAGATTTTGATGGATGAACCAGGTTCACTGGAAATGAATCGAATGTTGTAAACTTATCTTTCAGATTTTGATTTCCTTTGGTGTCCCAGATTGCTTGCAAGGATATTATGATCATTAAATACGGCTCTTTCTTTAGACACTTTAGAGAAACTCAGTTCATCCGGTACTCCTGGTTGTTGGAAAGGAACTCTGCCCTCCAGCCGTCGGTTCTGATGTAGTGACTGCCAGCTTTGCCAAAGCCAAAGCCTGGTACAAAACCCACTTTTGAGCACAGGTGTTGCCTGTAATGTGTAGACATAGTAAACATGTTCTCTCTGTTCGCTCTCTCCCATATGACTTCAGTCCTGAAGTACCACTGGAGCTTTGATAGGAGAAATGAACTTCTGCTCTATCCTAACAACAGACAAAAGAGAAAAACAAGGGTACAGGGCTGCTTTATTTAGGTGCATATTTTAGCCGGAACTTTGTGTGGGGTGAAGCAACTGAAGGAAAAGTCTCTCTGCTTCATCTGTTAGTAGCAGAGAGAATTACAGCAGCTAGTTTAACTTCAGCTATAGAGAGAACTTCATATAAATTCACCACTCCAAAATTGCCTAGGGATACTTTGTACTCTCTGTAAACTGATACAAAGCAGAAATCAAACAGATTTTAGAAATGAAATAATATTTGTTTAGAAAAGGACGCTTGCACTGTAGAAAAGAATGCTGAATACTTTCTTAGACTTTAGGGGCTGGCTTCTCTTTCCTTAGGAACCTCTGCAGCTAAAAAGTGCCTTTCATAGGTAGCAAGTGTTAAACAAGATGTAGCATCTCTGTGTTTTTGCCCTCTGACAGTAACTGTAGCAGACTTGACTAGGCTGACTGAATTCCCACAAAGCACATGCGTCTGCCTGGCCATGCTGCATTTTCCTCAGGCAGGGCCAGATCTGTTGCTGAAGTGGCTGTAGGATGCTATCCGTGAAAATGAATCCCACAACCTATATGGAAGAGAAGAAGGGATGGTTTAAGGATGCTGCCAGTGGTCATACTGATGGGTAAGGCACAGTAACTTACACTACTAGCAAAGGCAATCTGAGCTTTTGGTTTTGTTGTCGTTCCTATGGGCACATTGTTGCCATGATCTTCAAAGCCGTGGTCTCTTTTTCAGTGAAGATGGAGATGCCTTTTCATCACAGTTAGAGAAAGCACATATTAGTTTCAGGAACTACAAGTGCAGGCTTAAGTCAGGGGCGTTTGTTAGTTAGGGATAGTCTCTTAAATCCCTTTGGTACTTGTGGTACTGATGATACTTCAGGGAAGATGAGTTATATATGTCTTTAAATTGTCAATTTTATCACGTCCACTAACGTAGAAAGACTTGTATTGCTTGAGGATATGAACAGCAGCTTACCCCCACAGAAGGAATTACTGGGATCTTCTGAATTGTCCTGTGCTGAGAAATACATGAAGGACTGTGTGACAGGAAGAAGTACAGCCGGCTTTGTTGGACTACTCCTACTTTTTTTTTTTTTAACTTGCCTATTTTTGTTGGATTTTATTCTTGACAATATCCCTGAAGTATTTATGACCAAAATTCTTTGCACATGATTACTAACTCTTGAAAAGAGTCTCTTTTTCAAGAGACCTTTGGATGGCTGGCATGGTTGACCACAAAGGCAAGGCAGAAATTTCATTCAGAAATCAAAGAAAAAAGACATGAAAGAGAAACCTAAAGAGAAAGGGAAAAGGGAGTTTGAATATGCTTTACATAGGCCTATTGAGTTCACATTTTATTTATACTGGGTAACATGAGGAACAGTACTGAACACTGCAGTCGAGCTCCAGGGAGCTTTTTAATTCTTTCCTTGCATCCCAGAATTGATTGTTTTCTGAAAACAGGTACCTCAGGACTCTGTGAGTAGCTCCTAGCTTTTTCCCATGTCCTCCTTTGTTTTCACACTGGTGACTCTTATTCTCAGACCCAGAAAAGCCATATGACTCTCATCCCCTAGTGCATGAACTGACAACTGAACTGCCCTAAATTTTAACCTGTGTGAATAGTAGGAGATGATTCTGTCTCCTGCCATGTGCTGCTGTGTTCTTATTAACCTATGTATGAGCTGATTTTGCTGGAGGGACAAGATTTTATGAAATCTTAAAATTTACAGGCTGAAGGAACAAGAAGCTTGGTCCTGAAGTCCCTTTTCTTAGTCTGTGGTTTCACCATTCAGCCTCCCAACTTCTCCTAAACAAACTCGTTTCTTCCGTGAATGTACACCAGGCAAGACCTATTGATCTGCCTCACTGTTCTGCGTTTTAAAATGACATATTGACTTTTCACACTAAATGGCACTTTCTTCCTCCCTTCCATACTCATACCATAAAGGCATGGATGCCTTGGCCTAGTCTTTTGGAGGTTAGGGCGAGAGAAATGCAGACGCTCTTGAAATCTTGTGTCGTTACTTTGAAAGAAAGGAGGATGAGAATTTGGCCACTGCAGTATGTCTCCCTGTGCTGGGATGAGAAGAGTCTCCCTAACTGCACTTCTGAATGGCTGATACAGAGGAAGGCTGGAAAGGATGGGCTTGATGGCAGGAATAGTCTTGTTCACTTTCTTTACCTGCACAAGGCTAAATAGAAAATCTGTTAAATCATTCTGTCATGACTTGAGACAACCACATAGAAGCAGTTGCCCTGAGAGGTGACCAGAGACTCTCTGGATATCAGTGTGAATGGACAGATCCATCTCCTTTACATACTGTGGGATGCTGAAGAACACTGCGCACTGCTTGCAAGAGATGCAGCGTCTGGTTCTAATCTCATTTGTGTTGAAGTAACTCCACTGAATTTGTATACTTCATATTTGATTTACACTACTTGAAGACCTAGGAGGAGGTGTCTTAAGCTGCTTATTTCTAAGATATAAATTCAACAAATTCAGACTCATCTGGAACAGTCAAGGTCTATTGTCACCTATTCAATTTGCATCGGCAGAAATTTCTGCCTTTTTACTGGAACAGTAACCCCCAAAACCTTTGTGTTTGCTGGAAACTGTAATATTAAACCCTGGATCAAATACCCAAGACTTATGTTAGTTCTGTGCAACTCTTTACAGTGGTCCCTGATGAGTTTAACTGAAGTTGGTAAATGCCGAAGTCTATCTAGTGTCTCTCTGAGCATTGTATATGACTTCTGCCTGGCAGATGGACTCTATGGAATTGAAGCAGAAGGAGAGTTTAAAAAAGGCAGCTGAGCACTAACTGGAAACCGGTGTGACATGAATTCAGCTGGTCAACAGCAGAGAAGTTTCTAGCCTAAATTTAACTGTTTTCTTATTTTTTATCTTTTCCAGATTAAAGACAGGGTAGAAAATGAGTAAGCCCCCTTAATGATAGGATATATGTAGAACAAATAATGTTTCCCAAAGAGTCTTAGCGTGCTTCTATTTATTGTGAACTGAAGATCCAGAGAACTGTGGGGTAAATCTGTTTTACAGAGCCCTCTCACTGTACTCTACACTACAACCTGATTTGTACAATAAAAACCAAACATGAGGTGGTACTGTCCTGGCAGTGCAGACTGGCTGTTTCTACACTTCCTATCTTCTCTGTTGCAGAGCTCATGGTTGTTTTACTCTCCGATGTAAGTTAAGATCACTACTGTTGTGGCTTTCAAGTTATTAACAAGTGGTAGAAAACATGAGGAAATTAATTTATGTTCAGTTTATGTATATAACTATGTTGTGTGCAAGGAAAATTTTACAAGTAATGTATAAAATAGGCTGAGAGTGATTAATAAAATAAATAACTGGCTTTTGTTATTTTCTGAAGCAGTGACTTGAACTTGTGGGCTAAATTTTGTCATCAGTTCTCACAGAATTAAATTTTCTCCAATTTAGGCTCATGTAACTGAGCAGAATTTGCTCACTATGTTTAAAATAGAGACACAAATTACTCATAACCAAGGCACTTCTTCACTACTATTCACACTTGTTCCCTTAGCAGTGTTGTTGCTGTTGTTTTTTTTCTATGGCAGCAAATAAACAAATTAACATAAATATTATTCGGTAGGTTGTTCTATTTAAAGATGTTGAGACCATAGAGAGAAAAAACATTAATGATGAAAGCTGCATAAAGATCCACCTCCTGCAGACTTTGTGTCTCTGTGATTTAAGCAACTACTCTAAATTATTCTCAAGGTTTCCAGACCAATTTTGTTCAACCTTTAGTTAAAGATCACTTCTAGCAGGCAACCAGTTTTATTAATCGCTTGGGTGGTCATATAAACGAGTGTGCTCTGCACACATATGTCTAGTAATAACTCTACAGTGACTATAAAACTGCTGCACATTTTATTGTATGGTGACATATAGGCAGGAGAGAAGATGTTATAGCTGTAGGTGAAGCATATTTCTTGTAGCCTGAAGTAGTGAATGAAACTGATACTCAGGATTTAGAAAGAAAACCCCATCACTAGAGAAAAAATTACAGTGTCGTGCTGCTTTTCCTTCCCACCAGTGTTTCTGCAGGGAGATCCGCAGTGCAGCCTGCAATTCCAGTCCACAAGGGCTAAAAATAGGTGCCCAGCACTTGCTGGTTGCAGCATTTCACATCACACAAGCACGAGGGTGCTGGGGGACTGTGGTGAGGGCCCCCATGATCAGCAAGCTGCACTAGGATGCTGGCACTCTTGAAGGAAAAAAATATCTTGTCTGTGCAGTTCAGGAGTGAGGATGATTCCTCCAGGCACCCCGTTGCTTTCCTGCTGTGCCCAGCGAGGATGGGGACCTGTGGGGCAGCCAGGGTGGGCACAGGGGTACCAGGGCATTGTGTTTGTCTGCACTTGCCTCCAGCCATGCCTGCCCTGCTGCTGGTACTGCTGCCTAGGGAGCAAATTGTTGGGTGCATTCGGTGCAGCTGGCCTGCGCCTGATGTCAACCCGCGTGTCCTGGCTATAGATGGGTGAGGTAAAAACAGCCCCTGCTTTCCTGTTTACGCACTCAGGCTTCCTCTGAGAAGTTCTTGAATAAAAACAGCTGGGCTTGACAAAATAGCCTTTCTATTTATTGCATTGGGTGCAAGCACAGTGATGGTGGAAAGGGGCTGGGTTGACCTAAATCGCCTGCTCACGGCTGTGGGTGGTGTGACACCGGGTGGCTTTGCAGAAAGGGGCTGCTTGCGGCCTGGTTGGTGTGCTAGCCCCTGGGTCCAGGGGCAGCCCATGCTTTCCACACTCCACCACACTTACAATCCCTTTTGTGAGAGATCCGGAAGGAGACAAAGGTCATTTTAGTGGCTTTGTGGCATCCCAGGCTCCTTCCTTCAACCCCGATGAATTCTTTCTTCCAGTCCTTCCCAGTCAGGTTGTTAAAACTGGATTTTGGGTGTCTTCCAAGAGCTGTAAAGAAGGAGATGTATTTTCAAATATGACTAGGGAAACATTTCTATGGATAGGAAGATGTTAGATCCTGTGTCTTAACAGTCTTCAGGGCAGTGGCTGCGACAACTGCTGTTCCTTAGTTCACTGTGAGAAACAGGACCTAAATTATTCTTAGAGACATGGACACAGGATAACTGCAGTTGAAAGGGACCTTGGAGGGCATCCAGGCAAAACTTCTGCTCAGGTCAGGGCTAACAAGGATATGAGGAAATGGAATGAAGCTGTGTCAAGAGAAGTTCAGTTTGAATATTAGGAAAACGTTCTTCACACAGAGGGTGGTTGGGCACTGGAACAGGCTTCCTAGGGAAGCAGTCACAGTACCAAGACTATCAGGGTACAAAGAGTGTCTGGAGAATGCTCTTAATCATACAGTTTATTTTAGGTTGTTCTGTGAGGAGGAGGGAATTGGACTGGATAATTCTTATGGGTCCCTTCCCACTTGAGATATTCCATGGTTCAATGATTCTAACTTACAGCTAGGTCTGCTTGGTAGAGTCCAGATGCATTTTGAATACCTCAAAGGATGGAGATGCCACCAGCTCTCTGAGCCCCTGTCCCAGTTTTGCACCACCCTCACCTGATCTGGTCAGATTTTCACTTGTTGCAGCCTTTTACTGCTGCTTCTTGCCCCTTCCTGTGTTCCTCTGAGAAGACTGTGAGTCTTCTCCTCAACCTCCCACTGTGTTGTTCAAGACAGCAATTAAACCCCTTCTTAGTCTTCTCCAGGTTGAAAGATTCACCTCATCAAATATCAGCTGCTCCAGTCCCACACCTCTGCTGGAGATATTCCTAGCTGCAGGAAATCTCTGTCATACTGGGGAGTTCCCAAACGGGCTCAGTTAAATTACTCAGCTAAATGGGGCCACACAAGAGCCAAACAGAGTGGGCAACCTCTTCCTTCAGTCTTCTTGCTACCACCTTGCTAATGCAGCCAATGCATGGTTAGTCTTTGAGGGGTGCACTGATTGCTCACATTTAACTTGCTGTCCAAGACCAGCCCAGCATTTCCTTGCAGAGCTGCTGTCCTCAGTCTGTTCTCCCGCAGCAGCTCAGTGTCAGCTCTAGCACATATCTCCGAGGAACGCTGCTCTTCAGTATCATCCCTTCAAAGTGTTGGCTGTTGCTCTCTGAGCATGCCAGCCTAGCAAGTCCTTCACTCATCTCGGAGTTTGCCCAGGGTTCATGTCTCCCCAGTTTTCCTCCAGGAGTGGTGCTATGAGAGACTACATCAACAGCCCTGCTGATGCTGAAGCAAATGACATGCTCTGCTTTGCTTCTCCATAAAACCAGTCCTCCTATTGTAGAAGGCAACTGGGCTGGCCAGGCAGTTTGTCATTGGTAAATTTATGCTGGTTACTCCCAGCCACCTTTCTCTCCTTCCTAAAAATGACTCCAGTAGGGATTTCTCTGTAATCTTTACCAGAACTAAGATGATTCTGACTATTCTGTAGTACTCTATCTCCTTGATTTCTTGAAGTTATTTTTGATTGACTGTAATATTCTTCATATATGGGAATTTTTAATTTGTAGTAGTCTGGACTAAGATGTAATTATGAGGGCTAGAACCTAACTGGTCCATCAACTCTTCCTTAGAGTTATCCACATTTAGTAAAAACTAGTATTTCTAATTTTTGGGTGTTTGGCAAGATACAACTATATGTAGAAGACAGATAGCTTTCCATTTCTTTGCTTACCAGAGACAGGATAGCATCAGAGAAATGAAAAAAATTGAAAATAATAATAGGTCAAAATTAGTAAATATATCTCAAAATCAGAATACCGTTGTAAATCTGTACACCCCAAATGAGGTGTCTAACTATTACAACACTTAAATGTGTTTTCAAGTGTAAGAGTTTGCACAGTGCAGCTCAATTAAAATTAAATATTTTGACAGCATTTTGGTGGACTTTAAACAAAAAGTGTGCCTCTCATTTTATAAATCAGAGCCTCTCACATGTGAGACAGCCAAAGCCCCCAAATTCTACCAATGGAACAGGAACAATACTATTGAAAGAACCTAGTAATAGGTTGATGTTAGTGTATATAGGCCAAGCAGCAAAGGGCAAAAATATACTCACATATTCACAGGAAGTCAGGTGATCTGTTCATAGAAACAAAATTTTTGGTATTTCTGGACTGAGAAAAAAGGAAAAAAAAAATTCTTCCGCCTCTTCTATCTTAGGTTAAATTGTGAATTTTTTTCTGCAGTGCTGCCAGTTTTGACAATTTAATTTCAAATATGTATAAGGCGGAACTCGACATGGTGTCCCTACATGATCAGATGGCCACCCAATGGGTCAAAACTAATTTCACAGTTGAGTCAAATCAACTGAGAAGTGAGAAACATTCCTATATTAAAAAAAAAAACCCCGCTTTTTTATTTCATCTCATTGCTGGATTTCATTGTTCATTTGCTGCTGTTCCAGGCATAAGCCATTTGGCTTACACACACGTCTGGCCCACATTCCTGCAAGAGGACTGCATTTACTACGGTGAGAGAGCCCATCAAAGAAAAAGAGAAAGATGGGAAGAGAAGATTCTTGGAAATTTGATGACTGGAAAAATGATAGTTCTTGCCAAGGATTTTTCTGAAGACTGGAAAAAACAACAGGACTGGGACCAGCTATCTGTGGGGTAAGGGAACTTTTAGCGTTGACGTCTTCCATTCCTCAGAAAGACACAAATTCCAACCCATTAATCTCTGGTGGGGTCAGCAAGGTCTCCTGCTGTTCATAGTGCATCAGCAGTCAAAAATATTCTCAAAACATTTCAATAGGATTTGAGAGCTCTATCCAAAAATTTTTTAAAAATGTCCTCTGACAAATAATATTTTTAGCACAGCTTGATATTTATTAAAAGCTTAGGAAGTTGAACAAGGTGTCATGAGTTAAGAGTGAAGCTGAAAATCTTTCTAGTTGTAACAAATGAAGCCACTGACATTGTTACTAAATCTTACAGGGTATTTATTAGCAAAAATCATAATAACTTTATAAATCTAGACAGTGTGCAACAACAGATACTGATTTAAGGAAAAAATTATTTTGAGCTGTGGTAAGAAGAGGTTTCTCAACACCTGGGCCTTCTTCTTTCATGTAGACTATAAAATTTCACCTCTCTGCTGGTGAAGAACACCACTTGTCTGACTGTCAAAAAAAAAGAAGACAGAGGCCTTGCTCAGATGATTGAGCCCTACAGTGGCAAAGATGGATGATTTCTATGCCTGAGAGGAGGAACTGTAAGGTACACTGCTCATCTTGTGTTCAAACGATACGAATTAGGCTATCTGAAATCATCAATAACGTGGACTGCTCTTGCCACTCAGACTTTTGAACTTTCAGAAAAGTTTTCAAGTTTCTCCCAGTAGCTGCAAGGTGTCGATACTTTCAGTGAGGTTTCCATGCATTCACAGCATTCTTAGTATTTTAGGGGTGGCAGCAGCTTCGAGGGATAACACCAAATATTGCAGTATTTCTGATGAAAGCATGTCAGTTGGCACAAAGTGGCCCTGTCAGCCTCAAGTAGCACAGTATCATCACCAAGATACTCTCTGTCATTAATACCACAGTGCAGGTGATAATTAGTTTTGCCCGTAGGTTCTGTCAGTTTAGCAAATGTTTATTCACAATGAAACATGTTTTACTGGCAGAGAGCTCCAAATTCAGACTAATCTAAATTTTCTATTATTTTTAGCAAGTTTTGAGTAATTGTTTTATGAGAACCACAATTATTCCTTTAAAAAGTCATACATACGGCTCCAACAGAACACAAGATATCCTAAGACAGGAGTCCAGAAGGTGGCTGATAATCTTTTCCTGTAATTTTCTTGATCCTACAGTGCCTTGTACTGCTGAGGAATGAGACAGTGAGCCAAAATCAGCTCCCCAGAGAGTTGCCAAAAAAGATGCTTTGTCCCTGAACTGTGAAGATGATTTTTCACTTCTTCCTCTTGTTAAAAAAATTATATCTCTTCACAGACTTGTAGGGCCTTCTCTATTTGGTGCAATGATCACAACATGAACAAATCACACATGCACAGTAAGGGGAAGACAATTGTGCGTGATTACTCTTTGCACCACCACAGAAATAGCCTTAGCCTGTCTATGCTTGTCTCTCAGGTTTTGGGTGGACTCTGCAGCCCAGAAGGCAATGAGGAACATCTGAAGACTAAGCTGTCTGACACAGAATCACAGATTCACGGAATGGCTGATGTTGGGTGGCATCTCTGGAGATCACCTAGTCTGAGTTATTTGTTCAGAGCAGGGTCACATACAGGAGACTCTCCAGGACTGTGTCCACTTGGGTTTTGAATATTTGCAAGGAGGGAGACTCTATGACCTTGCTGGGAAACCAGTCTGAACAAATGTTTGGCAACACTTACAATAAAAAAATCTTTTTCTAACTTTTAAGTGAAATTTCTTATGTTTCAGTTTTTGTCCATTGCCCTGTCTTTTTACTGGATACTGCTGAGAAGAGTCTGGCTCCATCTTCACCTCCCCTCCCACTGATAACCTCCACCAAGCCTTCTCTTTTCTAGGCTTAACAGTCCCAGCTCTCCTATCCTCTCCTTATATGACAGATGCTCCTGTGCCTTAATCATCTCTGTGGTCCTTCCCTGGAGTCACTCCAGTATCTAAGGGACTCTTTTGTACTGGGAGCCCAGGCTTGGATCCAGCATTCCTGCTGAGTCTCACTCCATGCTGAGGGAAGGGAAAGGGTGACCTCCCTCAGACTGCTGACAACATTTTCCTAATGCAAAGCAAGATGCTGCTGGCTTCAAGGACACATTGCTGGCTCATGTTCAACTTGGTGCCACCAGGGTGCCCAGATCTTTTTCGATAAAGCTGCTTTCCAGATGGTCAGATCCCACTTGTACTGGGGCCAGGACTTGGGATTTCTCTTCGCTGAACTTCACCATACTCCTGTTGGTGTGTTTCTCCACCCTGCCAGGTCCCTCTAAATGGTAGCATGCCTCGCTCATCTGGTACATCAGCCACTCCTCCCGTTAAGTATTGTCTGAAAACTTACTGAATGTGCATTGTGTCCCATGATCCGGGTCATAAATGAAGACACTAAACACTGTGGGCCTCAGTAACAACCCCTGAGGTGCTTTACTAGTGACTAGCCTCCATCTGAACTTCATGCCACTGATCACAAATGTTTGAACATGGCAGTTCAGCCAGTTTTCCTCCCATCTCACTATCCACTCATCTAGCCAGTATTTAACTTGGTCAATGAAGATGTTAAGTGAGACTGTGTTGAAACTCTTGGCAAAATCAAGATTAAAAACCTTCACTGCTTTCCCCTCATCCACCAAGTCAGTCATTTCATCATACAAGGCTATCAGGTTGGTCAGGCATGTTTTCCCCTTTGTAAATCCATGCTGACTGCTTCTAATCACCATTGTGTCCTTCATGTTTGTAAATGGCTTCCAGAAAGATTTGATCCCTCACCTGAGGCTGGCTGGCTGGCTGGTCTATGGTATCACAGGTCTCCTTGCCCTTCTTGAAGATAGGAGTGACATGATCTCTCTTCAGTTGTCAGGATTTTTTGTTGCTTGTCGTGACCTTTCAAAGACAATTGAGACTGACCTTCCGGTGACATTGGCCAGGTCCTTCTGCACTTATGTGTTTGTCCTATCAAGTCCCACAGCCTTGTTTATATCCAGTTTGCTTAAATATTCCCTAATCTGGTCCTTCTCTACTGAGGGTAATTCTTCCTTTCTCCAGATTGTCCTTCTGGTCTCATGGCCTGGAATTGCTAAAGTTGCTTTAATCGGTAATGATCAAGGTGGAGAAATCGCTGAGAACTTCCAGGTCCTTTGTCTCCAGGTCTCCTGCCCCCTTTGCAGCAATACCTCATTATTCCTAGTTTTCCTTTAGCTGCTCATACACTTGTAGAAGACCTTTCAGTCACCCTTTATGTCTCTCCTCAAGTTCAACTTCTTGTTGACTTTGGCTTCCAAAATCCTATTCCCACATATGCAGACAGTGTCCCTGTAATCTTGAGTCACCTGCCACGGCTTCCATCTCCTGTATCCTTATGCACAGTGACAATTCATGTCTCCACCCCTCCCTTCTCCTTCCCTGCTGCTTGGCAGGCTGACAGCTTGGCCACTGCCAGAATTGCTCAAAGATGTAAATGGTTTGGCTGTCATATAAGACACTTATCTTTAGGTGACTACCCCACACTGCAGCAGCAGAAATTGGAGCCAGCAATTGAGTTTCGAGGTCTTGAGTAAAATGCCTGCAGTTCCCATCAGTGACTAAGCACTGGATTTTGTTTTCACTAGCTCAAAGTCAGAATCTCAATTACTGTGTAAAGTGCTGTGCTCTTTTCCCATGCTGATGGCTTGAAATCCAGATTTAAGCCCCAAACACATTTTCAGAACTTGGCAGGTGTAACGAAGCAGTGAGACAGCTTTAACTGTGGCAAAGATATCAAACAAAACTGGCATGTTGAGGACAGGAAGCACATGAATATTTCAAAGGCAGTACTATTGCTCTTGCTGGTCACTGTCTTTTGATACATCTTTGTTAAACTTTGAATAGCCTGTGATTTTGCTGGCAGTGAAGTTTTGTCCTAATAAAGCAAGAGAAACATATGCTATATTGGCACTGTTCATGTGTTGTGGAGTCTCAGCTTTTCCCTCCATTGGTTTCTTTCTGAAGTTAATTGTCAGAACAGCAGTTATGACATTAGCCATCTATTAATGTTTGTTGACTCTGTTCTTACTAACAAGGTCATTTTTATCTTTCCATAATGCCAGCAACACCCAACCCTTTTGACTCCAAAGAACAAACATAACAATAGATTGGTTAATAGCTTCTATCATACTACTCTGTGAGAAGTTGCCATTTCAATGCAGGCTAAGAGGCCTCAGACACAGAATGGGCCAACCAGATACTGGTAAGTCAGTGTAGAGAAAAGAAACAGCATCACAGAATCACAGAATAATTTGAGTTGGAAGGGACCTTTGAAACTCAGCTAGTCCAACTGCCCTGCAATGAGCAGGGACATCCTCAACTAGATCAGGTATAATAAGCAGGACAGTCGAGACACAGGTGACTTCATTTTTGTGTCTGTATCTCATGGCTTGCCTGAGTCCTGTGGCAACCTCTGCGGCAGTAGGTAGGGACAGAAGAGGTGACTGTCAGGTGCTCCCTGTATTTTTGACTATCTGGTTGCCGGAGTGCCTTCTGGGCCAGCAAGACCTGCAGCTTCTGCTGCCACTTCAGTTGCTGCCATCTAGTGTCACCTTGTGGGAGGACAAACAGCAAAGGTTGTGCCTACTTTCATTGTGACGAGATCAGGGACGATGCTCCCATTTTGCCTTCAGAAGCAAATTGCCTAGCAAGTGTGATTTCAGCCATGGGACAGGCTTGCTTCACACAGTTTTTATCACTATCTTACCTGCTACCTAAGGCTAAAGCAGTTATACAGAGAAGACACTCTTTTCTGATAAAGGTGTTTGAACCCACATCATCTATTTCCCCTGAAAGTGCCTTTAATAGTAGGATAAGCACTTTCTGCTTCTAACCTGTTTCTTGTCCTGCCATATGTGATCACATCCACTTCTAGGGATGCCACCACAGTGGCTTGGATTGCTGTCTTGGTTCTCAGTTGTGTTAGTAATTTAGATAATGATAAATGAGTCTTTTGCAAGTTTCCTGAGGCAGCCAGGACTTCTGGTGTCCTCTCTCTCCTGCAGTACTCCAAAACTGGAACAGGATCAATCTGTTTCTTGGAGTGGTGATAGGGCAATGGATTTACTCAGCCTGGGTGTGTAGTTACAAAAAACATGCAGGAACATATTATATTGAAAGGTTATCTGAAACAATCAGATGAGCTTCTGTATGTCCTGTAATTATCTTAAAAAATGGCCCACTCATTTGATAGTATTTTTTTCCCATTAGAATGTGATTTTCAAAAACTTTATTTTTTCTGACTACAGTATCCTAACTGATGAAGAACACCCACTTAGAGGGAAAATTTGAAGGGTTTTTGCTAAAAGATACAGTGGGGTTTTAGGGTAGAGTCATAGGTCCTCAGGCTTTGACTGGAAGTTTTTAGGAACAGGGATCCTGTGTGTGTAATAAATACATCGATATGTGTATTGTCTAGGGTATTAGCAGAACTATTCAAGCACAAGTAAATATGGGAATGTTATGTTGAAAATCTCAGTTATTTCTAATTGATGAAAATACCCTGGTGTTTATACAAACCTACACAATGACTCACAATGAAATGAAGTCAGCAAAATACCAGACGTTTTTACATCCAAAACAGAGACAAGTGCCATATGTTCATAAAATACTTTTCTCCTTAGTAAATGTTTATGAAGAAAATGAATGGATAATTTCCAAAAAAAGAAACTGGTGTAATGCAATTTTCAGATAACAGAAGTATTTTTCATTTAAGACTTTTTCTTTTCATTTACTTATTTTCATTGCAAATCAGATGACACACAGAGGTGTCTACTATAACACGCATAGATATTACTTTATTGTGGTCCCTGACTACCAATTCAGAAAAAAAAAAAAAAAAAAAAACAAACACCAAAAAACCCAGGAAAACATTTTTCCCTGCAGACCAGAAAGCCCTGACTGTTACAGCTCAATGGTGCAGGATCTAGCGCCCTTGGTCAGACAGAATTGCACCCAGTAGATGCTGAGCCTGGTGGAACCCGATGTGGAAGACACTTTTCACCTCAAAGCTTAGTCTTGTGAAACACTGAGTTCAACAGCAACTGAGCCCTCTAACGACAAGGTAAAAGTTCCTGCTTCTCCCTCAGATATGGGGGAATTAGGTAGAAGCAAATTTAGTTGTAGTCCTGACCTGATACTAACTACTGTATTATTGAGCTTTTCTGCATTAACCGGAGTTATATATTTTCTTCAATTGCTTATGGATTTTTTAGTAATGAGGATACTAAGCTACTGATCCATGTTGAAAGTATCAGCAGATAGACCTAAGCAGATTCTACAGGTAAGCAGCAACTGTTTGCTTTCTTTTACAATATAAGGACAAAGAATCATTAAGTGAAACTAGTAGGGGCAGTTTCAAAGCAAACAAAAGGACAAGGTTTCATTGAGAAACAGAGTAAAGCTTTGAAATGTCTTGATGAAAAATACCATGGCTGTTAAAGGTTTACATGGGTTCAAACACCACTGAGCGCATGCGTTGGAGTTAAAAGGTCTACCAAGAGCTATTAAAGGGGTAGATACATTCCCAGCTGAAGAAATCCCAAGTTGCTGAGATCTAAAGAGTATGAGGTCTTATTCCAGGCTTGGCTTGTTTTCATACTCTTCCCTCTGCATCAGTTCCTGGAGCAGAGCAATAGGCTGGATTGACCTGTGGTGTCAATCAGTTTACCTACTCTTAGTGTAGCTACATGTTTGAACTTTGTCTTCCTGCCAACAAAGATGGCAAAAAGCAGCTCTCACATTCAATTCTGAGCAGTCCTCAGTAGCCTGTAGTGGATTCCAGGTAACAGGAGAGTGTAGAATATAAAGAATTCAATACAGCGTGCAATATGAGTGCATTATGATAGCCAACCTGGGAAATAAAAGAATGGAAACAAGCAGCATTTTTATTTCATCTGTCTGGGAGAAGAATTATTCATTTGACTGAGTTGCAGACCTTCATAATCTGTAATAATACATTGCCTGTTTTTATACGTGAGAGGAAAGTCACAGAAAAAACCCACACAGATATGCGGATTCATCCAGATTCTTTGCTGGTGTTGAGAATTAATTTTACTTGGTTCCTAGAGTCAAGACAAGCTATTGTTGCTAACCATACTATTAACTTTTTAATTTGCTTTGAGGGTACTCAACCAACCACTAAACCTATTTGTTTTATTTAACTTGGCTATACTTTTGACATCTGTAACACGATAGTTTTTCTGTGTGACTGTTCATGTGGGCCAATAAGAAGCATCTTCTGTTATTTTCTAATATTTGAATAATTGTGTGTGAGGGTGAGGGATGGATCTCCAGTACACCACCATTTCCTGTTGTACTGGAGAATTTGATATCCTGTGGACCGTACACAACAACACATCTAGTATTCAGAGCTCCTTCCTTAGGTCATAATAGGGTAGGAAGTGTGCCTTGTGGGTTGCCCTACACAAATTGTCTGATAATTTTCCATGGTCTCAGTGGTAGTTCTGGAAACCACATGTTGGAGGTTGGGAATTTTTCCATCCTGTGGTTAGAGATACCTTAACGAGCCTTAACGACTGGGTACTTAAGGGACAAAAGATGCACTTAAGAAACTAAAAACATAGCCAGGCGTGGCAAGAGAAGAAAAAGGTGGCTGGCCGTGGGCAGAGACACACTTGTTCCCGGGACTTGTTGGAGGAGACAGCTGCTGTTACTTCTTTCCCTTCACTGCTGCCGTGGGAGCTCAGCACTGCTGGGTTTTTTTTCATCCTTGCTGGAGTCTCTGCTACTCGTTTGTTCGCTGGCCCGAGTGGAGAAGCTCTGCCGCCCAGTTTGCTGCCCTGAGATTCCCTGCTGCAGCTCTGCTCGCCGTGCGGCCGCCTCGCCCTCAGCTCCGTCCGCCATCACCGAGGAGCTGAGCTCGCGCCACAGCGCCCCCTGCCGGCCGTGACCGTAACTGCACCAACGGGGAGGGGCGGTGTCTGGCAGCCCAGAGAAAGCTGCCACCGGGTTTCTGGTTTGTCTATTTGTTATTGCTACTGTTATTGTTGCTTGTTTTCCTCGTTATAGATACGAGTAAAGAACTGTTATTCCTTTTCCCATATCTCTGCCTGAGAGCCTTTCATTTCGACCTTATAACAATTTGGAGGGAGAGGGGTCATATCCTCTATTCTAAGGCAGGTTTCCACCTTCCTTAGCAGACGCCTGTCTTCCAAACCAAGACACCACAACCCGTGCTTTGTTTGCAAACAGGTTTTTCTTAATCAGATGTGGAGGTATACAAGCTACCTGGGGCTTTGTGTCACAAACTTGATGGACCATGTCTGCAATCAGTAGATCTTTTAGGTTTTTATTTTGTAAGTTCGTAAGGCAAAAGTTGGTTTTCATGTTTGTGAGACACAGGAAAAGACAGTGTTTATAAAGCCCCTTCTGCTAGATAGAGCTGATGATAAGGCATTCACAGCGGGCTAACATTCTTTCTACCAATGTAATAACTTGATACCTTTATATGAATCCAGCATTCAACAACCTAAGTGCTGGCATTTGCATTTCCAGGCATCAAACTTTATATGCTAATCCCCAGTTTTTACTGGTGGAGACCTAGGTCTGTTCTGGAGTAATTTTTGATACTACTGTGTTGGTCCTTCAGATCCAAGGGTTCTTTTGCTCTTGCAAATTCCCCAAGTTGTTGTGCATCCACTGGGCTGCTGTCAGGACAGCCCTAGCAGTGTGCTGGTCCTTGCTGCTGGATGAAGGTCTTCATTCCAATGACTTCTTCAGACTTTCATTCTCTCATGATCACAATCCTCTTTGCAATCAGCCTGTAACCTTGTTCAGTGTGCACTGCAGGGAGCAAGGGCTATTCCCTCTTCTTGCAGTTTTTCTTTTGGTTTGTCTTTTCTAACGTATTTACATAAATCTTTAATTCATGTATTCCCACAGTGCAGAGTAGCTCACTATTGCAAGCTTTGAATTTCACCTTTTTAACTTACGGGTTTTTTTGCAAAGCTAATGAAATGGTTTCTGGCACCCTTTTAGCATGTGCACTTTTCCAAAGCTTGGCTTTAATAAAAGTAATTTTTTATTTTAGTTTTTGCTATTTATCTTGCTGGTAGTTCTGTTGTTATTGTCTTGTATCTATACCATACATATTAACCTAGGACTGTATGTGTGTAGAGATCTATAATCTTTTGCTATTCTTGTAGGTTGTTCTGAATGCCCAGCATTATCCTAATTTCCTAGATTTGCCACCATGACCAATTTCACATACAGGTGGTGGGTTTTTTTTTTTTGGTTTTCTTTTTTTTTTTCTTCTTTAGTGATCTCAGAGAGAGTAAGAACTGCTGTTTCAGCATGTCACAGCACATAAACTACTCTTCAGTAGGTGTTTCTGCACAGACTCCCAGCCTGTGGAGAACAGAAAGTAATCCTCGAGTGTTTACTCTGTGCAGCCAAAAGCAGCCTTTGCTTACCCCATGGCACAGACGCTTCTTAGCCAGTGGTTGGCTCTTGCAGAGCCTCCTGAAAAAGGGAGAACTCCAAAGCAATTTCTTAAGCTATCTACAGACTCATTCTGTCTCCTGTCTGGTCAGAATATAAAGTAATGCCCGACTTCAAAGGCAGCTCCCAACCGAGGCTTCATTTCAAGCACAAGGGAAGTAGGACAAACTAAGCTGAGGAAAAGAATTCCTACGCTCTCCCTGAGGTCAGTAACCACCACCTACATTTAACATGGGAGAGAGAGCTGTTCTATCCCAAGATAACCCCATGGTACCCACACTATGCACATGCAGCTCCTCCTACTCCATCTGCGCCTCAACTGAGTCTATTGGCGACGACCACATCCAGCTCATTCCAAACTGGGGTCAGTGGGCCTACCAGGCCGAAGGGCTGGCCTGCCTCCATGCATTTGTACTGTATTGATGTACATTGAGGTCATCAGGGTCTTGTGGTAAAAACAAATGAATCACAAATGAATGGAGAAAAAGAAGCCGTTTTCACATGGGTTCTGCAAACTCTGTTTGAATTCACTGTCTATTACCTGAATAGAAAGGCCACGTGCAACTAAAGGGAATATAAGAAAGGAAAACAGTCCACTGACTTGTTTTCAATTTAGTATCTGCTTTCCTGCCATTTTTATGGGAATATGTAGTGCTGTGTGTCGGGAAAAAAACAGATTTAGCTGGAAGCAACAGATCTGCTTCTTTAGTCTCACAGCACAGCAACACTTGAATAAACACGAAATGTCCCTGGGAAGAGCCCTCCCGAAGCTACTGCCAAGTGACAGACGGATGAGTTGAAAGGTTGCAACGAGGGAGTCAAACAGAAGGGCATGTTCATTAATGCAGAAGACAAGGAGAGAGCAGAGAGAACCAGTCCTTGAGGAGGCAGAAGGAAGACTTGATACTTTCTCAGCAATGAAGGACTGCCACTTGGAAATATGGTAGCATGCTAACAGGATTTTTTGAAGTTTTTTTTTGTTGCTTTTTTCTTTCCTAGTTGGAGAAATTTCCCAGAAGCTTGGTAGAGGAGGGAATATTCATAGATTTGGCAGGTCTGGAGATTATTATATAGCTATATAATGATATGCTATTATCATATAGTATTATCATATAAGACTTTTCCTGTATGTTGTACTGAGAGGAGGGGAATTTTAGAAGCCTACTACATTACTACGTCCTTTTGACATGTCTTGTTCTTGCTGTAGGGATGAGGTAGGAAACACCTCACCCAGGCATGTCGTACAGTATCAGGTCTTTTATCATCACAATTGTTGTTAATTCCCATCATTAATTAGTACAGTAATTTCAAGTCTTGGTCTTACACTAGAATGAAACTAGAGGGACGTATGCAAAGTAACTGAAAGTGTCTGATTAACTGCAGAGATCTCAGGTGAGGCCAAATCCTGTGTTGCAGGTAGTGTTCTCAAAACAAGTGAGAGAGCTTTTAAGGCAAGAACTTGTGAAATAGAATGAAACTTCTTCTCACTTCCACCGCTAATTTTGTATACATCTGTTGTGGTTTAGCACACTGGTCAAATGCTAGGCACCCACGAGATCTGCTCACTTGCTCTCCCCTGCTACAGCTGGGCAGAGGAGAGGGGGAATCAAAAAGTAAATTAACACATATAGGGCTCATGAGTTGAGATAAGGATCCGGAGACACTTCAAGGACAGCATAGACTCCTCTTAAAGTTGCAAAATTATTTATTACTAACACAGTCAGAGCAGGCAAATGAGAAGTAAAATAAACCCTTAAGACACTGTTCCTGCCCCCAATCTCTCCCTCCTTCCCACCAACAGCACAGGGGGACAGGTATGGGGGTTTAGGTCAGTTCATCACCAAGATCTTCTTCCACTGCTCAGGAAGAGGAGTTCTTCCCCTGTGTTGCCATGGGGCCCCTCCCACGGGAGATAGCTCTCTGCGAACTCCTCCAGAGTGGGTCCATCTCATGAACAGCAGCCCTCCCAAAACTGCCACAACGTAAGCTCCCCCCATGGTAGGACAGTCCTCCCAAACTGCTGCAGCATGGGTTCTCTTTTCCACAGGGTACAGGCCTCCAAGGCTGTTCCATCTCGGGAGCAAGGCCTCTCTCTCCACTGGGACTCCCGCTGGACCACAGCGTCTTCCAGGCATCCACCCACTCTGGTGTGGGGCACCTGCCCACAGGCTGCGAGTGGATCTCAGCATCCCCCATGGAACCCATGAGCTGCAGGGGCACCACCTGCTCCACCATGGTCATCACCATGGCCTGCAAAGAATTCTTGGCTCCAGCACCTGGAGCACCCTCTCGCCCTCCTCCACTGACCTTGGTGTCTCCATGTTGTTTTCCCTCACATATTCTTACCTCCTCCTCCTTCTCTGGCTAAAAAGAACTATGTGCACCCATTGTTTTGATTTCTTCTTAAATATGTTATCACAGAGGCGTAATCAACGTCTCTAATTGGCCCAGCCTTGGCCAGCAGCATGTCTATCAACTTCAGAGCCATCAGAGATTGGTTCTGCTGGACATGGTGAAAGCTTCCAGAAGCTTCCCACAGGAGCTATCTTTGTGGTCCTTCCACTATCAAAAGTGAGCCAAGCAAAACCAACACAACATCTAATCAGCAAAACTTCTTCAGTTGTCAT
Source organism: Dasyornis broadbenti (assembly GCA_013397935.1). Lineage (NCBI taxonomy): Eukaryota > Metazoa > Chordata > Aves > Passeriformes > Dasyornithidae > Dasyornis > Dasyornis broadbenti. Next base: position 35,264 of record VZRN01001105.1, on the reverse strand, counting down.
ATCCTCTAAGTGTCATATTGCAGTTCTTTGCTCTGAAAAGCAAGATGTCCTTATGCTGCAGGTCCAAGTCTTCCACAGCAGTTATATGCTTGGCAAATGAAAGTATTGTGCTGCTCCAGATCATGGAAAGCCCCTTATTTCAAATGTAAGCAAACCCAGATGGCCTGGATGTGTCACCAGTCAGCATGGGCTCTGAAGCTACTTGTTTTCTTTCTGAGCTAAGTACTACACATTTATCTTCCTTTCCTTCAATATGTACATCCTCCTGTCACTAGCCCCATCCTCTGATCTTCTTCATTTGGGGGCTTCTGAAGGAATCAACACGAGGCAACCAGGTTCCTGTTCCCATGGTGTCTGCTCAGGGTGATACTTCTCCACTTGATGCTTTGGAGGCTTCTCCGTGTTCCAAGTTTTTTTTCTATGTTTTAAATAGGCTGAAGAGGATCTCATCACAGGTTAACAGCAGAATTCCCTGTTGACTCTTGCAGGATATACCCACTCTGTCTGGAGAACACAAGGAGTGATGGCAGAAGCCAGAACCTACATGGCTTTAGCCCTGTTCAGTTAATCTACACTAATTTGTATCAATCTGTGAATTTATGACAAAACTCTGATTTTTTTGCATCTGGAGGCTAAGCATTTGATACTTCTGAGGATACTGAATGCCCAATATATGCAATTTTCTGACATTTGCTTGCCCTTATGTATTTTCTTCCCAAATGTAAATCTACTGTCTTACTATATAAAGATATTCTACTGGAATCTTGTAACAGATATTGTCTATGAGCTGGAAAACAAGGAAGAAAATTTTGCTCAAGGAGAAGAGGATGAAAAAGACACTTTACCTTTTCAGTAGTCCATGACCATATCCAGAAAGTTTCCTTTAACCCAGAATGTGCCCATGATTTCACAGTGCATTATGCATCTTCTGCATTACTGAAGGTCATTTTCTAAGACACAACATTTAATAAATGAAATGGCTCCTTGAGAGAGAAGATGGATGTGACCTGCAAGTGCTAACGAATCTCAGTGGACATCAGCAGGTTTTACTGACCTTGCAGGGGTAGTTTGGAAATAGTTTACCTCTGCAATATACCCTTGCCTGTGCTGCTAGTTCACATAGGAAAAGATTATAGCTACAAAATGCTTAGGGAGTTGCACTGAGTCATGTACAGAAGAGATCTCTCAATACAAGATGTCCTAAGCTAAAGTCTTACACAACTACATGCAAGTGCAAGCGTGGGTTATGAGGCAAGTATTGTCGCTAGCATGAAAACACGCTATGTTGCAATAGAAGGAACCTCCAAAAAAATTTCATCTCCTATCAAAAAGTAATTTGTTCTGATGCAAACAGCTGATAAATCTTAGACAACATTATTATAGAACTAAAGACGTACAGCCAGGAATTAGACACAGTTCCCTGTGCAAATGGATCAAACCCCACGGCATCAACATGCAGATGAGACACAGTACTGACTTGAGAGAGAGTTCCAGAGGAGCAGTATGAAATCATGCAAACTTCCAGGTCTTTGCTCATGAATAAAATACGAAAAATTGCTCACCAAGCAAAGAGAGCCGTTATGTTGAAAATTTTAGCAGCAATTTGATTGCTTGCAATCATGGAGAGCTTGTAGAGCTAGAAGATATTATATTATTCTACCCATTTGGGACACTCTACTTAGATACAGAATATTTAAACTCTTCAGGTGTTGAGAACGCTGAGAAAACTTACTTTTAGAGAAAAGTAATACGAGGCCTTGAAAACGTGCGAATGTCCAGAAAAGACAGCATGTTTCCTAACAGCATGTTTTCTAAAATGTTTGTTTATAGCTAATTTTAATTTTAAACCCTCCTATCCTAGCAAAGATTTATTTTCACATCTGGAATTAGGTATTTAGATATTTTCTTAAAAAGTGTATCTTCTTCTCATCATTTTTACCAGTCCTATGACATTTTCCATCTAGATGTGGGTAAAGAGCTTTACTTGGACTTCTGAACTTTTTGCCATTGAGCAGAGGAAACCAGACACTGCAAAATAGTCTAAGTGTCCTTTTATAAAGGACCTATATATCCATCTCATGCCAGAACTTCCTCCATGAAATGCTTCCACAGAAATACTAGGAGCTTGATCCTCTTTCAAGAAGGACTGGCAATTAAAAGGCCTCATTCCACCCCAAACCCTGGTCCTGTAGGGGAGGCAAATCTTTCCAGCTGAAGAAAACTCCCCTGCTCATAGTTGGAGAGCTGACTGCCTCACTCAGACTGAGATCAAAATATCAAATACTTGCCTGAACTTTCTGCGCTGTGTTGTTAGGTGCTGGAGTTCTAGGAGCAGTTTGCATAAAAAGCCTTGGAGTCTAGAGTGAATCAAACTCCAAAATGACTTGATTTCATGCCCTTTGATTCCCCTGAGACGGGTTGTGCTGGCAGAGCAGTTACCTTCTGCTTCAAGACTGTTGCTGCAGAAGTATCCTTCAGATGGAGGCTGGATTTCCTTGAGCTCATCCTACTTTGTAACTACAGAGAATCATGTGGGTGTGAGTTTTGATGACAGATTGTAGCTCTAAGCATGCTAAGCGCAGCTTTAAGTAAAAACAAATGCTCTAAGTCTTCAAGGGATGTTCTACAAACATGGCAAGAAAACAAATTTAATTTCATTTCACTTTTTCTTTCAGGAGATGCTATCAAAGGAATATGAAAGGAAAGGAATGGCTTGGCAACCACCAAGAACCACTACCTCTGCAATTCTTAGATCAACATTCTGGCATGATGTTTGAACAGAAGTTTCTTGTGGTGATATCCATTTTATGCTGCCTGGCATGCTGTTCCTTTTCATTGGGCAAAATATACAAAAAAAGCAAAGGCCATACCTTGTCTGACAACACCTCTCCTGCAAAGTAGCCCATCTTAAGCAAACAACCTTGCTAGGGCCTGATCAAAAGCCTGCAGAAGTATCAGGCTTTAGCCCCTGGCATAGACCTTGCTGCCATGCCCAGCTCTGTGCTGGAAGGGTGCAGTTCCCTGCTCAGGTGTGCACCTGCTGCATCCCGGCCCATCACTCACACAGAAATCCACTTACTCCTGTTTACTGCCTTGCTGTGGGACAAGCTCTAACAAGTCCTCAACCCTAACTGGCTTTTCATGGCTGGAGTTCAAACATACAAACTGAAGCATGCTCCATGTATTCAGGCTCTTTCTACTCTTTAATCAACATCTTTCTAATACTCCCTGTCTAATTTCACCCTTTTTAATTTGGTGTGTAAAACAATTACACATTTTTCCTTTCTCTAGTGTGCAGAGACACATTTCCTCTAATTACAGCTCCCCAATATCTTAAGAAAGATTCTATGTAATTTTTTCAATGACTGTAACCATTCTTTAGCTTGAGAATGGAGCTTCAGGTGTGACCCTACATGTGGACTACTCCTAATATTAGGGGTCTAGTCTTTACAGTGTGACCACTTTGCTAGTAAAAAGGGAGTTTAGAAGAAAGAGAAATTACACCCTAAAGTAGGATTGCCAATTCTCACACTATTATTATGAGTTCTCACAGTATTTTGCTTGAAGTCTTAACTCCTCAAGGCAGGTGCTTGAGTGAAGGTCTCAGCTTTCTTTCTTTTTCCCTTTTTCCTTTTTTTTTTTTTTTTTTTTAATTTCAGGGGATATTTCTAGCTCCTAAATTTATAAAGAGAATTTTTAAAATTTTATCCTCATCCAGCAGGATCAAAAAGCAAAGAAAAGCATTTCAGAAAATTAATTAAAGCCCAAGATTTTCTAACCAAGCTTATGACCTAGTCCCATTTCCAGAAGAAAGGACTGATCATGTTAAGAAACAGAATAGTCTACTAAGCTTTTAAAGACAAAAAGTTGTTGTGAGTTTGTTGACTGTTATTAGCACATGTAACTATTTTAATGTCCTTCATCTCAGTCCTTCACTGAGTTCTCAGGATGATGACCTTGGCTAGATCTTTGGGTTGATACTGTAATAAAAATTATGTGTGGAGCTTGGTAACACCACCTATAATTAAGGTTTCCTAACCTTCTGTATTTTAAGATCCTGTTTTTGGTTGCATATAATTTGCCAGATTAACTATTCAGACTGTAATTACTCAGGTGTTTGCCTGGGATGGAGGAAACAGTTCTCTGACTAAAGTTTTGTCTGAAGTGTTTCTCTGCTTCCTAGAACAGGTTGAGGGGAAAAAGTTCATGTGAAAACAGTCTGCATGAAAAAAGTTGAATGATTTCACTGACAGTTGCTGACATTTGCCTGCTTTGCACCAGAGACCAGGGATTTGTCAGGAAACAGTCACCGCTGCCAGGGGTGTGCCTTGTGCTATCCCTGAGAAACTCTCTTCAAATTTGGCTCAGTTTGGAGCCCCTGCAAATCACAAGGTCACAGATGTTTGTCTAACCTTTGGTTAAAAACTTCCACTGGTATTCTGCAGCCTCTGAAAGTAGATTGTCCTAGTATTTAACTGTTGTTGGAGAGGTTTGCCTAATATCTAACTAAAATCTTCCTTGCTGTAAAGTAAGCTAAATTCTTCTTGTGCATCAGTGAGTGGACATAAAGAACAACTGATCACTGTCCTCTTCAGAATAACCTTTTAAGTATTGTAAGACTGTTATCATGTCCCTGCTCAGTCTTCTCATTTCTAGACTAAACAAACCCCATTCCTTCAACCTTTTCTCATAGTTCCAGTTTTCTAAACCTCTTATCATTCTCATTGCTCCCCCTTTGGCTGCTTTCCAGTATATCTACATAGGTTTTTTGACTGTGCAGTGCCCCAAAATGGACACAATAGCAGTAACGTAGTACAGAATAAGTACAGTGCATCATATACAACATTCCTTCCAATATCACACAGAATTAAATTATCCTTTTTTTAAAATCAATATCAGTTCAAAAATGTATATTTGATTTGTCCTGCACTGTGACCTTCCTCTTGGTGTTGTTACCTGCTCCTTTACTCCTAGTTAGACGAGCATTTTACTTCGCCTTCCTAAGTACAGGGCAATACATTTATCTTCACCAAATTTCATTTGGTTAATTTTAGACAGTGCCTCCAATTTATCAAGGCCACTTTCAATTCTAATCCTAACCTCTTAAAAGCTTTCAGCTCCCACCAGCTTGACATAGTCTGTAAATTCTGCACATTTTCTCTCTTTTCCATTATCCAAATCATTAACAAAAATATCAGATAGACTAAACATTACAGAACCTGGTTGGACCACACTTGAAATTCCTTCCCAACAGACTATCAAGTAGCAAAATTACTTTCTACACACCCTTGGTGGGTGTGTGACCTCACATATTTACATGCTTCTGTTTTCAGTAGCAGCAAGAATATCAAAAGCAGAGAGCAGGAGGCAAAATTCCAGGCCTGGGAATCCACCTGTCTGCTGCTGCTGCTGGGACTGTGGGTGTGTTGGGGGAAGCAAAGGGAGTATGGAAGATCAGGGAGCAGAGGCAGCCTGTGAGAGGCAAAAAGGCTGGTTTGGAGCCGTGGCACAATTTAGTGTCTGTGCAGATGCTTCAGGGAGCAGGACCCAACCATCTGCCCTGGCAAGAACACCTGCAGCCTGCCACAGAAGAAAACAGGTTCTTGAGGCTGCTGCTGTTAGCTCAGCATCAGGGGTCAAAGGGGTGCTGGAGCTGTAGTCTCAGGTTTCTGTTATACATTTCAGAATGGGAGGCTGGAGAGGTTATTGTGCAGTAAAAAATGTCAAAATATTTGACATCACAAATCTGTGAATGTTGCAAAGTCAAATATTCAGTATTCATAAATCACAGAAATGAAGACTGCTGATGGAGATTTAATTTATTCCCTTTCTGGGTATGCTTTGCAAAAAATTATTATAGCTTGATTTTCCAGTAGGATTCAAGAAAGATGGTATCAAGGAGAAAGAATTTAGGTAATGCTACTGCTTGTCTTCATAATTCAGTGTGTTTCAACATGCTGTATTTACCACATAGTTGGGGTTCATGTAACACAGGCTGATGGTGGATTGCACTTAACTTTATACAATCATTTTAAACTATTCTTGTAAGGTCAAATACAATTCTGACAAAACCAAGATGATGAGGAAAAAAATGGAATCATCTGGCAAATGATACAAAGACTGTGTAGAGCCTTCATTTTTATTTATACATTAAAATGGTTCTGCTGGAAGAGGCTGGACACAGGGAAAAGAGGAAAATGTTTATGATGAATGATGATCAAATGGTAATGGAGAAATCACCACTGTCGACTGATACAAGACATCTCTTACAGACTCCACCTGTCAGGCCAACCAGACGATGCACTTGTGGTCACTACTCAACAGACCAGACTCCTGGAAGACAGAAAGAAATATGCAGATACTGTGCACCAGGTGGACTAGGATTACAGGTAAACATGAAATAAAAGGATATTTCATGGTTTTTAGTATGACATCTCCTTTTTTGTCTAGCAGTCTTTTTTTTTTTTTTTTTCCACTATGCAAATAATCCTGAAAAATTTATGATCATCACGAAAAAATGTACTTTGGGACATGACTATTGATTATTTAGTCTGCTGGTCCTTCTGAGACTGGAGCTTCCTTGCATCAAGAAAAACCCAAAGAACATGGAATTGCTGCTCCTCTGGCTTTAGGGATTTTCTTTTTTTTTCATAATGTGAAAGATATAATTGTTCATCAACGAGTATCAAGGTCACACTTCTGCAAACTGCAGAGACTTGTTTAGCATTATGGTAAACCCAATGTCCTCTTACTAACATCATAAATCCACCCTAGGCAGAGGTATGGACATTGGCATGATATCATGAGTTATAGAAGCTTTGAAACAGGTCCAGTGCTTCAACAAACTTTTGCAATTAAGCAGGCTTTGGGAGTGGATCAATTTACACTAATTTTATGCTGTTTACTTCGGTGATACTTTTAATGGCAGTGTTACTAATGGACATATTATGCAAAGGTACCGCTCCCCTCAGCTTCATAGTAGATGTTGTCCACTTTACTGAAAGGAAGAACTGGTTCCGAATAGATTTTAAGAATGCAGTGAAGCAGTTATCCTGAAGTTTGCTGTCTGAATTCTCTCACGGGTCAATGGAAAGAGTAGGAAAGCCTGCAAAATTTCCAGGCAGAGGCAGGCACATTTGCCCTCTGGAAGCATTCACAAACACATACTTCTCTCCACTGAGTATAAGAGAAATTTGGCACTTTCTTTCAGGGCACAGGTTACTTTTACACCTAAAGTTTAGGTACAGATTAGGAGGTGCCATACACAGTATATATTTGGTTTCTCCTTTGCAAACAAGAGAGAGGCCCTGTGTGCTCTAACACGTGCCGTGCATTGGAGAAAATCTAAGGGCAGTGGGCCTTAATCTCATTTTAGCCAGGTGTTAGCCTGGGGTAACTCACTAATAACAGTGGAGTCTTGCCAACTTTGCACCTGTGCAGTGAGATCAAAACCAAGTCCATTAATGATGCATTTAGAGCTGGCTAGAGGACAGCAGTTCCACTTCATGATAGCTTTGAACGCTGCAGAATTGATATTTTTCCTATATTGGAATGAAAACAAAACCTTCCAAGCACTTTGTCAGAATGTATTTGAATGGAAAAATGCATTTTTGGATCAAAACCCCATCACATTTCTGTCTGCTCTCTCTCTTTCTCTTTTCCTCTAATCTTAGAAACCTCTTTCTCTCCCCCAAGTCAACATGGTCACTTTTCCATAATGCCTGTTAGCCTCAGCAGAGAATATTGGTTTGGCAAGAAACTTCAGGAAAAGAACTTTCCAGACACAGCCATGGGTCTACTCCATGCAAAGATATAAAAATTAGAGAGCAGAGAATAGACAAAAGAAAAAAGTTACTGAAACAACAGATTCACTTTAATCAAATCCTTTCCTGATATTTGAGAAAGTTTCTATAACTTTATGCATTGTTTTTGGTTTTGTTTTTAAATTTTCATTTTCATTGACTTTTCCACTTGCAGCTTGCAGCTGAGACTACAAGCAGTAGTGCCAAAACACCACTGGATAACACCACTACCATACTTTCCATTGTTCTGGCCATACATTATGGTTGGTACATGTAGTTGGTATCCTCTAGAGGAAAGAAGCTGCTTCCCATGAAATCTCCAGCTGAGGCCAAGCTGGATCACCCAGTAGCTTGCAGTCTTGCCAGCACAACCTAAAGAAGACAAAGAGTATGACAGTCTGCAGGGCACGGAGAAATTTGAGACTATTTCTCAGATTTTTTGAATGTCCATAAAGGTAACGGGTCACCTTTGCTTTTGGGTGCAGCTTACATTGGGTGCTGAATAACCTTCAGACATGGTACTCTGGGTAGTTACTCTTGGTTATTGAACATCAACAAATCCGTCTTTTCTTCCCTTTTGCCCAGAAGAAGAGGTCAGAAAATTGTACCAGCTCTGAAAGTCTTAATTCAAGCCTCTTAAATTGCTGCTCTGTACTTTTCATGTCAGAAGTATTTTCCAAAAGTGCATGTGTCACCTAATGTGTTACTTTTTTAAGAAACAAGCAAACATTTCCTGGAGATTGCTGAATGCCAGTTATTTAAAATGCTGTATTTACCCCATTTGAATCCTGTTCCAGCGAACAGAAAAGAAAGTTCTTCAATCCACAGTTAAGCGCAGCTACCATGGCCCATTAAATACTGTCAAATTTTGTTATCATTCTTCCTCTTATCCCACCTCCCTCTATTTTTTCCCACTTAAATAGATTGGAGATTCAGAGCATCTCATGCATGTTGGAGGAATTTCTTGATGTTGGCAACCTGCTAATATAGTGGCAATCTCCCACAAGTAGTGTAGCAGAGAAGAAAAGAGAAGATTTTGGACTTGCCATCTTTACAGAATATTTCTGCCAACTCAGGCAGTGTCAAAAAAGCACACATTAGAGACAGCAAAACAATCAGTGATGCACTAATTCTCTGTAGGGAATACTGAGATAACTACTAATAATGCAGACTAGCAATTACACGAAATCAAAACCTAAACTAACAAATGAGGAATGTGAGCTACAAAGAGATGTTCACTGATCCTCGTTCTTACAAATCCATCAGCCCATAGGAAACCTTGCAAAGCAGGAACATCTTACTTCCCCAACATGAGCCTCTGGGAGCACATGGGTCCCTTTCCTGCACTGTACATATAATTTTTAGAGAACAGCAGGTTAAGATGAGGGTCTTGGCTGTGCCTTCAAGAGGCTTAGTGGACTTAGGCCAACTCATCCAAGAATCAGCTGGTGAAGGGTAAAGATTGGAATTAAAACTTCATCCCTGTGGCGTAATGAGAAAAACATTCATAGACGAAACCTTTTCTAGGCAGGAGAGAAAGCAGGCCTCTCATAAACCTGCTGGATGCTCTCAAAAGGATCATCTTTGCTATTAGGGACTATGGCAAATTTCATTCTTGTTCCTGCATTGGGTATGTTTTCTAACCTTGTCTTCTTCATATATACCAAAGGGTGGACTCTTAGTACAGACATCTGTGTCTGCTACTAAACTGGTCACACTTCTAGTCGATAGAATGATCAATGAAACCTTAAGGAAAAATTCGTATATAGTTACTTTGTACAGGTAGGATGACTTGTGTCCCTAAAATGCATCCTTTTTTCCACAGTCCAGTAAAGGAATCTTGGCTTACTATCTCCAATGTAAATACCCATGTTGTAATCCTGAACTTAGGTTGCATGAATCCCACCCAAAATAACATTCACCTTAGAAAATGAAAAGCCAAGCAGTCAAACAAAATTTTGAGCAGAGCATCATGGCTGAAAGAGGCTTCTCCCGCCAATTTCTTCCTGGGAAGACAAAGAGGATGAACCATACTCAAGGGTATTAATTTGCTTTGACTAACTAATAATTAGGAAGTGAACAGATGCACTACAGGTGCAAGGCAATATAAGAGCCTCTGTGAGATCAGCATACAGTAGAGATACAGCAAAGCTGGTTTAACTAGAGAGTGGGTTGCACACAATTACATTGTTGAAAGCCTTGATACATACAGTAACTGTTTCCTGATAATGGTGGAAGAAGAATATTTAGAAATATAAGGCAATGGGGAAAATGCATCATATTTTTAAAATGGAAATCCAGACAAGTCTTTGTATTATTTTAAAATTAAATGCATGGCCTAGCGTTCTGATTTCAGATGGGATAGGGTTAATTTTCTTCTTAGTAGCTGGCACAGTGCTGTGTTTTGGATTTAGTATGAGAATAATATTGATAACACACTGATGTTGTAGTTGTTGCTAAGTAGTGCTTACTCTAAATCAAGGCCATTTCAGTTTGCCAGAGAGCAGGTGCACAAGAAAATGGGAAGGAGCATGTCCAGGACAGCTGACTCAAACTGGCCAAAGGGATATTCCATACCATAGGACAGTGTGTTCAGTATATAAACGGAGCTGAATTGCCAGTGAGGGATCGGTTGCTGCTTGGAAACAGGCTGGGGACTGGTCAGTGGATAACAAGCGCATTACTTGTCTTTCTGGGGTCTTATTCCTGTCTCTCTCTCTCTCCTCTTAATTTTAATTGTTACTATTATTACCATTATTTTGCTGTTAATATTGCTGTTGTTGTTTCAATTACTAAACTGTTCTTTTCACAACCTGTGAGTTTTACTCCTTTTTCCAATTCTTACTGCTGCTGTGGGGAGCAGGAATTAGTGAGTGGCAGCTTAATCCTTAGTTTCTGGCTAGTATTAAACCATGACATCCAATAATTGGAAGCTGAGCCATAAAACTATTTGCTATCAATACAGTTGAGACAGTAACTGTTAAAATCAGAGCCAACACCTTCCCTTGCTGTCATAAACTACATCTCCAAAGTTCTTCTTGCTGCTGTGTCTTAAGGCAGTTCCTTCTGTTACCTCCACCTCTTGAATCCAAAAATCACCAGGCTGTGCCTGTGCACCCTCTAGCCTGGCCCCCTGGGCCCTCAGCCTGCTAGCACTTCTGCTCTGCAGTTCCCTCTTCTGTGGGGTAAAACCTCCTTCTGGAGGTACCTCCTGGAGAAGAAGATTGTTTTGAGTCTGGTGAGGGACATATCTGTGAAAGCTTTTCAAAGCTCTCTTTTTATTATGTCTGTCTCATGTGTCAGTCCATATATATTGTGGCCTGTGTTTTAACTAAAATTTTCTGTCTTTAAGACTAATAATTTGAAATCTCCCATTATCTTTCTGATTGTCATGGTCAAGGCAGGGTGACTCTTAAGCTATTTTTTGGTGCAAAGGCCCTTTTTTGAAATGTTTGTTCTGAGTCAGAACTTTATTCCAACTTGGGTTTTAAGTGACTTGTAAGTATCTGGTTAAACCCTGCCAGGGCCCACAGAGCTTTTGGCCTGTGTTTCAAACTGAGCTTGTGCTTAAATAATGAATTTAAATGAATGCTTCTTGTATCAGGGCTTTAGTTGATAGGTTTACTTTCAATAAGCTGGTATAACATTTCTTTCTAGTTGATGTATTTATGTCAAAGTGCCAGAATGGTAAGGTTGCCAGCCTCTAATTTCAGATCTTTCTTTTCCTCATTTATCTGGAATAGCAACCACTGTCTTGATTTTACACAAAGCGTTTGATCCTCCATACATGTAAAAAAAAGTCAGAGTTTCCATTCACTTCTGTTGTGCAGGAGTACTTCCACAATATACTGACAGTTCCCTTGGCTTGACACTGAGGCACTAAATTAAGAAACATGCAGTTTTATCTCCAAATCTCAGACTTTTTTCATTTAAAAATAGCCTAAAAAGCAAGTACCATCATTTGCAGCTTAAAAAAAAAGGAAGTAATTTTTGCCTTGCTGTTATAAACAAACATCCTGTTTTCTGCAAGTTGAGCTGCAGAGCTTTGTTCTAAATATGAGACAGAAAATGGCTTTTGCCTAGCCTTATGGTTTTATATAATGGTAATTATATACATGAAAATGGGTTTTCCTTCAGCAATGTTTCCGTCAACAATAAACACATTGCTGTGCACTATATCCTCTCTATTCTGTGTTCACTTATGATCTTTAATATGATCATCATTGATGAGAAATTAGATGATATTTCTAAAATGAAATGTGAGAGTGCACAATGAACATAAAATTATAATTTTGAACAGTTCAGACATGAAGATAGACAAATTCAAAATAGTGGTCAGACAGTATTTGCAGTCGAAGAAAACGTGAGGCAAAGAACACGATCCTAAGAAAATGTTGGAACAATTCAGCAAAGTGTATGGCAGATACTCCATTAATGAAAGCCTTTAACTAAGATATATTACTAAGAAGAAACTTGTGGGCTAATACAGGAATTATTTCGTGGTCTTTGTTTTTATTGAGGATATCAGCCTATAAAATGATTACAATGGTCACTCTTTTGCATTAAAATCTAGCAGTTATCTAGCAGTAACACAACAGAGACATTAGTAAGGACTGTGAAATCCCTCTAAATTTTATAAATTACACAAAGTTATGAGATTCTTAATTATTTCAGATTGCAGTCTCTTAGAGTGGCTTGAACCCGCTAGTAAATTCAGTCATAAGAAGTGTTTCGATATGGTTGAAACTAGGGGAATAAGGAGGGTGGGTGATACCTACAGGAAGATGATTATATACTGACAGCTTGTCACCCTGGCTAGGATTTCTGGGCCAGATTGATGATTAAGCTAAAAATGAGCTCTAGCATGGCGTAGTGTGGGTTTTCCCTGTATGAATCACTATTCATACAATGACTGAGTAAGAAAGATAAGATGAATTTACTTCTCTACATGTTATATAATTGGCTGCTGCTAATTGCACAGTGTGTACCATCTTAGCATGTCTACATTCAAAAAAGTGAGTCTGCTCATGCTGGAGCGAAGAGTGACAGGGAAAATGACCTGCTGGTGACAGACTGGAAGCCAAAGTGTTTGCCCAAATAGTCCTTGTGAGGTACCCCAATGGCAATGAGCTAGCACCCTCAAAGCAGGGAAATACTGTCTGCTTTTTGGTGGAGAGGAGGCAAGGACTCTTAGCTGGAGACCGAGCAAAACCAAAATAAATGGGTTTAAACTGGCTGTTTTTCTGAAAGATAAACATTAGTCAAGATATTAATCTCAACAGACAGGTAGCTGGTTGACATTCCAAATGGAATGTTGAGAGGTTTAGAGGATCTAATAATCTTCTTACTCAGTTTTTTACATGAAAGCAGCAGAATCAGGGACAGTATTATTAGAATACTGGCCTAATCCATGCTACTCTTCTCTCATCTGCTACAAGATTTCACTCCAGGGATGCTGAGAAGAAGATAAGTTTCCATGGAAGCAAGAACAAAGGGAAACTTTCCAAGGAGTAATATTTAAATCCTGAGCCCTGAATTTCTGCATGACCTGGATCTTTTGAACACCTGGTTCATGGGGAAGATTTAGAATCTGAAAAATGACTGACTTGAACTTCAGTGAGAATTCACTGCAAGAACCTGGACATTCAGTGGGAGATCTGTCATAAAATTCTGGAATGTAGATACATGTAAACCAGATATATTTTTATCTGGATAAAAATCCAGATATATTTTTATCCGATACTGTCAGAACCATTACATATACATATCATGGGCTAGAATGCTACAAATGACATCAAAATAATAATAAAAAAAAAATCATACATCTCAAATTCCTCTGAAACTGGGGATTTGGGTAAATTGGAACATAGATAAAACCATTTGTGGCTTTAAGTATTTAACACTCAATTGAGGAACTGGCCAGACACAAACTATTATTTCTCATAAAAAGTTTTATAGGAAGAGTGTAATTTTGTAAAGTTCAAACTTTATCTTCTTCACGTTCACCTCTAGCTCACAGAACAGCAGTCCTTGTTCGTTCCATTATTGTATGTTTCTCATACTAAGGGATAGGTGAACTCTGTGAACCTAGTAACAGCCCAGTTCTAGTCATTCAAAACTCATGTGTCAGCCTCTTAATAATTACCGCTGTACAGACAGACTTATTCCTGCTTACATCAGCATATGTAAGCAGGCCCAGTATTTCTTTATTCTGATGTTTTAGGGAATTTTACTACATTTTTTCCATCGAATATTCCATTCTGCTTCCTTTGCTTTGATATTATGTCACATTCTCATGTTTTCTCCAAGGATTAATGCTTATAACTTATGGTCACTCAGAAGCATGTATCCAGTCAGTACGGACAGTGGAGTTAAATCTTGTTAGAACTTTTACTTCATTCCATTCTGTTTGTATTAATTTAGTCTATTTGCACTTTTAGTGCTCTAACTGTAAGTACAGTTAAATAAATATTACGGAAATATAATTTTCTTGGTGAATCCATTCATCTTTTAACTTGACTTCTTGCTGAAGAGCTGGATCAGAAACTATTCCACTCAACTGGTTTTGGATTTGCTTTAAAGAGATAATTGAATGGGCAAGAGATGCTGTTCACAGCTCTCTGGATTCAGATAGCCATCTACTGTGGGTTGCAGTGTAGTCATACAGGTGATGAAACGCAGCCTTTAGGACTGTTCTCCATTATAATACAGAGGAGAAAACATTATCTTGTGGGAGTGGTTAAAGAAGGAAGGAATGGACATTGCCAATGTACACCGATACTTCTTCAATAGGTCCGTGAGTTGGTGAAAATGGAAGCAGCCTGGTGACACCTCTGAAGACTCTCCTGCCATGTTTTCTGCAGAGCAGGATGGTTGAGGGGCTGTTAGACCTGTTCTATCAGCTCTGAGGTATCATGGTGTAGGTGTCTTCAGTGTGGGAAAGACCCTGCAGTCATTTCTCTGGAGGGTAAAAAAAAGTGTATTTACTGTTTCCTTTTTTCTAGGTAGGAAGGAAATGGTTATATCCTCATAGCCGTGACATGAGGAAAGAAATGAATATCTCTGCAAGGGGCTTTTCTTTTAGGAGTCAGTGAAGGAAGTCCAGTGCCAGCCATGGAAGATGTAATTCAGGAACTGAATCAGTGAAAAACTGGGGTAGGTAAAGTTCATGAAATCAGCATCTGCCATCTGGAAACTGTGTACAGATCCAGTGTTGGACACCATGATCTTTTATCAGATACAGCTTTGGGCAGCACAGTGGGACTTTTAAAATTCCTGTACTCCTGAGTGATGTTCATTAAAAAAGAAAAAATCAGCTGAATTGTAGAAAAGCTTCACTGATGATATCAAAGTGTAAGGGACCAGAGGGCACTGTCAGCTCTATGAGTCCTACCCAGCCACCCTCAGAGCTTCCCCCACCTGCCCACAACCCTATGGCAGCCGCCCTGGCTGCTCCCCATCTGCCCTTCCCCTGGGCATGGATGGGATGGTGGGACAGGCTCTGCCTCCACCCTGGGGAGCCCCCAGATCTCATGAGCCTTAGGGAGTCCCTGGCCCTCATGGTGCCCTGAAACAGAGGATTCTCCTTAGGATCCTGGAAGCCAATTTCTTTTATTGTAATCCGTCAGTGAGGCGATGGCATAGGTAATGAGTGATTGCATATCTTGGCCTCACATCAACGGAGACTTACACGAACCAGAGTACCTAGTCTGGATCAGAAATGATATGCTGAGACTGATTTTAACTCAATTCAAACTTGTAAATCACAGATCATAAACTATAATGAGACTTCACTTTAAGTAAGGACGAGAAGAAAATCTGTGTCCAAAACACCTTGTATACAGTGCAGACTTGGCCATCAGACACGACGATGACATAATGTTGGTCTTTATGGAGTCAGCCTTTTGCAAAAAGCCAAATTGACTGGACATTTCTTATTCTTTTTAAAAACATATTTTATAGTAAAAGAAACTACCTTGATTTAGATTGCTCATAGTACACGAAAGAATCTGCTGATACCTATTTTTGAATGTTTCAATGAAATACAGCAGCTGAAGTCAGGTTTTCTGACCTTTAATTTAGAGAGAAATTAATGGAGGATGTTAGCTTATCTCTTTTGATAACCTATCACAAACTGAGCAGGATTTGTGAGAAATTGATGCTGAATTTCTGTCGATATGGCCCTTCCATATGGTTGGAAACTTCTGAACATAAGGAAAAGTTTTTCTCTGGCCAGAAAAGTTGAATGGAAAAATGCAATTATTGTTTGATATGGAAAGAGAAGGTGAGTCATGCTCATTTCTTCCACAGTGAACAGCATGGACTTTCTGCATCCACAGACACAGAAGTAATTACTACTAGCGAAAAAGGGGAACAGACTGACCAGCACTGTTGGGATGTAAAGGGCCTAATGTGATGCAGCAAATGCCCTGATGCTCTTTTGATACGGTAACAAAGATTTTTCCACTGAATAATTTCTTTACTCGTATTTTGGGTAAGTTTGTTGACTGCGCATCTTACTGTCTGTAGGAGGCAGTTTGGAAAAGGAGGGCAACCCTGTCATGCAGACAGATTTCTTTCCAACAATTAATGCTCATGTGCTTGCATATAGCATAATGTAGTTGAAAGTAGGTAAGAGAAACCTCATGGATCTTTTTGGGTCTTGTAGCCAGTTTATAATTTTTTAGGATAACTAGAAAGCCTCCAGGCTGCATAAGCACACAGAGGTGTGTGAGCCATTTGTTTTGTACTGAAGTAGGATCCTGAAGACACAGTGGAAGAAGAAAAGACTTTCAGGATTGCACCTGTGATGCCATTCTTCTTTTCCTGTTTGCATCTTGGAATGCATACCCTGTGAAAAGAGGCTGGGGCAGCTGAGGGTGTTCAGCCTGGAGGAAAGACAGCTTCAGAAGGGCCTAACAGCTGCTCCCAGGCTATGAGAAGGTCATCGAGGGTGCAAAGCTGAGCTCTTCACAGGGATGCACAGAGGAGAAAGAACAGATATCTGGAACTGAAATTAAGTTGAAAGGTGGAGGGGGCAGAGGGTAGAGGCAAAGGGTGGGACATACATTACCTCATCTTTGGAGATTTACAGACAGCTGACAAACCCCTGAGCAGCCTGATCTGAACTCAGTCTTGACCCTGCTTTGAACAGGAGGTTGGACTAGAGACCTTCTCAAAGCTCCTCCAGCCTCAACAGATCTATGTCTACTTTGGATAATAAAAAGCAGTGTAGCATGGCTTCTTTACTATTGCAAAACATGACATGCTCTTTGTAAAATCTGATGAATTATTATCATGATTAGGACAACTATGACTAACTCTGCCACTTATTATGTGTATAAAAAAAGAATATACTATTTCCTTCTTGACTCGAGTTATCTTACTTTTTTAAAACCATATTTTCCCCATTGATCTTAGTCATAACATTAGCTGACTCATCTTAAAATAAATTATTTACTTAATCTTCCCATGGTCTCTACACTGAGGTTTTTTTTACTGCAAATAGCTACATAATTTTTGATCATTGTGTGACAATTACATCTTTCCTAAATGAACATTCGGCTTTTAATAAAACCAGGCAAAGAGATTGTGTTCATGGGCTGACAAAGGACTTTGTTACGCAGAGAGTGCAGGTGAACTTAAGCAGTGTGGGATGATAAGGTGGACGTCCCTGGAAGAGCACAAGTTGCAAAGGGTTTGTGTTCCAGGCCATGAAAATTCAAATCTGGCTCTTCAGCAAAGATGGAGAAGAATAGTTTCTACCAATGCAGTAACAGGATTTACTTCCTAACATGGTCAGATATGTTAAATTCAAAGTAAAAAGCCATTTCCCCTGAAATCTTTACTTCTGAACACTCTTTCTTTTGTTTTAAGATGACCTTGAACTAGAAAGTGAAAAAAATGTTCTTTGATTTTGTCATTTTTTGCATTGATGCTGTACCAGGATTTTTATTTGTTTACATATAATCAGCAGCAATATCAAGAAATAGTTACAGGGAAGACAAAATGGTTCTGTAAGTGCTCCACTTCGAAGTTTTTTTTTTTCATATTATGATCTCTTCTTTAACTCTCATAGTGCTAATCTAGACCTCTCATTTTCCTCACATAACATCAAAGAATAACTCAAGTTTTTATTTGAGGGATACATGTAAAAGCATTTACTATACCTTCCAGCATGCATCAAGATATTTAAATGGATAAAATTATTCAAATTTCACTTTAGTGCCATAAAAATAGATTTTGCAAACTTATTAAACAACTTAGTCTCACGAGAGTTAGTGTTTACTTCATTTAGCCTTCCTTTTTTTCATGTGTTATTATCACTCCTCAGATGACATTCATGAGTGCCTGCAGGACTTCCTGGGTAACTCAGGCTGTAAGATACTGCTGCATACTGTAAGTTTGGATGGAAGGTGCCTTGGGACAGTCCTGTCCTTGGGGCCAGCCTAATAATTCCCTGCTAGCAGATCTTCTCTGTGATTGTTATGCTGGAGCCATGTTGCTGGAGAGAGAGTTTGTGCCAACTGCCCCCTCTTCCTAAGCAGGTGCCTGGAACTGGGAGGAGAATGCAAACCCTAACCCTAACCCTAACCCGAGCCCTGGACTTCCTTCCTCCCTCCCCCCTTTCCGTGGGTATTTCAGCATGGTGCTCCCCAGATCTCTGTACTGAGGCCTCTGCCTTCTCTCATGGGTGAGGCCAAACTTGGATTTCTGGCTCTGCGGCAGCAGTAGGCGAGGTCAAAAAGGCCTATGTGGTCTACAGAGGGCACCTTGCAGCAGTCTTGGCTGCATCTTTTAATGCTTTGCTTTGCATATGTGTCACATGCATGAGTGAACACTGAGATGTTGGACAGATTTGTTTACAAGGCATTTACTAAGTGTTTTGAAGGTACCCAAAATTTCCAAGAGTACAAGAAAGAGGTATTTCACTGCTTGCCCATCACGAGGAGTTATTATATTTTTTTTGGTCTTATTGTGAGAAAGGCCTTCTGATCAAGTACAGGATTTTAACTAGCTAGGAATAGAGCTTAACTGTTATTTAATAGGCTCAGGAGCAGTTAAAGATCAAACCAGAAAGACCTTCTGGTTCCCTGCCAAAGTAATCGTTCCATATGGACTTTCTATGCATAGAGCGTTTCTTTCAGAATCTCGTCGAAATTCTGTCAAAAAAGGAGACTATTACCCCTCTAAATGCAACAAAAACATTTGCATGTGTTAAAAATGTAACAGGTTCCCTTCCATAAAGGTAAAATCAAGGTTTTGCTTTATGTTTCCTTGATAGTTTAGCTAGTTCCTCTGATTTGGAGTTGTCAGCATTAAATAGAGAGAAATGCCTTTCCATAGTGAAAGTGGGACACTAACTGCAGTGACTTGGCCAAATTTCAGTTTGAATAATTACACACACTTACAGAAAATACCCTTTGACATTTCTGTTAAGGATAAACATCATTTATCCCAAGCGATCTTGAACTGAGGAATACTGATAAAAAAGTCTTTGCATTTCATGGGAGAGTCAGCTGTATTACATGGATGGGCAAAGCTAATCTGGGCTATTTTTGTGCCACCATGTGTAGAAAGGCTGATCCTGTGGAAACCAGTGGCAGAACTTTGTTATATTTCCTAGGTGCAGGATTCCACGTCTCATTTCTGTGTCTGGTTTTGTCATCAACCTCACACAGCATCTTGTGTAAGTTGTTTCATTACTTCATAGAAAAAGCTTTTCTCCCTCCTCTAAACTTATTCTAATGTAACTTAAAAACTGACCTCGACCTTAAGTACAAACAACAAGCACGCTATAAGGCCTCTATTTTGATATAATTATTATGAGCAAGGCAAATAAAAGTCCCTTTTGTTTAAGATTTTCCATTACAGGGCTCCATTTTTCAGTTATTTGCATCAAATCACCTGAGCACCCTTATGTTTTCCATGGAGGGTAGGGACTTCAGCCTCAGGTCTTCTGGAAATTTCATCATAAATGGTGTGCATTTTTCTTCCTATTTGCAAAGAGGTTCCCAGATTTGGCTGAATTATGTGCTTCTTGAAACCTTAGTTCTTATTTGCTCAGCAGTGACCTGGCAGAAATTGGCACTTAGGTTTCCGAAGATACCATCTGCACTGGGCATCCTCCGTCCCAAGGCTATAGGAGACGAACATAACTTTCCCTGTAATTTCTCCTCCTGTTACCATGTACGGCTATGGCACAGCATCTAATAGCAGGGTCTAATATCCTCTGCTCCTGCTGCTTTTCCTTCTGGTGCACTAGCAATGAAGAGATGGAGGCAACCTGAGGGGAATGGGAAGGATGCAAAATCCAGGAACACAGGATGAGAGAAAATCTGCTCAGAGTGACTTACTCAGCATCACAGAAGAATTCAGTGGTACGCTCAAGCATAAAATTTGCTTTTCCTAGAATAGCGTTGTGGTTGCCAGATATGCCGTGTAACATGGGATTTCCTGAATTATAGTCTCAAATTCTGTGTCCTCTATTAAAACATACAGGTTGTTGATTTCCCTGCATATTCCAGAGCTGCAGTTGTAGTAAAATCTGGTAATCTACCACCAACTTTGATCTCCGTCTTCTCTGTGGGTGTTTTTGTGTTTCATTCCTCACATTATGTGGGTAAACCCACTTCTGAAGGTTATGACAGGAGGTAACAACACCCACACATTCACATGTAGGATTTATGCCACTGCTAGAGCAAGATGTGCTTGGCTGACCTTAGGATGGGTCACAAATGGACTTTCAGAAAAGCAGGTTATTGGGAAAAGAAGGACGAGAGTAAGGCAGAGCACAAACTGAAAGACCAGTTTTAGTTCTGGATCTGAGAGTGATGATTTGTTGGGGGAAAAGGCCTTCTGAAGGTAACCTTTGCCCCAGTACAGGGGGCAGGTGTGGTAAAGGGATCACAGTGATGTGTCATGCTGGATAATTGGTTGTGAGACTGTTAGAATTTCCTGACGGCAGGTAGGTCACTCTGAGCAGCCTGATCTGGACGGAATAAAACTATTCACAGGGATTCTGGAACTTTGTGTTCAGGTTCAGTTTTACTGATCTTCACCATTTTTGTTCTGCAGTTGATATGTTGGGGTGTTACTGAGGGTCCCAGTCCCACTCTGGAATCCATCTGAGAGCCTCCACTTGAGCTGATATTCAGTGCTGTTCAACATGTAAGATAAAGCCGCAGCGAAAGTCATCAAGACCTGGTGGATATGAGCAACCCTGAGCACATCTTTCTTGTGCATGTGCTGGCACTCCACAGGTCCCAAACTTTGATTCCCAGGGACAAGTGGGCTCTGTGGCATGCCTGGCAAACACACAGCTGGCCTCAGCAGACCACTTTATCTGTTGACAAAGGCTGCCCTGAAGGTGCCTTGCCTGTATCCTCAAGTGCACTCCCTTCCACCTCCTGAAGATGAGGCTGGAGGTTGCTGGAGAGAGCTGGATCCTCTATTGCCTCTGCTGCCTGGTGTTGTGGCTAACCCTCCTCCTTGCCTGTTCCTGGTGACAGCAATGTGTAAACACTGTAAAATTTTGTTTTAAACAGCTCGGTTGTCCTGATCTTCCTCAGCATCCTTTCCCCTGGGACACCACGTCTCCAGGCACAGCTCCTCTGCACTGTGACTGTGGCTGCTGAAGATTGCCTGTGCTTGCAGGGAGTTCCTCTCTCTATGCCCCTTTCCAGCACTCTCATTAGGAATGTGCATAATTCAGTGCTTGTAATTAGTATATGCTGTTTGAGGCCTAATTATACTATATGTTCTGGTTTATCAAAAGCTGCTCATCTGTTGTGTGAAAAACAGTTTAGGAATCTCAGGCTGCCTTCCGCAGGAGTCCTCCTCCTTTGAAGTGGGAAGATCAGAGTCACGGCTGGGTCAGCGCAGCACGGGCTCTGCCTCCGCTCAGGGTGCCGGGTGTCAGCAGCAGAGCAAGATGGGCTCCTGCTGTGCAAACGTGGCTGGAGTGCTTCACGTCCCACAGCGCAGCCCAGAGACAGCCTTCATCCCCAGCTGAGACCTGTGAGCAAGTCTTGTCAGAGCTAGCTGCATTCCTTCCTTCTTCCTTTCTTTTCCTTTCCCCTCTTCCAGTTAATTTTTCTTCTTGCTCTTAAGAATTTTCTTTCTGTAGTGACACCAGCTACCTTCTTTTTGGAGAACAGTTGATATTCACACAACCCTGAGAAAAAATACTTTGTACGTAGGCCATAGGTCAGTATTTTCAATGGAAATCATAGTGTGTGGTATCACAAGCTATTTTAAATGTAATGAGAAATGCAGGAAATCCTGCAGTGAAATGAAGCTGACCTTGGTGACCATGACTGTCTCTCAGCATCGCATAAACTAGTGCAGTGTTAAACATATATAAGCCTGGTCTGAAAAACGGAGGCACAAATATTTATTCTACCTAATATTTTATAGAGAATTGGGAGTAAATATCTTGTACAATCACCAGCCCCAGTATCTGTTCTTTTGAATGAAGGAATATATTTTAAAAATACGAACCTGTGTAATATAATAAAACAAAGAAGAAATATTTTCAGCACGTGTTACAGGATAAACTGAACCAAGGATATCCTGACGCTTTAGTTTATTGCATTCAGTGTTTGAACATATTATTAGGTGTTTCGGGCGGGTGGGAGAGTGTGTGTGTGTAGAATATCTGGGGGTTATCCAGTGTAACAGCAAGGATCAGAGGAAGGTGCTCTCACTTACTCACTTGGGAAAGCCAGCACTGGCAGGAATTACTAACATACATGATAGTGTGTCCAGAGCAGTCACCAGGTTGGTGGTTTTGGATAGTACCTCTTCTCTTCAACACATTAAGATTTCTTCTCTTTACAAATGAAGAACCACCCCTACACTCTTCTCAGTGTGATTAGCAGGACTTGGGCTACCTGAAATAATGTTCAGTGATGGTAAATGAGATTTGCCAAATGCAACGAGTTGCTGACTGAGAAAAGATCCAGTGGTGATGCAAGCTAACCTGATGCCACTGAGAGATGTACTGCATCAGCCTATCCTAGGAAAAGAAAAATGTGATGTGGAACTTAATCTTTTGGGTATGTTACCAACTTGAGGCTGTGTCTAGAGAGTAACAGAACAGGAGTGAAAGCCATCCCGTGTCTCCCATGGACGCACCTAGCAGAAAATGAAGACAATGCTCCTATGTATGGCAGCACCTGCCAACAGAGGGATGGTGCAGAGATTTGCTGCACACAGCACTTGCCACAGAACATCCAGACACTCTCCGTCCTGGAGACCTGACAGATTAAACACAGAAGTAGGTGCATGGTGTTGTCAGATAAATGTGATATTATGCTAGCAGATCGTGTTAGTAGTACTCTTTTTTTGTGGATCTTATGTGAACTTTTCTGTTTTCTAGAAGAAAGGACAAAGTTTAACATGGTTTGTAATGAAGCATCTGCTCATGCAAATAGAAAGATGCATGTGTCACATGTTGAGGATTTAAAGAGCTTGTATAATATGTAAGATTAACCTGTATATTTTTATGTGCATGTATATGCATACACTTATATAAAATATATCTTATTATGAAGCATCAGATATGTGTGTGGCAGCAGGAACTGTACACATTCACACCCTGAATCTGAAGAGAAAAAGACAAAGACTAGTTGCTGCAGAAGCCTGAAGAAAGAGAAAAAGGTTCCTGACCTGAAAGTTAGATGATGTCACTTGTCCATTTTAAAATGTGCTTGTGAGTCTCACTGGGAAATGTTTCAAAAGACACACCCCACTGCTTCAATTCTGTCATTCAGTCATACTGAGCTTGCAAAGCAAAATACAAAAGTGGTGTCAGAATCAAGGTGCAGAAGTTTTGTTTTGGAGAAAGTCAGAGTATCCCAGAGGATACCTGCAACGAGTTCAGTGCCCTAAGCATACAATGTGCTCATACTTTGGGAAAACTCCCTGACAGGTTTTCAGTAAGTCCTAGACTTGAAACACATATCAACATACTTATTTCTAGGGTCAGCAACAGGCAGTATGTCCATAGCAGGATATTTTGGCACCTGCTCTGATGAGTTCACTTATATAATTGAAATAATATCTTGGCTTTCTCTACTGTTGGCTTCCTAATGGGGAAAGTAACCCTGAAAAGAAGAGGACCATGAATCATAACAAAATTTGGAAATTTTGTGGTATGTATTATCACTTGGCTTGTTTTATCCAAATAATTTTAGGGAATTGTGTTATGTTCCTGCCAGAAGATTTAAATGTTCTCTGAAGTCAATGTTTCAGCAGTGTTTCTATGAGAAAAATTGTTTTGATGCTAGCTCCTTAGGGAAGATAAAGTCAGCATGCACATTGAGTTTAAAGTTCTCTCTCGAAATATATACAGCTGATTGTTTCTTGTCTTTGAATACGCAGGAATTGGCATCTAATTTGTTTAACTCCTTAGAACTGGATTTAGAGAACTTAACAGGAAGCCTTATTTAGAGATATTGGCTTTAGTCCACATTCTGTATCATGTGCAGCTAAGTCTTCTGGGTCAAGGTGATTATAGGAAAGCAGATAGATCATGCTCAAGGTCTCATACTCAATTACCCTTCTCTAACATTACAGGAACTAACTGGGGTTAGCAAAATTCTTATTAGGCTTCATAAAGTCTAGAAATCTTCATTATCCCCGTTTTAATCCCAGCTTGATGTTTACCTTCAAACCTAATGAATCCATGGCAGTGAGCACGTATTAAGATGGTTTATCATAAGTAGACAAATTGCTTTCCATATTATGGTATATGACTTTTTGGTTCTACGTCTCTTGCAGTAAACCATCATTGCGGATTGTTTGCTGAGAATCAGATTTCTTCTGGAGAAGTATGATTGTGCCTCAAATAAATTCTTGGTGTGTGTGATAGCTTAAAATATGTGAAAAAGTGTACGGGAGAGTAATCCACTGTGAGTTCAAGGAAAAACAAGAAGTAGGGAATCAAAAAGTTCTTAAAGACACCCGACATCAAATGAAGGTGAAGGAGAAGAGGAACGGGGACAGAGACTATGCTGAACTGACTTAGGCAAAGGGACCTGAAGGGTCCTTCCAGCTTGCTGGGTACAGTGAGCAACCACAGTCCCATTCATAAACTGTGGAAATTCCACCACAGTACTACTTCCATAGCACATAACTAAAATAGGATCTTTCTCAGACTGAGAGTTACAGCCATAGAAAAAAATACATGGAATTTTTAATTTTTACGCTGTCTTTTTCTTTTGTTTGCACATGTCTGACTGAATAAAAAGCTGAATAATGCAGCTCTGATCTTTTTCAGGTCTCAATTATACTTCATACATAACATTAACAAATATAAACTATTGTAATCAGAAGAAATCATGGTGCATTGATGACATTTACAGTGCTTCACTTTTTGTCATCTCCTGTACCAGGGAATCTTCAGAGTGTGCTGCTGGCCACAGTATGCAAAAGTTGCCTCTGTGTTTTGTCTGGTCTAAAAGGCCACACTCCTGAGTCTAAAATATGTCTCAATGCCCTGTGAGGAGTGCCTTGGCTGAGCTCTCCATTTGCTTTTGCAGCTGCACAGTCCTGGCACACAGCTAAGTGAGTGGCTTGTGGCTGTGGCTGAGAAATCCTGAACAGACAGAAGGAAAAGTGAGTTTCATGCTGTCACCATGGGAAAGCATAGGGCTCTCCATGATGACCCTCCTTTGTGTTGGCCCCCTGTGTTAGATTATATTGTGTTCATTTTTGAAATGCCAGTAGTAGAAGATTTGAGAGCTGCTTTATAAAGTGTAATATTTAACCCCGCTTTGTTTGAAAGTGTGTCAGTGTCATACTGCAGTGTCAGGCTGGAGAACTGAGGGACAGTTTTCAGTTTACTGCAGTACTGGAAATACTTTCAGGTTTGTAACCACAGCAAAAACCTTCTACTTCAGATATGGTCAAATATAAAGTTACTGTCAACAGAAAGCTCACTTGTTTAACATCAAGAATGTTTCCCCTCTGAGATAGTATAAAATGTTTTGAGGTACTTTTCTCAACACCTTGACATTTGCTTTATTCTCTATGATTTTATAGAGGTTTTGTGTACTTCTAAAGCCGAGCACAGAGAATTGTAAGCTATAGCTTTCTGAAAAGGTGAGGTTCAGTGGTTAGCACATTAAGTGAGAGTCAGGGGACACTAGGATAGTTCTCACAAGAGTCTAGAGTAAGTTATCTCTGTCACTGTTCCTTATTTTCTGTTGCAGTCAACATGGCTATATCAGTGGTTATCTTTACATTATCCTTGCACACTCAAGCAAAGAATGATAACAATTGTGACTATTTTTGTGATTTTAAAAATGTTAAGATTTTTTATGAACTTGTTTTAAAATGATGCAAAGGTTTAGTTTTTGCAGGTTTAGTGCAATGAGAATTGCTGACTAAGTCTTTGTCTTGAATGAAGGTCGAGAAAGCACTCATTACCCTTAAATCTTTCTGTGTGGACTAGACCTACAATTTTGTGAAATGTGTTTCTGGTGTATTTCTTTTTTTATTTTTATTTTCTTAGTGTGGCAACAATAAAAAAGCAATACTTATGGGCTTATATTCATATTCTTTCTGGTAATGGCTGGACCATGGTGACAGTATTGGGAGCTCAAAGCCTTGGAAGGTCTTACTGTGATAACACTGGACCCCTTCCAAAACTGACGGAAGTCAATAGGAGTTTTTCCCTTGACTTAAAGGGATTCTAGACTACATGGACTATGCATGTATCATTTCTCTGTATATTTATGAACAAACCAGCAGTTAAAGGCTGGCTTTAAAAAGAATGCATATTAAACACACTACCAAGGACTTATTGGATATAAAATCACCCTTGCAAAAAATTGATATCTTTTTCAGAAGAGTCAGCCAAGTGCCTAAAGTGACTCTCTGCAAATGAGAATATGTTTTACAGGTATGTCAGCTCTGAGTTCATCCAAACCAATAACAGATATTCAAAAATCTGTGGACGAAGAGTTAGTAATAAGAACAAACCAAAGCATTCTGCTTTGTAATGAATGTTTGTCTTTTTGTTTCCTTCAGTCTGGGGCTCTAGAGGCTGTGCAGCAGCATAAATAGAAATTTGGAAGTCAGAGCCTCCTCATCTTCAACATCATCAGCTGACTTCATACACGACCTTCAGGTTGAAGCTACAAAAGGGCCACTCAGCATTAGATCTTAGATGTGAACAATCCAGAGAGTTTTTGGATTACTTTCTGGGCAATTAAGTCCACAATCTGCCTAGGAATAATTACAGCTCACCCATTTGCCCTGCCACATTTACCTTGTTGACACCACTCCTTAGGCCCACCTGTGATGTGAGAGGAAACTGGGGCTGGGGTTTAACCTCTCCTTCTTTTTCCCAGAGCAAAACATTGCAACCCTGTGGCCTCTTCTACATCTCACTGCCCTTATGCCAGTTTTAGAAAACCACACTGTTCCCTGCTGCTCTTTATGAGTGACCTGGGATCCCTAGAGCTGTTCACTTGGTGCATCCTCTACTTCCAATGTCTTGAGAACCTGAAAGCTTCATTGTGCCATTCCCCTTTCTTCTTTGTCCTCTCACCTCCTGCACATTCATGTCAGATACAGATTCCTTCAATTCCCAGATTTTGTCAGGACCTGGAAGGACCCAAGTCAGGGTTAACAAGAAACTATTTCTGTGGGCTATAGGAAAATTGGTGGTCAACTACCCACTTCGGTGTTTCAAGTGTTTGATGCAGGATAACAACTCGTGTGTTTTGAGAGTGGGAGGGCTCAGGGAATTGTATTACTTCCTCCTGTCTTGAATGTGGTTAGACTAAATCATAGGGTGTAGAGAATGAAACGCCAGCTGTACTGCAGTACTGCACAATGGAAACAGCAGCCACAGCTGCAGTCCTTGGTTTTGGTGACAATGCGAGGAGTATTGAGAAAAGCAGATTTTGACTTGTTTTTCTAAGAATAGCCCTGCCCTGCTGATGTACTCTTGGACACAGTACTATTTCCAGAGAGCCGAATTTGAACAAGAAAGTCCAGTCAAAGCTAAAATGCTCTTGGATAGGTCAGATCCCAAAAGACCTGGTTATTTAAAGATTGACCTTTACAGTTTCAGATCAAAGTCTGCACTATATTTCAATAACACTTATGTAAAACCCTTTCTCCTGGATCTGTGCCTCATTAGCTATACTCAGTTTTACTGCTGAAGAATTGGAATTTTGATATAAAAAAAGACTGAAAAGGAGAAAAATAAAAGGGCTAATATGGAGGTAATCCGAATGTTTTACTAAGGAAAGAGGAAAAAAAGATTTTCTTCACCAACATAGAAAGTTTTGACATATGATTCCCAGCCCTCTGGAAAGGACCAGCCTCGCATGAAACAACAATACAGCTTTGTATCCCATATTACAGGTGATTTTCACTTTCTCGCAAAGAAGGCAGCAAAGCAGCACCCTGCAAAGAATGCAAAAGGGCTGCTGTCCAGTTGATTCATGCTTAGTGAGCTGCAGTACCACAGTTGCCCATTGTGTAATGTCTGTGGCAGAACTATTTTCAGAAATGGCTTCAGCAAACAATTTTGAGACAAGATATAGGCTGAATATCAGCCCTTCTGGATAGTATAACACTTCTGCATTGTGTAACATGCCTTTCTGAGAGAATCTCAGGAATCTCTGATATTTCAGATATCTGGGAATGTACTTAATCCTTTTTTTCTTTATTTTAGGACTGAAGTTTCTGTTTATTTGCAGTTTTAGTGAAATTTTATCCTGCTAGTAGGAATGACATGGATATTTGTAAATAACATTAAAATTCAGAAGGTCAGAGATGGATTGTTGACATCTGAAGGACTATTCTTCTGAGTGGGATGTACATTGAAACATATGCTGGAAGATTTGAGCCATCCTGGACTTGCACTGTCTCTAAAAGTTATACCACTGATTTTACCAGGATTCTTCAAGTAAAACGAAAGAAATACAGACTCTTTCCCCAGATGTTAATGTTCTGATTGCAAATTTGGGGGAAGGTCAAGCCATGCAGGATTTCTCATGAGGGAGGGCAGGTAAGATACCCAGTGCATAGTGTACTGCCTAAAATCAGGATTAAGGGAGATGGAAAGCCAGGAATATTATTGGTCTCCTCCACACTGTAGTTCTGTGCTTGTCCTTTTCCCCTGCAGGAGCAAGATCAGATGGATTTTGAATTATTTAATCAACAGTGTATTCCTGCTGAGTAATTGTCCAGTCCATTTCCCTATAGGATGTTGACACAAAGGTGGGAAGGGCACCTCATGGTCTGAGAAGGCACATATACAGTGGTATTTCGTGTTGGAAAAGTGCCAGTGAAAATTTTGTCACAGAATGTAATAGATTTTGACTGTTGAAGACAATGTAGGGCAGAAATTTAAACTATGTTTGAGCATCTCCACTTTCACTACGACGTTATTTTCTCAGTGCACTTGCATATATTAACCCATTGCTACGGTCCAATGCACACATTTACATCAGTGCTTCTGCTTCCGCTGGGGTAAGTGCAGTGCTGCTCAGCTCTGCCTCCGTACCTAGATCAATGAAGGGCAGATACAAATCTGAGAGTATTAATGTTCTGCAAAATCACTTTGTTTCAATTAACAACACTTCTTTCATTATCGGAGGTGTGACTGATAAACTGCATGTCTGTCAGGCCTGTCTTGCTTCATGAGGGAGTCACAACTAGTTCACTAAAACAATTAAGAAGAAAAAACTCCTAAACTGCTGTCTCCATTCCTCGCACTCCCCTCCCCTCCTTCCAAAATGGGGAATTCTTTATTTCAGAACAAAACACCTCAAAAGCTATTATTTTTTTTTTGTTTGTCTGAGATTTGTTCAGACTATCCATTCATCTCCAGACCCAGGCCATGAATTCATGCTTGCTTCTCATAGTTTGGGGCAACAGCAACAGCTAGAGGCACCCTCCAAGGGTTGAACCTCATCTGTGCAAACACACTCCTTGAAGCTGTACAGGGGCTGCTGTCAGCCTGGGTGGAATAATATTTGTGTACACGTTACAGATGAGAAGAGGTCATCCATGGTGTCTGCAACACAGCAGGGAGCTGAGCCCTTGCCTCTGAGTTTTACTCCTATGCCTCCAGAGAGAAATACTGTTACTGGGTTTATTTATGCTCCTTCATGGTCTATACAAAGTGGCTGAGGCCCCTCTGGGACCCTGTTCCCTTCCTCTGCTCTGGTAAATCTTGCCCTTTTAAAATTTTTTTTATTTAAATTGGATAAGAGCCAATCAACTAGGTAGCTGGACAGCCAGAGAGCTGCTTGTCAGCCCCTGATTTTACAGCAGGGATTTTGCAGGAGGCTGCTGAGGCAGTGACCTCTGAGTGCAAGGTGAGGACCGCGAATCCGGCTGGGATACTCTTGAAGCACTGGCTCCATCTGTGCTGTTCAGGGAAAAAGAAGCTTGGCACAATGGTGTCTGTACTGCTGGTAGTGAGCAACCCTGCAGCAAAGTAATCGCTCTCCCCTGCCATGGTTTTTGTGGCCAAAAGGGCTAGTTAGTTACTCCAACTTGGAGCCTGGGTGCAGACTACAATTTATGCAGTGCACAAAATTGAAACATCAGGGTTTTTCAGCAAAACTGAGAATAAATCAAATTGACCGTATGGATGTCTTTACCAACACTATTACTCTCCTACAAGAGGAACTATTTAAAAGCAGATTGAATATCTTACAGACCAAAATTAAACCTGCCTCGTTGTGGAGGTAGAGATAAGGGAACTCTATTAGCCAGTACTTTGTCCATCCTCTAATCTGTTTCTAGTATTTAAAAACATTTCCTTATTTTCCTTTGATGAGTCTGAGTCTTGTCAGAATTTTTACTCAGAAGCAAGAGACCCTCATGCCGAAACTGCCAGTAGCTCACTGGGGCTGCGAAACCTACTTTCTCTGTAAGAGTCAGGCCAGGGACATTAATCAAGTCTATCACAGCCTGGGAGGGTGCACCAACCAGCAGCCTGTGAATCAATCTCTTTAAAATGCGATTTCTTCTTAAGGTTCAAAAGCTCCTATGCAGAAATTTTGTGTTGAATATGGCAAGATAGTAAGGAAAATGTTGGTTATAACAAATAATTTTTTCCAAAAGATTCATGGAAAAATTCCTGAGCTGCTTTATATTAGGTATTAAGCCCACTCTGGTCAGGGGTGCAGCTTTACCAACAAAAGAAGTAATATTTACAGAGTGTTGTCTGTAGTCTGTTGGACTAGTGACAGTAACAATGCAAAACATTACTGCAGGCCCTGGCAAAAGAACAGGCACAATTTATTGGCTGTACAACTCAGGTTAGGGCAAGATGAATGGAAATGGTGGTCAGGGTACAGGATTGCAATGTGACAGAACAGGGCTCAACTCTTGACTTCACTTCGGACTTTTTTGTTACTTCAAGGAAGATGCTTAAATCTTTCCTGTGTTAGAGTTCTCCATCATAAAAGAAGGATAATGGTAATTTCTTGCTTCAACAGGGATGCAGGGAAAGTAAATCCACTGATGACTGCAAAGCCTAGAGATACTGTGGGAGGGAGGGTCTAAACACAGAACTGTTCAATCCTATATCTTTCAGTTAAGGAAAGGGAATGCAGAAAATGTTTTCTGAAGACATATTGCAAGGCTGTTTTCCCCTCTCCTAAACGTGACACTTAGAGACATATTTCAACGGGTTTTTTCTCTCTTCTATTCCTTTTTAAGTACATTCCTTCCTTCCCTTGTAGGCAGAGGCATCTATATAGCCAAGCGGATGATGTCTAAACTATACAAAGTTCCTGTATTGCTTCAGGTCTGATTTGATGGTTTTCTGACACTGCAAAAATCAGAAGTTTTACATTTGATTTCATAGTGCAGTTTCTGAGAATTTAATATTTCATTTTGTCCCTTCAGATCCTTCAAAACAGCCTATAAAACCTGCATGGTGTAGGAGGGAGTATTTCTGGCAATCTTTGTCTTTCCAGGCGTCATTTTGTGTGAAGTTATGTTGATGGATTTGCTATCACATTAGTCAAAGATTTTCTCTACTAAAAATTTACACATTTGTTTTCATGTGGGAAAGCAAACAAAAATCACTCATTTCTAGAAGATAAACATTTTACTCAACAACTTTTGGAGTGTAGTTTCCTTTGAAACTCAGTTTAAAGAAATAGATTAGAGCTAAATGCAGGCAAAATAGATCCAGCTGTATAAAGTCAGGCACTTCTGAAGCATGAATCATTTCCCATGACAGAAGGCATTGCACTATAAAGATATCTATTGCTCATGTTTGACTGGAGAAGAAACCTGAATAACTTATTTAGGCTAGTTACCTGGTTTTGGATAGGCAAAGTTGGGCAAAGAATCCATATAATTGCCATCAATGTGTATACATTTTAAATCATTGCATGACTTTCTCCAAGTGTTTAGACATAGATTAAAATAGGCTTTCCAAAAGTCAGGCACCTAAAATGCAGAGCATTTTTGGAACTGTTGGACTTCTTACATACAGGACTTAGGTATTTTCTGGGGAAGAGATTTGACTCTGGCTTTATTTGGGTAGCTGTTCTGCTGTGATCTGGCCTCAATTACTGCATGTCACACAGATGTCTCTGCCACATGCCAACTTTTTGGGTAAGAAAGCCCCATGACAAATGATCAGTAACATTCAAACTAATCTTTTAGGTGAGCCCGTGTGATATTTGGTGTGATATTTCTGTTATTATTATTTTATTTCACAAGGACCGGTCACCCTTTGCCTCCCCTGCCACGATACTTTCAAAGCCTGAGAGTGGGCTCTGTGTTGCCACGTCCATGCAATGCAGGGTTCATCCCTCCCGTGCTGGGTGCACTACTTACACTGCCTGATGAGGGTGCCTGAGCTACTATTTCACCCCTCTTGGCTACCCTGGGAATGAATGGAGATTTGAGCTGGGCTGTCTCACCAATTTTTGTTAGTGGAAGTGAGGAGGCATCTCAGGGGTTGGCAATATCTTGTCGCTTCCCTTCCTCAACAGCATCTTAGTGCTCATTTGGGTGGCAAACAGGCTTCGAGGCTTACACAAATCTGCCACTATCTGTCAGGGCCAGATCCCAACAAGACCTCCTAATGGCACCTTCTAAAGTCTTGAGTAGAAATTAGTCATGGGAATAAAAGAAGACTGCACAGGATGGTGAGTTTTGCTGCTTTCAGAGATAAGATTTTAACTGATAGACGTGATGGGGCAAAACCATAGTATTCTGTTCACCTTGTTCAATTCAGTATTTGTAAAGCTCCAGTCACCATGGCATCTAGGCATGAAAGATACCTTATGTCAGCAGGATATGCATCAAAGGAGTCCTTTGCTAATGGATAAACCTGATATCAAAGAACTGAAGAAACTGAACCAAAATTTACAGGTGTCCTTTGCTTTGATCATTAATTAAAATGTGACTTATACTCACAGTGTCCCTATTAGAGGACTTGACACAACAAAGCATTTGAGGTACCCGACTATTTCTTGTAATGCTGTGAAAGACAGGTGTTCATTCCTGGGAAAGCTTTGAAGCTAAAAATAAAATAAAACAAAATTAAAATTAAAGGATATTTCCAGGTACATAGTAATCATCTTAATACTTACATTTGAGGGGGTTTTGTGTGTGCGTTAAATGCTGACAGAACTCCTGGCTGGAAAGGAATGCAGACAATGAGGTAAAGTAAAGCCTTGCAAGTCATTTGAGATCAATTGTCAGAGAATTTGTCTCAGCCATGTCATTATCAGATTAATAGCTGAGTTCCAATTTAAGCTGGAGTTATTTGGATAACAGAAATCAAAAGGAAAGTTTTTGAAAACAATTTGCCTTAGAGCAAAATAAAAGTGTTAGAGATAGGATTTTTTGTGATTTTCACCACACCCCTTGAAATTCCATGCAGACTAGATTTCTTCACAGGCAGACCATGACAGCCAACCCCAGCACCCTGGGTTATTCCAGCCTGAGGTGTAAGATGGATCAGGGCATTTTATTTCCCCAGCAGTTAACCCAGACACAAGAAACTCAGTCTATTGGTGCTAATGGGCCAAATGGCAGCCAAATATGTTGATGATCCACAATAGCTAGCTTAGGTTGTATATTTGAAGATCATAGAATATCCTGAGTTGGAAGGGACCCACAAGGACCATTGAAGTCTAACTTCTGATGTCTTCTTACAACAGGTCATTTGGCAAGTGAGCATTCCTGAAGCTTTTCTCTGCTTTGCACTCCATGGCAAACTTTAAAAAAAATCTTCAGCTTTGCCATTTTCTTTTGTCTTCTACTCATTTTGCTTTCTGTTCCTTCATCTTCTTCTCTTTTCTATCTTCCATAGGCTCACAACTTAATATGTAAGTTTATCTCTCATCTGAAATAACATTAAACATGCCTGGGGCTGAATCAGCCTTTACACACAGAGAATAGGAAGTGCCAAAAGAATCCTGCCACCCAACACAAATAGCAAACAACTTCCTAAGCACCAAACACATCTTATCTTCCCCTCTCCTGCTATGAATCCATGAGTTTCTCTAGCATTTCATAAATGCATTCTACTGTGTGAGTGGTTGCTGTACCGTCTGACCTTTATAACACACTGCGATGCAGAGGCCCAATATGCAGAAATTCCATTTGCAAGAGCATTGGATCTTTGTGATGTGTCACATTGTGCTGTAATCCTGAGGTGGTAGTAGTTATCTCTGAGTGCTATGTGGCTTTCAGTACCATGACCAAGCATTTACCTATGGTGACCATCGGTGTCCGTCCCCAAATTCATGGCTTTCCAGAGTGAGCAAGGCTTCAGAAAAGAGGATCCTCCAGCTTTCAATCCCTCCATAATCCACAGCTGCTGTGGATACTAACGATAGCTTGTTAGACCCTCTCACCTCCCAAATGTAGAATAACTGAACAATTTCTGCAGTTCTGGAGAGATGCTTTTGACTCTGTTCTGTAGTGGGTGCTGTGGCAGTATGGGAGAAGACAGCACCGTATCAGGTTTGCTTTGTTCCAGCTTAGACAAGGACCTCCTGGTTTTCATTGCTTCCAGTCAGTGGGACTTAGGTCCCCATTTGGTTTAAATCTTGCTATAACTAATGCCATCTGAAAATCTGGTCCTCTCATAGTATACCATGTAACAATTAAACCAAGGGTTTAAAGACTAACCTTAGAGTTTCGCTCTATGTAATTAATTTTGTGCAACTTTAGGTTCACCAGGTTGACTTCTGTAATTTAGGATTTCTATGAAACATCCTAGACTGAAAAAGATGACAGTCTACAAGCAGACTCAGTAAAAGACTAACAAAACAAATTGCAGGTGTTTCTGACAAGCTTTCTGTAAGAAGGGTGCTTCTAGGAAGTCCTATGTCACTACAAGAGACATCTATCTTGTTGCACACCCTTTAGTGAAGCCCATAGCAAAGCCACAGAAATGGAACATTCTTCTTGGAGACATGACAGCCTGTCTTGGGGTGACATTAT